>OY757911.1:126146828-126174490 GCA_963585895.1 Sepioteuthis lessoniana
TAATATTATTACAACTAAGACCTATAGGCCCGTATTCTTCTATTATCTAAGGGGAAGAAGTTTAGCGGCCTGGTGGGTGTGTGATAGTGTGAAATTTTGGACCCCTTTGCCAGCGGTGGCCAGTCTGGCCCTAAATTATTCCCTCACGTAATATGCCAGTTCTTATCTGCCTGAGAAAAGAACTCTGAACAGGACTTATTTCGGTAGGGGATCAAGTGCCAACCTGCCCCGTCTTCACACGTGCGAAAATAAAGTCCCATTTAGGGATTTTAGTCAATTTCCCCGTCACAATATATATAAACAGCCATCGAAAGATAACCATGACCCACACTCAAACCACATACATACGAAGGCATGGTCAGCTATCGATAGGCTTTCGATCATATGGAAATCAAACCTGACCGATAAAATGAAACGCAGTTTCTTTCAGGCTGCGGTCGTGTCGATACTGCTGTATGGATGCACTACTTGGACGCTGACTAAACTGTTGGAGAAGAAGCTCGACGGCAATTATACAAAAATGTTGCGAGCAATATTGAACAGGTCCTGGCAGCAACACCCCACACGGCGCCAACTGTACGGCCACCTACCACCTATCACGAAAACTATACAAGCAAGACAAACCAGACATGCCGGACACTACTGGAGAAGCAAAGATGAGATCGTAAGTGATGTGCTCCTGTGGACCCCTGAATATGGCCAATCAAAAGCAGGACGACCAGCTCGAACATTCATACAGCAGCTATGTGATGATACGGGATGTAACCCCGAAGACCTGCCGAAGGCGATGAATGATAGGGAGACGTGGAGAGAGAGGGTCAGGGATATCCGTGCTAGCCGCATGTCATGATGATGATGATATATATATATAGAGAGAGGCACACACAAACACAAGCATATTTATATATGCATGTGTGTATTTGTGTGTGTGTTTATAAGTTTGGATTACGTGGATATAAATATAATCAAAAGCGTTTGGTGACGTTTCGTTTACCGCCAATACGATCATCGCACCATGTACTTATTTATGCTCTGCCAGTAATATTAAACTCTTTTTACAAATATCTATCTATATATATATATAAGTTTGTCAACCACGACATATCTAATGCTAAAATTAATAACAGCTCTCTACAGACACAGGATATAGTCAAGAAGACCTGCCAGAAGCGATGGAGGATAGAGGCAAATGGAGAGAGAGAGAGAGAGAGAGAGTTAGGGAAATCCGTTCTAGCGGCTCAGCATGATGACAATGATGATATAAATGTCTATGTAAATATATACTAACACACACACACACACACTCACACACATATAAACGGATATGTATGTGTGTTTATGTGTATGCCAGAAAACTATCGAAGACGAGTAATTAAAACCAATTTACTGTAAATCAAAATATAACTCTTGACAATGACCCTATTTCAGGTATACGTTGAAGGTTTAAGATTAAAATTTTCTTAAGAACAACGTATCTGTCAGTGACCACAAAAATGCACTTCCTATCTCGATCACCCTCTCCCTTTGTGATTGTCATATCCTCTGCGCACGAGCGAGAACTGTACCCAAGGTGTGTACACCTGCCCTAAGAGCCGAATATTTGAAAACCCAACCCAACCGAATGATAAAATATAATTAAGGAAAAATGATTAACATAAAAAATCATTCCGTAATTATATAACAAAAAGTCATAATACTAACACTTTAATTCGAAAACTCTGTTAGTATGTTTTAGAATAGGACGATTGCCAACGTTTCGACCTCACCAAAAAAGGTTATATCCTGGGTATGGCATCGAATAGTGAAATTACGATTCTAAAGTTCATGAAAGTGTTGACAAGTTCTTCATTCCTCCCCGTTCTATAACAGCTTGGAGTAGTAATTTAGGTTTCCCTCCTAGAGTTAAATAAACCTGTTTTTGAATTATTGGTAATAGAGAGAAATACGTGATACGATGTGGCAGTGCAAATTATTTTGATCAAAATTAGTTATTTGAACCTATTATTGTTTATTAGGGCTTGTTTTTTTAAAGTAAAACTATATAACTCCTTAAAAAATATTGGTATTTGAGAGGAATACTTGAACCCATTTAACTGTGTAAAAAACTAATGATTATCATAAATCCAATTTTAACTTTAAGAAAACTATAAGGAATTATATGCCGTTAAATAAACAAAGTCCAATAAAAACATACCTTTCCTGCGATTTATTTTGCAATATATCTTCACTTATTTGAGAGTTTTTCACACCAGCATTTGCCGATGGATTTTCATTGAAGTTTATGTGACAGCAAATCTCCTCAAATCTCCAGGACACTTCTTAGTATTCAGGGCGATCTTAATAAAGCCGTAGTTCTCCAATCTTTATGCCAATATTTTGGTGACAGTACTCTGAGCACCAATTACAATTGATATCACCGTCACTTTCATGTTCCACAGACTTTTTTAAATTCCTTGTCAAAATTCCAGTATTTATCTCTCTTCTCGAATTCTTTCAATTTTACTCTGCGGTCTGCCGGGACAGCTAAGTCAACAACTCAGCAAATAATCTTGTTTTCTTGTTGACTATCGACATTAGATGATACGTTTATATATTAAAATCCTAGAGAATTTTTGCGTATCGCTCTCCAGGACAAATTCTGGGTTGTGCATATACCATTTGTTCGCATGATCGAATTTAAATTTCTTGCACAATTCCTAATGAATCAATTTACCCTCTCAGTTGTGTCTACTTTTATCCTCTTTTGTAGAGATTCAGTTTCTTTCTTACAGTTTCCCTTTCCTAGCCATGTCCAAGTTTTTTTCGGGAGAGATGTCACTCGTTTGCCGTTTGAAATGTCCACACAGCTGTTTTTCCGTGATGCTGTCCATTGGAATATTTGTCAATAATTCGTTTATTTTTTCCAGTTTCCGACTTTATTGTTCCCCAGTCTTTGTTCCAGAGAGAAAGCTATGTGGTTTTCTTTTCAGCTATAATTCTGTTCATAATCTCCACATCCATTTTTGCTTCTTGTGTTAGCGCTTGGGCTGGTGTTTTTGCTTTTGCTGTGTTTAGGTCATTATTATTTAGCACTTGATTTTGGACAGAACTTTCTCGTTGTTCTGTATCTAGTGTCCTGGTTACTGTATTATGGGGCCTGTTGATATGTTTCCCTATATATTTGTTGGCGGATTTCCAATATTTTAAGGTCAGAACCCCAACCTTTCTTATGGCGTTGCTCTGTGCTGTTATCAGAAGACATTAAGTTTCTTTCTTAATGTTTCCCTTTATTAGCCACGTCAAAGTTTTCTCGTTTGAGGTTTCGTTTGTCTGTCGCTTGAAGTGTTCATAGAATTTTTTTCCCTCCCATTTTTGTTTTGTAGTTATTTTTATTCTGATGATGCTTATGTTTTGTGTATTGTCCCTTGACGCAGTAATCAGTCTTCCTCCTTAGTTTCTATATAATATTCTTGTCGTTGTATCGACGGTATCTTCCTCCTTCTTTTCTTGACACTTACAGTCTGTCTTCATCGTCTATGGGTTGTAAACCCTCACGCATTGATTTTGTTTTCTTGTTCTCTGGTCTATTTATTCAAGTTATTCTCTCGCCGACTTTAAAAATGGTCCCGAGTATCTTACGATGGTGACAGCCCAGGTATTTATCTGTTATGTAGTTTGGTTTCGAGTAGTTTTCTCGGTCTGCTGAGGTATTCTTTTTTGAGTTTTCGTTCATCTCCGCATATTTGAAGGTGTTCTCGTCCAATATTCACAATTATTTATAATTTTCCTTTTCTTCAAGCGTTCACACTTTTTCTTGATTTGGTAGTTCTATTCCTTCCATCATTTGTAGTTTTCCACTTTTCATTATTAGCATGGCGCATTTTTCTATGCCAAATTCCATCACCATGTCTTCATTGTATATCCTCACTGGCTGCATCAGGGTTTCCAATTCTTTTTCATTTTTGGTGAACAGTTTCATGTCGTCCACGTACATTAGGTGGTTGATTTTTTTCTTCCTATTTGTAGAGTTTGAAATCCGCCTGTGCATTTCCTAAGTATTTGATTGACTGAAATAGTAAAGGTGATAGCGCATCTCCGTGGAACATACATCTCCGGATTTTCACCTCAGTAAAGATCTTTTTCTCCTGCTCTCAATTCGACTCTTATGGTCTTTTCAATAAACTTAATGACTTCACCGGATATCTTGTACATTTTGAGAAATTCTATAATCCAGTTTTGCAGGACCATATCATATGTTTTTTGTAGGCTATCCCCGCCATAACTAGATTTTTCGTCTATCCTTGAGGATGTGAGGGTCAATGTATAGTACTCCTGTTCCTCTGATCCTGTTCTTTGATCCCCACGTGGCATCCTTTCAGTTCCTCGGGGAACAGTCTGTCAGCTTTATAGAGAATCGTCAATCTCTAATATTTGTGAGTTCGTATTTTCCATGTCATCAGAAGACACGTTATGAGTTTGTATTTGTTAGAGGCAGTTACTTTTTTAGGGGTCTTTTTGGATCCAAATTGTCTTTCCTTTAGTCATCAATTCGAGTATGTCTGTTTCTTGTAAGCATCTATGCATTTCGATTGCTATCAGCTGTCCAGGATGGAAGTGAATTTTTTAAACCAGGATTCAAGTATGCTATCAATTCCTGGCGTTTTCCAATTTTGTACTTTTTTAAGTGTTGGTCTGAGAGAATTTATATGTACTTTTGCTTTTGGTGCTCTTCAAAAGCTTCCTACTATTTTACTGTGTTGCTTATCCATTCGGCTTGTCGGTAGCCATATTTTGCTTCAAAAATGTTTTGCTTCCTTGTCGTCTGGTGGTTGCTGTTTTCGTGCATTCTCCTTCTACTTGCGGTAATTTTTTTTTTCATTGTTTTAGAATGTTCTGTTTTGTCTGTATTGTTTTTTCCCTTGTCGATATCTTTTCAGTCTTCCTTCCTTCGCTAATTATTTCAGGTTCATTTTCTTGGGTTGTATTGTTAGTTTTACTTGTATTGTTTTTTTTCTTCCTTTTTCCCTTGATTTAAAATTCTTCCTCTGTCTTATCGTTTTTGCTTGTTGTTGCAGATTTCTTATCGGTGTTTCCAGTCAAATTTCCGATCCAGGTTTTGAGTTTCCGTTAGTGGTTTTTTGGAGAACACCGATTTTATCACAGAATAATTTTGCTCCAGCATAGATTACCTCATTTAATTCTGTGATATTATTCGTTGATATATATGTTAATAATTCTTTTATATTTTTTCAGTTTCTGCTTTCACTGTTTTCCAATCTTGGTTTATTAGCGATGGAAATCTAGTCTTCTTTTCAGACATATTTTTTTTACAATTATTATTATTACTATTATTATTATTATTATTTATTTATTTATTTATCCATTTATTCATTTGTCTATCCTATATTATACATGTGCTCTTCACTATGTACGCAATTGATTATTGTTACATACGAGATATATACATTTCTACGCATCTGATTATTGCCTTTTATTTGCAACTGAGGTAGATTTCAGTGATAAGCGTTCAGAATTATTTAGCTCTGGGGTTATTTTAAAAATTGAGTGCATTTAGTGCTATCACTTCCTTTGCGAGATAATATCCAGTGAGACGATGAGCAATCGATGGGAAGTACGCATATCTGAAATATGAAAGTGAATGAAATGGCTGACGGCGCCAAATACCTTCCGTCAATGGTCGATATTGTAAACTCGTTGCTACTTCAATTTTGAAATATACAAGATTGTTCAGAATAAATACTTCTTATAAAAGGAAGTATACAGGAAAGCTTTATATCAGGACAACCAGTGTATCTGTTTGAATATGTCTTGGACGTTACGAACGAAGAATCTTTGACGTTGGTGGATATATTGCCTCATGAGGGGAAATTTTATTCAACCAAACCAGACACTTAAATCATGTTATGAAAATATTATAAGAGGGATTACAGTAATGTATTTCAGCAATATATCTATATATATATATATATATATATATATATATATATATATATATATGCATTATCATCATCATCATCATCAGGGCTTACCCTTGGATCTCTCTCTCTCTCTCTCTCTCTCTCTCTCTCCCTCTCTCTCTCACCGTTTTTATCGGCTCTCATTCCTAGTAGGTCATCTAGTGTCCTTCCATGGCTGGTTAATGTAAGTTCTTGCCGATCGGCCAACATTAGTGTGTCCATCGTAAGAAGTCGCTTCTGAGTTTATCTTAGCTTCTCTCGTATGTCTTGTCTATATTACTTACGTGGTTTTTATGAGATGGAAGTTAAAGAGGTTGTTTAGCGGCTGTTTTGCTTGCTTCTTCTGGGATTTGTTAAAAAGGAAAAGCTCACAACTTTCTTGTGTTCTTCCTATACGCGACAAAGAATGTCACATAAGAGGAAATGTTTTTTAAAAAATGAATATTTACATACATTTTTGGAGCATAGAGTTCAAGAGTTTAACCAATGAGTCTTAAAAGGAAAAGTCTATTAATTTCTCTCTCACACATGAATCTCAAGGAAACTTTTTCATCGTACACAAATGACGTTCTGTTATACATTCGTATATATATATATATATATATATATATATATATATATATATATATATATATACATATATATGTGTGTGTGTGTCTGTGTGTGTCTGTGTGTGCGTGTGTGTGTGGGTGTGTGCGTGTGTGTCTGTGTGCGCATGTGTGTGCTTAATGCACACACTCACACACAAACACACACAAATATTCTCTTATATAATGACTTGATTTTCATAAGTATATGAAGAATATATGTAATTGTTACCTGCCTTAAAGTTCTAGGTGAGTCTCGGCTGATTACTTAGAGAAAACGAAATCAACGTATATTGATATGAAGCTATTAGTCTTATAATAAGCGAATGCATCAAACTGGCAGAAAAATAGAAAGGAGTGACTTCAGAGGAATAAACTTTCAACTGATTTTTAAAAAAAAAAGCTCACATAGAGTGAAAATACAATAACTGAATGATTACTTAAAGTGAAAAACTGTAAATATTGCTAATGAAATGACATGGACATGGCTACGAAATGGAGACTTCAAAAGAGAAACAATTTCTTTTTATAAAAGTATAAAACATTATCTCAAACACCAGTTATATCAAAGTGAAAATTGATTCGCAACAGAATAACAAGTGTAGGTTATGTGGTTACAGTGATGAAAATGTAGATCACACATTAAGCCAATCCTCCAAACTGGCTCAACAATTGTTCACAGTCACATTTAAAAAGTAATCCACTGAGAATTGTGAAAGAGATTAAAATCCCTCATATTAACAAATGGTAAATGCACAAACCAAAATGCATGACAGAAAAGGAAACCTGTAAAAATGCAGAGTATTTTGAAATACAAACGGATCACATAATCCCAACCAGAAAGCCAGACCAAAGATTAATAGAGACGGAAAAAGACTTATCATTAAATTGATTCTAAGGTCCCAGAAGGAAAATGAGTGAAAATAAAAAAAGAAATTGACTCACACTTGGATCTTAGCAAGGAGCTAAAAAGTACTGGGATATGGAATTGAAATTGAAACTAATGATATTTTGGGCGCTTGGAACTGTCCACAAAAGCTTGGGAAAGAGACTGGAAGAACTGGAGATCAGAGAATGAATCGAGATTCCCCTGAATTGATTGTTAATCTTGGCTAAAATACACAGAAGAATCATAGAGACCTGAGGTGATATGCAGGCTCTCAAACTCCAGTGAAAGTCCACCAGTTAAAACTGGTAAGACTCGCAAAGTGTATAATTATTTGGTTCTTTGCCTTAGAACTTAAAAAGCTGTGGAACGTGAAGGTAATTGCCATAACAGTTGTGATTTGTCTGCTGGTATGAAAAATTTGCTATTAATAAATAATAATAATAATAATAATGATAATAATGATAATAATAATAATTGGGGGGAGGCTTTCATTATTTCTATCTATTTATTTTTGGCATAGCAAATTTCGTTGGTTATTTAATATAAAAGCCATCCTTGTTGAAAAACATCAGTGATACTATATAACTTCGAAATGGTGGAAGAAAAGATTTATATCTTTACCAATGGTAATAATCCGTAAGTGAATATAATAGCAAGATTGGATTTCAAACTTGCTTCCTATGACACTTACCCCTGAGTTCAGATGTCATAGGTACCCATGAATTAAGCAGTCCTCGAAGGACTGTAAAAAATGCGATTACTCTTGATAGGCGCTAAAACGTAATGATGGAATCATAGGCCTTAATGAAAATTTAAAAGAATTTAGAAATTGTAAAAAGTATTTTTTGATTACCCTGAACACACACACACACACACACACACATATATATATATATATATATATATATATAAAATTAACTTTAAAGTTTCACCTTTACGGATCATCAGGGAGTCTCATACCGATCGGTCGATGTGAGACTCCCTGATGATTCGTAAAGGTGAAACTTTAGTAGGAGAATTCCGACTCGCGATTTAAGTTAATTTTGTAATCGGCTCCACTCGTATTGAGCACTCTTGTAATTGTAGCATTGCAGCGTTTACGGTGGGTTTTGTTTTTCTTTTGACGTACTGACAGCATATCTTTTGATTTTTTTCAAATGGTGTGACAGGGTTGGCCTTTTCTTTCTTTTTGTCCAATGATAATTTTTCTTTTTTCCCCGGGCGGTGATGCGAGATATTTTTATCTCTTGTTCCTGGCGGGTTATTTTTTATTTTTATTCTGGTAACCGTGAATGCTGGTAGATTGTAGATTAGTATATTTATATATATATATATATATATATATATAATTAAAATATTAATAACATATAGGAGTAAATCATAGTCTTTTGATGTTTACTTGAAATCAACTTTGAAGGTTTTTAAAAAATGCTTTTGAACATCTTAGTATAATTATTTTTTCTTTTTCACTATGGTTTTCTTGTCCTCCATCACCCAAATTCTACTTTTACATCTGTTTCGTTTGATTTTTTTTCTTCTTTTCCATTCTATTATCACCTTCACTTGTCCGTCTCTTCGTTCCTCTTGAAGTTCTATTCCTTTTGACCTTCTACGAACAATGTCTTTCACTCCAGTCTCAGATCGTAGAATTATTCAGCATCACGGACCTGTCGGAAATGCCTCACCCTGTAAACAACGGACGAAGGTTGAATCAACGTCGCCTTTTAGTCTTTTTCTTGATTATTTTCTCTTCGCTCTTCTATGATTGCAAAGTAATATAATGGCTGTATTTCTACAACAGAACATGTGCGTAGTGCAATGAAGATGAATTACACTAAAACTTGGCAAGTTCAAGCTTAAACAAAATCTTAATCCTATTTTTGTTACAGATGGAGTTAACGCTTGGAATTCTATATTGGAAAAGAAAAAAAGGAAATAAAAGAAAAATAAACGGAATATTTAAAGAAATTGCTACTCAGTATCATGTCTATGATATTTATGATATAAAGGAAGGGGTGTTGTAATTTTCTCGGTTAGACCAAAAAAGGATTGTCATAGAGAAATAAAAACTTCGTGTTTTGTCACAATTTTTTTTCCCAGTTCTGCACACTTGGCGTATAACTTTTATAACTTCTTTACCAATTTATACACACACAGCCACACACACAAACACACACAGATATATATATACATATAGAATCACAGATATATATATATATATATATATATATATATATATATATATATATGTGTGTGTGTGTGTGTGTGTGTGTGTGTGTGTGTGTGTGTAAACATGCATATATGTATACGCATGTATACGTATATATACAACATTTAAATAAAATATATAAAATACATACATATTTACAGAAATATATATATACACACAGGTATATAAACACATATGCACACATGTATATAAACATATCTATACATATATACAGTCATATATATAAACACACAAACACACACACACACACACACACACACACACACACACACACACACACACACATATATATATATATATATATACACATATGTACACATACATATATATATATATATATATATATATATATATACTCAAACATGCACTCGCAAACCCTTTTATAGGCTACGGACTGTTAGTAATTACTATTCGATTATTTTCAAACAAATTTTCTACGCTGATGATATGTAGGTCAAAAGTTTTGTTTAAATTTCCTTTCGTGATTTTATTTGAAAAAAATTTAAAGTTTTATATGTTATATATATATATATATATATATATATATATAGGGGGTGTATATCAATGACAAAGATAAATCCCAATCCCTAAAAGTCAGATAACCTTTGACTAATTCCTTAACTCTTTCTGTGTAGGTAAAGCTAATCTGTCTCCTTAACCGTATATGTTTACAATCGAATCTAATTAAACATGCACAGAATTATATGCTACATAAATGTTTTAATTCTGTTTCAGATTTAAACTTGTGAAATTTATATCTGTTAAGTATTGGAAATACGTCAGTCTGTAAAGGGTTAGAACGGAAATAGAAATCCTTCTTTCGTCACTTATTCACGTGTACTTCTTCTCTGTTTGCAATCTGTTTACAAAAAGCCAATTTATTTGCGTCTGGTTTCTTTTCGTCAGCTACTTTGTTTTATCTTGTATCAAAGGTTGTTTTAAACATATGAATTTGATTCGAAGCGACCTCTTCAGATGAATAAATGTTCAGAATCCCAGCGTGAAATGAATACTAAATTATTCCCACCTAGTGTACACTATAAGTGAAAGACGCCAATCAAAGTTTTAACTATTTCCAGACAAAATATAAATGAATTTATTTTGGTATTTACTATTATTTTCTTGGTATGGCACCCAGGTTGCTTACAGTTAAGTTGGGACCAGTAATTTAATCGTGTCTTAAAATTTACTAAACTTTCCTATGTTTGGTACATTGGCTTTAGCCTGCTTATTGTATTGTTGCTAAAAAGTTCTAACCCCCACGCTGTCAGCAATACTTGAAATATGCTGACTGTATTCTATGCAGAGGGATAAGACACTCTTTTTTGTTTATTTTGACAGTTTTAATGTATCACAAATTTAAATTTTCTTTGTGGGTGTCTATATATGATAACTCCTGTGTACTATATACATGTACATATATACTAATAACAGAATGATCTGAAAATATGGCGCAATGGCTAAGGTGCTGGACTGGGGCCTTGAAATTAGCAAGATCAAACTCCAGTCACGCTATTACGTTCATTTTTGGATTAATGCCCTTGAGATAGACATGAACTCTCTTATCTCCCAGCTATTGGTTCAATAGTAACACCACTGTCCTTCTACAAGAATGGCTTTGGCTTTGAATAATCCACGAAGATTGATATGCCATTAAACAAACAAAAAAAAAATCATGTTCTAGCAATGCGCTAAATATTAACCTCTGACATATAAAAGATGCTAAATTTAAACAATCATCTCTATAAATATATCAATTATATTAAAATGCAAAATGAAATTGCTATAAAGTATCTGTAAACTAAAAGATGATATATTCCAATGCCTTGGAAGATTCCAACCTCCGGAAAAGCTCGTGATGTTTCCAATGTCCAGCCAGGTCCGGGAAGATTCCAACGTCCAGTCTCGCCTGGGAAGATTTTAGAATAACGAAATTCAATTTACTAATAATAAACAGATTTATCTCTCAATTTTTTCCCGTTTGCATTGGGGTTTTTGTTTGTTTCTTTCTTTGTTTTGTCTATCCCTTAGAATAATATGCACTGAAACTGCAATGTAAAATTCCTAATATGATCTGTCTAACGTCTAGCGCTGTTTCTATCGAATACATTTGAAAGTAATCCTGATTCTTCTAGTGTTTGACTAAAAACGAATGATAAATTAACGGCAGTTTATATGCTAAATCTTTTGTTTTCAATGTGAGTAACATTTGCTTTTATTTTTTTCATATAACTAATGCTAAACTAAAAGTAAAGAAAATCATGGCCATATCTATGATGGTGTAGTAATAGTTGTTCCCAGACAGGCATGACACTTGAGAGCCCTAGAATACTGTAAAATAACTGCTTGGTTCTTTCCCAATGGATTTGTTCAATCTAGTTAAGTCTATTATTGGGCCAGACATACTTTTTGGATAAGGTGATGGCGGAGGAATGGAGCAGCAATGTGCCACAGATTCTCCCAAACAATTATCTTCATTTGAGAGATATCTTATTTTAAATCAGTTTTATATATATATATATATATATATAGAGAGAGAGAGAGAGAGGGAAAGAGACTTATATATATATATGTATATATATATGTAAGTGCGTAGGTGAGAGCGTGTGTATGCGTTAGTGTGCGCATGTCTTTTCATAAGGTTTTGAACTTGTAAATATTAAATGAAAAAGACACTTTTAAAGTACTTAAAAAAATCAGCGTTTATTATCAATGCAATTGATCTGACATATACCTAGATTTTGTCTGATCTGGAAATTATTTGACAGATGTCTATGAAATGGGATTATTTAAATCCTAATAATTTAAGCAGAAAACGTTTCCATGTACAAGTTATATCTGTACACCTGGAAGTAAGTTACGGTAAAAGATACAGTTAACACACACACACACACACACACACACACACACACACACACACACACACACACACACACACATATATATATATATATATATATATATATATATATATATATATATCGGTAAACTAAATTGAAAGAAAAGTCAACGGACTGTCATTATACATATAAATGAGTGCTGTTAAAAAAAATCTAGAGAAGAGCAAAAGCTGAATATTTTTCTTGGGGTGACTTATTACCACTTTTCAAACTAAAAATGTAACAATCAGATTTCTGTCTTAATGTCTAGTTAGGTGATACCCATAGAAATATGAGAGGTGTGAGAAGCATCTAAAATCTTGGTGGGACTTCAAATTTTTAGAACGAACCTCATATATATATATATATATATATATATATATATATATGTGTGTGTGTGTGTGTGTGTGTGTGTGTGTGTGTGTGTGTATAAAGAGGATAAAACTGATTATTCAGGGTTTCACACTTTGATATTGCACACATCTCAAAAAAAAAAAGAAGAAAAATCAGGTGTTAAGTGCTTACTCACCTGATAATCAAAAACCTGAAACACTGAGGTTTTATGTTGTTTTATAACCTATTTATAACCATGATATATTGCGATGTTGTTCGATATTTTCATTCACTGAGCCCTGTAAAGTGTCTACGGACTGAAAATGTTTTAGCGTTGTCACTCAAACTCTAGTGAAAAACTATCAGCTAATATTGATGTGAAAAACTCTAAAATAATAATAATAATAATAATAATAATAATAATAATAATAATAATAATAATAATAATAAGCGAATGTAGCAAATTAGATCAGAGAGAGTAAGACTAGACACGACTGAGTTAGCAAGATTATACAGTGGGAATTGTGCAAGAAATTTAATTTTGACCATATGAACAAATGGTATACGCAAAACCCAGTGTCTGTCCGGGAGAATGAGACACTGAATCTCCTATGGGATTTTGACATAAAATGGATCGCCTAATCTTGGCCAGACGACCAGACCATATAATAATCTAAAAAAAAAATTGCAGAATTATGAACTTTGTTAACCATAGAGTAAAACTGAAAGAAAGTGAAAAGGATAAATATCTCAACCTTGCTAGGGAATTGAAAAAAACAACAACTGAGGGACATGAAAGTGACGTTTATACCAATTGTAATTGTAGCTTTTGGTACATTTACCGAAGGATTAATCAAGAGACTGGAGGACTTGGAAATAAAAGGACGAATGAAGACCACCCAAACTACTGCATTAATGAGATCGCCCAGAATATTCAGAAGAGTCCTGTAGACTTGAGGAGACTTGCTGTCACTCACAATACTGTGAAAGACAATCAGCAAACGCTGATGTAAAAAACCTCCCAAAGAATGAATAATAATAATAATAATAATAATAATAATAATAATAATAATAATAATAATAATAATACGTTTGGAACAGTAACTAAAGGATTACAAAAGGAACTGGAGGACTTGAAAGTTGGCGGACCGGTTGAGACCATCCAAACGACAACATTGTTGAGAACGGCCAGAATACTAAGAAGAGTCCTGGAGACTTGAGGAGACTTTCTATCACCCAGACTCCAGTGAAAAACCATCGGCTAACGCTGATGTGAAAAGCACTAATGAGTGAATAATAATAATAATAATAATAATAATAATAATAATAATAATAATAATAATAATAATTATAATAAATCACACAATGTGTAAATGCAGCAAATTCGTGCAAAAAGAATGTAAAACACTAATGTATGAAGAATATGATCCACTGGAAATTTTGCCAGAAATTGAAATTTGACCATTCCACACAATGATAAATGCACATACTAGAAAACCCTCCGGACAAGAATACGAACAAACTTATCTGGGATTTTGAGATTTAAACAGATCATCTAATCCCAGCAAAAAGACGAGAGCTAGTGACAATTAAGAAAAAACAATGAACCAGCCAAATAGTGGTCTTTTGAATTCTGGCAGACTCTTGTGTAAAAATCAAAGAAAAGAGTAAAAGAGACAAGTACTTAGACCTTGCCCGAGAAGTAAAAATCTGTGGAACATGAAGATGAAGATGATGTTTATTGTAATCGGTTTGCTTGGCACGATCCCTAAAGGCTTGATAAGAGGAATGGAAGACGTGGAAATCAAAGGATTAGCAGGAATCATCCAAACTACAACATTACTGAGATTGGCTAGAATATTAAGAAGAGACTTGGAGACTTGAAGAAACTTGCAGTCAGTCATATTCTAGGGAGAAATCATCAGCTAACGCTGTTTTGAAAAAACTTGCAAGGAGTAATAATAATGATAATTACATCATATATATATATATATATATATATATAGAAAGAGAGAGAAAAAGATAAAGAGAGAGAGAGGGATAAAGAAAATAACTAGATAAATGGAAAAATACCGGTATGAGGAGTTACAAGTTGATGCTACATTTATTTCCTTTTGACTATTTGTTTCTGTAAAGGTATAAAATCACCTCTGTATGATCTTTCTTGCTAACCTCAGCACATGTCTTATCACTAATATGCCACAATTCTTGACGAAAAACAGAGCAGCAATAATTTTATTTACACAGGTGTAAATTATGAAACGTTGCTGATGTCTTTTCCAGACTATCTGGGGTTCTTTCAAATCTATTTTAAAATCAGCAGCTTAATTTACGCATGATTAACTAAACATGGATAAAACCATTCTGATATTCAGACAAGTAAAATGCTAGACTTGGAAAAAGATCGTTTTGAGATTTTGGAATTGTACCTCTCAAATGTAATCATTCATTTATTACTTCATCTTGCCAGCACCTGATATGCTAAAATGGAAATAACCCGATATTTTGAAAGCCATCTGCATACGTCTCTTTTGTTTTACGAATTCAGACACTTCGCAATATATACAATCACTTCCATTATTAATAGGATAATTCTTATCTGTCGGTATTTCTTCTTCCTACCTGCTTTCTAATTATTATTCGAAGGTGCCATCAATATGATTGCATTTTCACGCCACCCGTCTATTGTTTATTAATGAAGAAGGTGTTACAGCAAATCTATTCAAATTGCCTGCACGTTTTACTTACTCTCGCTGACCCAAGTACTACGTTATTCAGGATCGACTCTTCTTCGTGTTCATCCAGTTCTGATTTTAATTTTTTGGTGGGAGGTGGAATGGTTTTCAGGGTGCTAACTCATATCCTATGAGTGCTAGGTGGAGCCTTTACATCAACCGAAGACTGTAAATTAAGTATACATATTAAGATAATTCAATAATGCACTATTACGGAATAGAATCTTCCGGTAGCTTTTCTTTCTTTTCATCAATAAATGCCACCCTTATTGGTGATTAACAGAAGTTTCCTGACTGTATTATTTTATCTTGCCATTTGACCTATGAGGTTACTCTACGCAGCATCTGAGGAAGCACGCTGCTGACCCATCTTTAGATTCATCCGCCTTAATTCATATAAACATTGCTGAATCTAATAGTTTCCATTGTTAAATGCTTGTGTAGCTCGTACATTACTCTCCTCACTCAGAGATTGTTATCCAGTGACAAATCGGGGCAGATTATGAGTGATTAGAGAGAGTTGAATGTTGTGGAGTTTCACCAATCCGGTTTGATGGAGGTCTTCTTGTCATTGAGTTGTATGTCTCTGATACAACGCTTTTAGGGTTTTGATAATAATAATATGGTTTTTGATAAAAACCATATCTTGTAAATGATTCCTCATTGCGAAAAATAATACATAACCGGGCAACGTCTCTTTTAACACAATCTCCTGGTATTTTTTCTTGATCTTTTATTGATGTATTTCAGCATTAGCCGTTTATTATGATATCCGTAATACTTCTATGCTCCAATATTAAGTTACATTTTGTCAGGAATTTATTACGTATAATTTGTTAATTCTTGCTAACTGCGTAAAAATCTTTTGAATAAAAAATCTATTTAGAAAATGTGAAAACAATTTTTAATCCCAATAATTTTTTCTAATTATGTCTCAAGGAAAGATGACATATATGGGCTAACTCCGTATCATCAGAAGAACATTAATTAGATATTCTTATTGATGATAAACTTGAAGAGACAAAACAAAACTAAATCGATATGTCAAAACTGAACATAAATACGTTATAGGGGTTTTCTATTCCTTTCGTATTATAAAATCTTACACAAGCATGAATAAAACTTTATCCAGTTAGGAATACTTTTAAAATCAATAAAGATAATGTGTGTAGTTTTAAGAGGAGTCATTGAATTGACATTCGAAGAATTGTTTAGACAATTGAAATGCATTCATCTTTAAGGTCAAAATATTGTTTGAACAGTTTGTTCTTTGACCATCTTCGAATTTAACATGCATCAGTGCAAGAAAGTAGAATACACTGGATACAATGCACGTGATAAAATTTTAAGTCAGGATGTAGAGCGCAACTCTTTTTGCTTCTATTCAGCAGAAACAAGAGACATGAAATATAAAATCATATATTTTATGGGGTGGACCATTGATATCGCCTATGTTATGATTTGTTCACAGAACTTCGGCATTTTACGTCACGGTCTTCTTCTGGTGTATTTGCTGTCGAATTGTTTACGTCAACGGCATATTGTAAAGTTTCGTACAAATACTAAGATTTCCTTCCGCTATTAATAAGTCATGTCAATCGCAGGTATTTTTCAATATTTTTTTGTAAAAAAAATGAAATGATAAAGAAAAGAAAAACTGGAAAAATTCAGAAAAGTACTTGAGAGGGATATATCTTGAAAGACAAGAGTAACTACTTGGAAATAGTTTTTAGATGCTACTTGATGCAAGTTTTCCTTCGATATTTGAAATAAAGAGACCAGTACAAGAGTCTGAAACATTTTATAGAATTGAGTTTCCGAGTTAATCCTATTTACCTAACCCCTCCGCTCAGGCAGGATATGACACAAGGTCAATTTTTAAGCGGAGTTTAACAGGTTTAAATTCAGAGTTTTCCTTCTCCTAGAATAGTTGCCTCACCAAGGCTGAAGAACCCAGTCTGCCCTACTATTTACCCATAGCTGGAGGGAGAATAATTGGATTCATACCTTTCCCAAGGGTATTAGTGCTATGTGAAATGCAATTAGTCTCGTCCAGGATTTGAACTCGTGTTGCCGTGTCAATTTCCTACGACGATGACCATTACACCACGGGCACTTTCCCAGTTAATGTCATTGTATGGCAGGTTCATCCGTAGCTCATTCAATTTAGTTTGCTGAATGACCTCAATCACACGTGATATTATTTAAGAAAATTTAGTCGGTCCCAGGTTTTGGTTAAAATTATCTAAGGCACTGGTTAACACTGCAAAGAAAGAAAAATAAATTCCAGAATATATACGTGTTGTCGTTTTTACTTACTTTTCTGGTTGATATTTTTGCTGGGATCTTATGAATCTTAATAACATGAACTTGGGTGATGTGCAGTTTTCTCCTCGATTACTCTCTAAAATCCTGGCAATCCAATACAGTTTTCTACCTTAGATATAAAATCAAATCCTGATTATCCCATTGAATATATGGAGCTTTGATTTCTGGTTTTAAACGCATCACCTCGCATGATCTTCCCACTAAATTTGAAACGGCTAAAATAATTAACTTCCTCTGAATTCTAAATGTACAAGCTTCAAAAGGAAAAAAAACACCCCTTCATCCATATAGAGAAACCCTTCTGTTTCTTTATGATAAGTTATTAAAATCTACTGACCAGCCAAACATGTTTAACTATCCTTTCAATACTTCCAAAACACATCTCTCTCTCTCTCTCTCTCTCTCTATATATATATATATATATATACCAACACCACTAGGTCAATATGTAAAGCGGAGTTTTTCAAGGTTGGAAGTCAGAGTTTTCCTTCTCCGATACTGGTTTCTATACCAAGATTAAAGAGCTCAATCTGGCCTACTATTTACTCATAGGTGTTGGAAGAAGAATTGAATCGCTACATATGTGCTATGTGAAATACAAAGAGCTTCGTCTAAGATTTGAACTCGAGTCGTCGATTCAATTTCCTACGACGGTAAGCATTACACTACGGGCGTGTATTTCTCTCTCTCACCGTCTCTCTCTCTCTCTATATATATATATATATATATACGCTATGCGCACACGCACCCATGCAGATTCACCCACACTACATGCATATACATATACATAAATATTCAGTGATACGCTCGCATCTGCATCATTGCACCTGAAGAAGTGAAAAACAGAGGATGAGAAGAGCTTATTATG
Organism: Sepioteuthis lessoniana; assembly: GCA_963585895.1. Classification (NCBI taxonomy): domain Eukaryota; kingdom Metazoa; phylum Mollusca; class Cephalopoda; order Myopsida; family Loliginidae; genus Sepioteuthis; species Sepioteuthis lessoniana. Next base: position 126,165,635 of record OY757911.1, read on the forward strand.
TTACCATTGTTTAAGGATTTTAATGAAAGCAAAAAAAAAAAAGAACAAAAATTTGTTTAGCCTACCGACACATCTCATAACAATTGAATCAAATGAGACAAAAGTAAACACGTTAAATACATTATGATCTTTTATTTAGTGTTATAATGTAAAATTAATGTAATCTGATTGAGGTAATCAGAATTAATGTAAAGAACAACATTATTTGTATGCTTTTATTATGTGTGGATCATAAAGCAAATCACTTCCTGTTAACCGGGCTCAGTAACTGTTTCCCTTCCAGGGTGTTATAAACGCCCTTCCCCCCAGAAAAGGTGATTCCTGAGTATGACATTAAATTTCACTAGGTGGTGTAACTCCGATTCTTGATCATTTGGGAGAGTGGAATAACCCACCATTGACTTTACTTTCAGATTCACACTGACTTGGAGGGTGTCCTCGTGGTGTAATGATTAAAGCGATGGACTGCAGAATCGTAGTACGCGAGTTCGTATTCCAGTCGCGCTATTATGTTCACTTTCAGGCAAATACCCTTGGGAAAGGTATGAACCCCCTTATCCTCCCAGCTCTGGGTTAAATAGTGCCACTACTGTTCTTCTAGGAGAATAGCTTTGGCACTAAATAACCAACAAAGGTTGATATGCCATTAAATAAAGAACTCACTCTGACTTGCACGGGTAATTCTTGTTAGTGTCCTAGCTATGGGTTAAACAGAAGCAATAATTTCTGTTAATTATAAGCAAAAGATAGGAATACTTGAAAACAATAAAACTGTTCAAAGTATTGAAATTAGTTTTTTTTTAATAATTTCTTAAAACTATGAATGTTCATGAACAATAAATATTATTACTTACTTGAAACCATTCAAGTGCTCAAGATACTTGAAATCATATAATTATGAGAAAACTATTATCATTTTTGGATAGAAACATAAAAAAATATCTGTAAATAAAAAAATATTGTTAGATATGAATTCTTAAAACCCCAGTTTATGTGCACATTATTTGTATTAAATTAGAATATTTGAAACTATATAACTTTATGCAAACAAATGATGATGATTATTTAATGGGATATTTACGTGAAAATGTATAATTGATTGAAAAGAATCTTACTTCGGCAAGAAATAGCCCCAAAAGGGTTGACACGCCTTAAAACTAACCAACCCATCAAGCCATAAGTGCAATCCCATTGAAGGCTCGTGTAGTAATCTACCACTAAAAGTCTCGACTACTTGATACTTTTCTTCTATCACTTTTATATTTGATCGAATAAACCCATCTAAATCATTGCTAAAATGAGCTGAAGAATGCACCGGTTGAAATACTATTTCGAAAAACAATAAATCGTTTTTCTTGTTGAACTGGTCGGTGTTTCAGTTGACGACATTTATTATTCTGTGTCTTTTCAATTTAGGCTTCAATTTTCTTTATTGCAATTTTCGGAGTTTCACTTTATCAATCTTCACTTTATCTTCAGTGTCCTCTTATCAATTCTACCTCAATTTCTGACTGTCAAAATTAATCGCTCATAATAAGCTTCATTGTATAGTATTCTGATCCCAAGATAGTTGAATCAATTCAATCCATCACCTTTATCAATATGTTCACAGATATTAGCAAAGCAAGTGTCTGGAAATTCTCAGTCCATTCTGAATTTACCGATTCGGCTTGGCTTCCTCTTGATATGTTGTGTACGATTTCAAGTACACCCACCATTAAATTGACGGTCCTAACTTTAAGATTTTTTATATTTTGTTCTTTTTTTTTTTCCATACTATTCTAGTAATTTATTATGCTCAGCTTAGACTGGCATAAAATAATAAATCTTGCGCAAAGCCGTAAGTCCAACCTACTCAATGAGAATCGAACTCATTTCTAACAGTCTGACAGTCAAGTGAGATAATCTTTACATCTTATGAAACACCTACTACCTTAGCATGTTATCATTAATTCTCCTTTTTTTTCATATTCTTCGATATTCTTCCTGAGCTTTTCAAGTAGATCGATAGAGGCAATTTAATAGATCGCCTTCTCTTTCATCAGTGCTAACTGGCCTTGTCTCCCTGGATTTCATCGTTAAACTATACTTAAAAGACTTATCTTACACTGACACAAGGTCAGCTGAAATAAAGAAATTGAAGAAACATAAAAGGTACCTTATGAGGGAAGCAAAGCTATCAATATTGATACACCTTGAAAAAAACGGTGAGTTTGTGAATATTTTGAGAAATAATTTCGAGAATCACTAGATTTTTTTGTGACAAATTTCCTTCTTTGTTTAAAGCCGATCTTTTCTCAAACCGTCATCAGGTGTATAATTCATAAAAAAGTGTGTACTTATTTATATCTCATTCTAGATAATACCCACACATTAGAACTTAAATATATCAATAAGTTTTATCAGGGTTATTCAACTGTTTTGCAATGTTTTGGTAATGTGAGGCTAAATTCGATTGCGCCGGAAGCTTTTGCAAACAACCTATAGGAGATGAAGCATCCTGTGAGATGCAAAGCCGGCCAAATACTCTTGGAGCGCTACTCACCATATTTGCTTATATGCCTCAGAGGACGATCACATCATACATCGTTTTAAGTCAAACTGATCAAGTCTGATCATGTAGTTTCTTGCAATCCGAGCAAAATTCATTCAACTACCTTGTTACAATCATCATCATCACCATCATCATGTCGTGCCGCTAGTATGGATATCCCTGACCCTCTCTCGCCACTTCTCCCTATCGTTCATCGCCTCTAGCAGTTCTTCAGGGCTATATCCCGTATCCTCACATAGCTGCTGAATGTATGTTCGACCTGGTCGTCCTGCTTTTGCCCGGCCATATTTGGGGGTCCATAGGAGTACATCACTTATGAGCTCGCCTCTGCTTCTCCAGCAGTGTCCTGCATGTCTGGTTCATCTAACTTGGATAGTTTTCGTGATGGGAGGCTGGTGGCCGTATAGTTGGTGTCTTGTGGGGTGTTGCCACCAGGACTAGTTCAATATTGCTCGCAGCATTCTCGTGTAATTGCCGTCTATCAAATACACCTTCATCTTTCGCACGGTAAATGCTCTTTATTGCAGACTAGCAAATATCAAAATATTGCAAAATTTTTGACTCAAACTTGTATATTAATGTGAATCACCAATATATTTTCATGAAAAATAATTCAAAAATATTAAGAGAACATTCCTTGAAAAACAGTTAAAACTATTTTCCTAAAAAAATAATTACCACCAAAACCCATTTTCCCCATTTGTGGTAGGGGAAGGATATCTTCAATTTTCCTTACAGGACAAAATGTTATATAGGTCAATTTAATGCAAGAATATAACGATATAACGCATTGGACTTCTTGTCCCTGATCCTGTTAGTATAACGGGACTACTACTTCTTGAGGGGGATGATCCCCTAAAATCAGATTTGATAGATGTTCCTATTGCTGAAAGACCGGTGACACCCATATGTTTTGGATGGATTTACCAATAATAAAGTCCTTACTGCCATATGCTCAAACGGGGAAAAACAATCTGTCTCCGGTGTTGAGACATTGAAATTCGAGTGCAATATTGAGATTAAATCATGAACAAAGACAAGTGAAAAAATAATGAAAAAAGTAAAAGATTACTTTTATAGGAAGAAATTTGAGAAGGTCCGGGAGACCTGGGTTCAATCCCAGGTTGCGTCATATCAAAGACTTTAAAAATGGTACTTGATACCTCCTTGCTTAACACTCAACAATATAAGGTACGTATCGAGGGTAAAGTGGAGCAATTCAGGGAAAGGAGTAGCGCCCTCCCCTACACCTCAGCGTAGTAGCTATTGAAAAGGGAGCCTTCCCTAGACTACAGTCGCCAACTTTACTTACATCACTATAGAGAAGAATGGGTGGCGATCTAGTTGAAACTTTCAAAATAAGCAATGGAAGTTTTCATTATGGTAGATATTTATTTTTCTCATTTTTTTCACGAACTAGTAATTTTCTGTCAAATTGCTAATAGTGTAATTTATTTTTGATACAAATTATTTAAACATATCAAAAACAGTGATATTATGAAAAATAAGATTAGATTGGATAGTTTCAGAAAAAAGAGTAAACAATCTTAAAGAGAGCATTTTGAGGAACTATCATATGAATTACTTTACATAATTTGACCTGAAATAGATATTATATTGTGTTAGTTCTATGCAAAGATTGTTCTTTTAAATTTTTATGTGAGAAGATTGTAAAAAAGTAGAGATGCTCAAAGAAGCATTAGAATATATATAGATAAATAGATAATAAACAAAAATTAATTAATTTGCTTTACTGCCATCCAGTAAAGCTCTGAACATGCATCTTATGGCCACCCACGTGAAAAGTCACCATCTGCCCCATTTGTAGTATTAAGTTTTGACTTCATTCGATTAATAACAAGAAAATGACTGGAGTTGTGTAACCCAGAAGTGCCATAGAAACCAGTGTCGGTGTAAAACGGAACGACGAGCAGCAGTTTCTAATCAACATCTGTGTCTGCCTTTTAAGGGCGGTTCATACCAGGTCAATGGATTTTGTGTCAAGTAATACTTTATACACTGTTGAGGACATTTATCTTCGCATCCACGTCACGTGTTTTGTCATGTACTCAGTACGATGTAACATGAAGCCAATTAAGATGGATGGTAAGGTGACTGATATTTACCGAGTAACGTTTAACAGTTTTAAATGCTGAGAAGTTTATGTTGGTTAAATTCGTTTGTGTTCTTGCTGTCAATACCATGGCGTTTCGGCTTGTCCATTCTTAACTGTCCTTCAGCCTTTTTTTGCAACCCCGACAAAAATGATGGAATTAACACAGAGAGTGGTCACTATATTTTTTTTTATTTTATACGAAATAAATCAACAACAGATAAGATATAAAATGTTGTTCTATAAAAGCTGGATATTGTGGCTTCGTTAAATATTGCTAAGATAAAGGAAATCAAATTGATGAGAAAAAAATTACGATTGGGGAAACAATATTCAAATACATACATACATATATATATATATATATATGTATGTATATATATATATATATATATATATATATACATATATATATGCCTGTCTTATATGTGCATATATATATGTATATGTACGTATATATATATATATATATATATATATATATATATATATATATATATATATATGTGTGTGTGTGTGTGTGTGTGTGTGTGTGTGTGTGTGTGTGTAAAATATAAGGTATAAAACAATAAAATCTAACTCTTAGATGTTATAGTCTCTTGACTCAAAATTTTACAAAATGAGGTAACTTTGTTTTTTAAAGACTGACATATTGAATACTACCTCATCTGAAGATCGAAAGCTTGAAACACAGAGTCATGAGATGAATGCTATTTTATGTATTATCGTTTGCTTTACATACCACACACACACACGCACACACACACACACACACACACACATATATATATATATATATATATATATATATGTGTGTGTGTGTGTGTGTGTGTGTGTGTGTGTGTGTGTGTGTGTGTGTGTGTGTGTGAAACGTAATGCATTTATTTATTTCTGTTTCTCAATATTTTCTTTCTCAATTTTTTGTTTCTCAATTTTTTCTTTTGTCAGGCAAAAACGTTGAATTCCAATACTGCTGTTAACTAAAATATCCCTTCAGTGAAAATCACTTGCCAGACTTTTATCTTGCTCCACTAGCAATGTCGAATTGAAAAAAGGCATATTTCATGCTTACAAGGATGATTTATTGCCAGAAGCAGCCCAAATTGTCCGGACAATTTCTCTACGTAAACAAAAATTATGTTTTTATTTTGTTTTGAATAGAGAATACGAAATTATGCAGTCTTAAACTGAAGAATATCGATTTTATGATGATTCTCATTTTCTGGTAAATAACGAGGAAACTGATTCACTGGGTTTTGAAAAATTTCCAAGATTTTATGGATATTATTGAGTTTAAGAACACTTTTATTTTACTCAATATCGTGTTTCACTGAATTATACGACAAGCAATTCTCGGTCAATAGAATTTGGAACGCTACGAAATAAACTTAATTTGCGGTCATTTTATTTTTCACTTTGGACTAGTGAATGCCATAGTTTTGTTAACTGATGTACATACATGTTTTATAAGTAACATGAGTTTTTCCTTAACAAGAATCCGTCTTGTCTTTTCTGAAGAGACGATCTAAAAAGATTTCTTCTGATAGCAAGAACAATCTTTCATAGGTTTGAAATCGAGATGACAAAATGGAATACACTGCAATTGACCATATTCTCTCTTTTGAAAAAAGAGCGATCATACCGAGATATCATTTCGTTCATGATTAGAAGAAAAATATTTCTATCTTGGCCTACTTCTTGAAAAAAATTTTACGTAACTTTATCGTAACGTTAGTCAAATGTTTAGAAATATTTCGTCCACGTTTTTGATGCGTATATCCCGTGACCGAAGCTGTCCAAGCCGGTAACCGCTGTAGTTGGTAGTAGCATGGCAGTTGGTGTGTTGACACGTTGGGCATTACATCAATTATTTGAAAGCCTCACAGATGAACGTGCAACGTAATTGAACTCGAAAATGTTGCTTTACGAGTTCCAACTGGGTTATAGCACAGGGAAAAGAACAAAAAAAAATTCTTGCAAGGAAGGTGAATATGCAGTTGATCACATTACAGTAGCCAAATAGTTGAATGAAGTTCGCCCGGATGAATTTCGCCCGGGTGAATAGAACCTACGAATCAAGCAAGGTAAGATTAATCTAAAACAATGGAATCTGAAGCCGTCTTACAAGGCCCAGGTGCAAATCCGACTGAGAGATTATCAGGTGAGCTTGGAATCGTACAGTTTTGTGTGGTTCGTCATCTCGCGCGACCTCGGCAAAATCATCCTCAGCTGCTGAATTGGGTTTCCCGTAAACAAAATCTTGCAAAACCTTTCACTCAACCAAGTCAAAAATACTTAGCTAGGTGATCATATTGATTTGTGGCCAGGTCATCTTTATTTTGGGCCAGAATAAGTATATCGCCAACTTAAGGCAATTCCCACTGAATTCAAAGGGAAAGACAGAGTTTATCTAAAATCCCTGTGATGCTCTTGGATTTTTATAGTCGGTATTTTTATGGGAATTTTATTTATTATGAAATTATTTAACGAATGAAAATGTACTATAATTATTTGTGTATAAGACGTACTATTTTTCTAAATTCTTCAACAGAAAATTTTAGAGTTCGTATCATGCAGAAGAACTATAAAATTAACGTTGCTTTTCCGGCTAAATGCATCACCCCACACTCGGTACAGGATGATCAAAAATAAATTTCATCTCTCGACCAAACAAATGTGTTTTCGGCCGTTACAGAAATATATCCATTCGAGTGTATGTTTATTATACTTTTATTCAACCTAATATAATTTTACTCTCGTTGCATGCTTGTAGCATGATAACATTTCCGTGTGTTTAATATAAATACTGAGTAAATTTTCAGTTTTATTGAATAATGCAAACAAAGTTAATTCTTATTTTTAGTTCAAATTACCCGCAATAAATTCTTTAAAGTCAGTAAACATTATACACAAGAATTTTTTTCAAAAATTTTGTAGTCCAAAACGAAGGATGTTATATACAAATAATTATGTTATGTACAAATAATTACGTTATATACAAATACTTATGGTAAAATCTTAAAACAGGGTCAAAGAATTTGTCATGAAGACTCAGTTGTTACAGTATCCATTTATGCCTCATGATACACGAATTATGGAATGTTCCATTAATCTCTAATCATACCAAAGTGTGTGGCAAATACACACACACACACACACACTGACATATATATATATATATATATATATATATATATATGTGTGTGTGTGTGTGTGTGTGTGTGTGTCGTTTAGAATATTCTTAATAGTTATATTTAATTGGTTCTCCGTTCCTGTTTGGTCCCACATCAGTAAAGTTGTTAGGATATGAGAATTGCCTATTGAATTTCTTCTTGAATAGAACTTTATATTTTAACCATATCCGTATTCTAAGTCAATATCAATAAAGATTTTATTTAGATATAGCAGACTGGCTTCAGAACTGTTTTAGGACCAACTCTTGTTTAAGTGGTCATCTGTCTAAGTATTGAACAGGATCATGATTGCTGCTTGATTTTGGTGATAGAATTATAACTTAAATATAACCAAGATGAATTATACACTTTGAAATATATTATTCACATCACCAAGGAGTGCCGAGAGCACTGCTCCCTTTGAATATCTTTCACCATCAGTCCTTATTGAAGACTGCTCTTTGAAAGTCAATTAGATGGCAACCATTGTCCCCACGAAATGATGAAGGTAATCTTTTACTGACGGCTAAACACTGCTGTGTCCATGTGTATGAGTATATAAAAGGATGTGCCTGAGTTTGTTCTTGCTTCCCCAGCAGTGCCCATCCTATGACAATATCAGGCATTCACTGGTGCTAAAAACTTATGGAGGGTATGATGCATTTATTATTTAGGAAAAAAGTAATTTTCCTTTTATAAGAATATAAACAGACGTATTTACTTTGAAAGACATTCAAAGTTCAATTTAAAAGATCAGTGAGAGACTAGTACTAACAGAGCATTCAAATTGTCAATACAAAAAGTAAGCAGCCTTGAGATTTCTGTCGGTGCAATGATTTCATTTTTAAATCATGACATCACTTCTCCGCCAGTTGTGCTTGAAAAATAAAAGCTTTTGATAGATTAATCGGATCTTCGATTTCCTTTTTGGATAATGTGAAAAGAGATACTCCCCAACAAAGCGTGGACTAGGACCTTTAATTAACCAAGCCGCTATATTGTAAATTGATTGGATG
>OY757911.1:126174690-126194690 GCA_963585895.1 Sepioteuthis lessoniana
GGATGACCAACTAAAATCTGATACGTGGAAGGGATACGCTTCCCATTGACGTAGATCAGTGCATTTGACTGGCTGACGGGCAAAAAAGTAATAGAAGATAACGAAATGATTTGCAATTGGTTTGGCAATCAGGAATATTTATTTTCAATGGAACCCTTAGTAGAAACAGATGTTTTAACATTAGATAAGAGAAGGCATTCAATGCCTACTCAGAAGTCAGGACTCTCTCCCAGAACTGAAGCCTCTCCAACAAAAACCTCACTCTCCAAAACATTGAGTATCATAGAAAGACTGCACCTGCCCGATACCTCATTTGTCTGCCTCTCAAATACAACAAAAAGCGACACAATTTACACACACACACACACACACACACATATATATATATATATATATACTCTTACACCCTTGTGTTTCAATAGATACTTGTTAATTGTTAACGGAGAGGGGTTTTATTGTCTTATTCCAAATAACCACTCCAACCGCCAGAAGTTCCGTATAGATTGTATCATCGCTCACCGGAGGATTTTTCAAACACACCGTGGGCACAGAAAGAATTGATAAGCAATTAGCCGGCAAAGCATGTGGTAGTCACGGAACTAAGGCCACAATCAAGTGCCGTGACTAGAATAGAACCACATCCTCTGCAGATGGCAAGGACTTGCAAAAGAGTTGTCCAGAGCAGCCGTTTATTCAGCTTATATTAGTTGTGGTACAAGGCTAGAAATATTAGGCACCCTTTTAGAATCTAATTTACTGATCCTGATATGATAATTTAGCTTGTTATTCATTACACCACGTGACGTGGCCAAAAGAAGTCATGCATATTTCACTAACCAGTTCCAGAACTCTGGGAATATGACGCTTTCATTATTCCCAGGTTCGATCTGTGTTAGTATTTTTTAGTCTCATCGCTCGTAAAATAATAGTGTTAGATCGGAATGCAGGAAACCATATATCCGTTTGCAAACAAATGATTAGTATTGCACTGATATAGTTACATTAAATCCTATAATTGCGTACAATTTATCATTATCATATAAGAATACATGATAACTTTAAACATTTATTAAACATAGTTATTTTTTCAAGAAAAATCATTGATAAATATAATTTAAATGGAACATTGAAAATGTGAATAGTCAAGATTGTAAACATTGTAAAAGTAATCAAATTTCCGCATTAAGTAGCCGATAAGGTGTTGATATGTCGTTAAAAAACCTACACCAGAACAAACCATTACATTTATACCTTGCAAGAAATACCAGATTAAGTCGGAAATACATGTAGTAAAGTGAATGTCCTTAATAGTTGTGAATTGAATACGTTCATCTATTTTATACCCATATATGTGTGTCTTAACCTAAATGGTATTGAACGCATCCATAATTCTAAAGCTAAAATATCTTTGTTTCATTTAGTGACAGCTTAATGATCGAAATTACAATTTACTGAAAACGTAAACAAATTTGATTTTGCCAAAACTTTGTGAACAATTACCGAAATTATTACCGTGTAACCACAATCATTTTTATCTTCTTCTCGACCAGACCAGCGTTCTCTAAATATTTACGCATTGTCTACCTCCACCCTTCCTTCTCTACTTCATCTTACTCGCTATTGTCACATATCAATACACACACACACACACACACACACATATATATATATATATATATATATATCCATTTGTTCATACCTAAGTTTGAATGTATCAATCAATCCCGGATTTTTCATTACCTTTCTATCAATAAGAGCTACCAAAGATTGTTATGTCGGTGATGTCTATTCGTCAACTGAGGAAAAAAGAAAAATGCAACTTGTTTCAGCGTTAGGAACTACCGTTATTGTTTTCTTTGTCCTGCAAACCCTAAGGCAGTGGAATCAAAGAGAAAAGGATAAAAGTCACCAAGTGGTTAGCTTCGAAGAACAAGTTTATTAAAATATCCTTGGTCACTTCCTCGTTTTTCGTTCATAATAACGTTTGTCTCTTCATACATCGATCACCAAAAGAGGAAATGAGACTGGATCACGTAATTTATGATATATATATATATATATATATATATATAGAGAGAGAGAGAGAGAGAGAAAGAGAGAGAAAGAGAGAGGCATAGATGAAGTGTCCCTGAAAATTAACGATGATGCTGTATGTGATCTGATAGGTCCAAGTTATGAAAGAAACTAGAGGCTAATATCAGGGGAAAGAGCGAGAGAAGAAAAAAATAATAAGATAAAGTAGACATAGATTCTATGCGAATGTCGAGCCGACCTTTAAGAGACTGAGGTTTAAGCACTGGTTATAGGTTAGTTAGTCACAGGTAAATGACCACAGTAAATAAAAATTGCTAGAAAAAAAAAACAAGAAAACGAACAAACAGTGGTCCAAAATCTTTTACGCTGTTGTGGAACCACCGAGAATTTATGTTCCTCCCGCCGATAAGAAGCTGAAGTAAGGTGATGACTCGGGTTTGAAAGTGAGTTAGCCGCCTGGCGTAACGAGTTAAAGACAAGAGAGAGCATTAGCCAAGACAATGTGAAAATAGTCAAAAGCTGCAGCCCCGATTCTGGTGTGAAGTCTAAAAGGGGTCTCACACCAGACTAAAACCAGACGTGAAGATAAAACAAGTGAACAAGCACGTTATAACAAGAAAAAACAGAAAGAAAATTCAAGGTCTGTGTCTGCTTTCTCTTTTTCATCATGACAGGTTACTTTCTTTGTCCAGCTAATGTAGTCGACTCAGCTTCTGTACTCACTTTCTTTCTCCCAACGACAACTTGAAAAGTGTTGTAGAGCATCCATTTTTTGTCAGTATGTGACGAGGGAATAAGACACCCTAATATATTTGACCGACAGCGGACGATGGTAGTAAGCAAGAATTACAGGATAGTGGCAGTGGGCGAGGCTGTCTTTCTCCTACCCTCTCTATCATTACGAGGTGATATAGGCATGTATGTGTCAGCGAAGAGGCAGACCCGTCGACCTTTTTTCAGATAAGACCATATTAATAATTGTCTCTTTCCTCGTGGCCAAGTGTTTCCTTTGGATATTCGTTCAACGAGACTCACCATGTCTCGGGGTGCTGGTTAATTCAAAGATAAGTTCAGGTGCATCCGGTCGAGGAATATCAGAATATAACCTTGACCGTGGACGGGTTGAATGGTGCGATTTGTGACGCCAACAAGAAGAAGGTTGGCGGCGAACTATTATATAATTCGGTGCATAGGAAGTTCAATCAGTTGAAGACAAGTTACGGTAGAGAGCCAGCACCCAGCAGAGTGGGCCCTCTGTCCCCTGATTGTGCAGTTGCCATTGGAGATCAGCCCAGTTGGAGATAAGGTGCGGTAGAGAAAGTCCGCACCCAGCAGAGTTGGCCCCCAGGCCACTGGTTGAGCTACCCAGGAGAACGGGAAAGAAACGCAGTTATGGCCAAAAGAGTGGTGGTGAATATGTTGCAGTTCTGTTCAGTCTCCAACTCTCTCTCACACACAACCCTTTCAATAAAGTGAGAGGTATATTTTTCTAAAGACCTGGGTCGCTCGTCTTTATTGTGTTGTCGTTATGATTCTGCATGCATCGGCACATGGCTATACAGCATGATAGAATGAGGCTAGTGCGTATTTTTACTTATTTAATCTTATTTTATTGAGTTATTTACATTTGTTTTAAAATTACTGGCAATTACCTTAGTTTGCTCAATGTACAAAACTTATTAAGATCGAGAGTGATTGATCACATGATAAACTAAAATGAATGTTTTTAATTTGGAACAAACTTTCTCTTATAAACAATTTTTAACACAAAATATCGCAAAAAATTCAATAGTTAATTGACGGTTCGTAGACATTTGAAATCAAGTCGATATTAGTAAAAAATATTCCTATGAAAGTTATCAGATTACTCTGTTATATGGAGTTGGACATTTTTTAATCATAAAAATCTCTACTTTTCTTAATGAAAAATCTCTTCTCTTCTTAATGAAAAAATTGTTGAATTTTCTTTAATTTTTCTTACTCACGGTAAAAAGAATTCGACGATAAAGGTTTTGTGATATTTCTTCTCAGGTTTCAAAAACTTGAAAAGAAAGACGGGGTGAAAGGTGTGTGCAAAAAAAGTATGGGAAGAAAAGTATTAGTAAATTTTCACGTGTGTATGTGTTAGTAAGTGTGTGTGTGAGTGTGCGCGCGCGTCTTCCGTGGCTAAAAAATGATGTCCTGAAAACCACTGAAAATGTGAGCAACCTAATTCTTCTGTAATTGATCGTCGCGGCAATAGCGAGAAGAAATGTAGATAATCGAAAATAAAAATTATTTGTTTCTAAAGTTTTGGATAAGAGATTTTTTTACTGTTTAAAGCTCTGTTAGTGTAGATATTTGTTCTTGTTATTTTTTTTTTCAAAGTTACATTGCGTATATCACAAGTTGAGTCTTCGTGCAATTATTCATGTCTCTTCAAACAAGATGTTATAGTTCTTTAGCGAACTAATACATCCAACACAGTGTTACTTCTCATCCACAAGCTGTTGCATTGGGCTTAGCTCTTTACTAAAATAGAGGATATCAGGTTACCTAAGCAACTGTTTTACGGTGAGTTACACCATCGTAAATGTCAAAAATATAAACTGATGTGGTTCTAGGCATTTTTAGTAGTTTTTTATCATCTGGTTCCGTTTTGGTTCTCCTTGCGCCATCTTAATTTGCTGGATGTCTTTTTTTCTGTCAAGGCTGTAAAGGAAGATAAGGAAGGAAGGCTACGGGGGAAAATATCTTTTCAATTTCAACTTTATTTCACTTTGATATGCAGACGGCTACTCTAAAGAGGGGAAATGTTTTCCAGTACTATTTAAAGGCTGCACTTCTCAAATCAGGCGTTGAAATATGTTAGTCGTTTCAGGTGGTTAATAAGTCCAAATTCGGTGTGTTCATGTTCTTTTGATGTTTCCATGTTTCTGAGTGCTGGCCCGTTAGCAGCAGACACAGCCTGCATGCGAAGTCCATTGACTTGGCGAAACAGGCGTGCTACCTGCTTGCGGTAGGGTGAACGAAAGTCCTTTCGTATCAAGGGTTCACCTTAAATGAGGGCGAATATCTTTCTTTTTCCAGTGTACTGATCACCTCACTTCCTGTCACAAATTCTTGGGGGTTTCATCATTTTTTTATTTTTCATTTTATTTAATTTCATTTTTTATTTTATTTGTTTTTTTTTTCTATACATTACAAAATTATGTTTTTAGGATGTCAACAAAAACAACCTTGGAGACTCTCGGATTAAGGTGAATAAATCAATTTGGAATAAAGTTGGCTTATGATGGCTTATGATGGATTAAAGTCAGAGGGAATCGAACTCTCCAACTAGAAACAATTTCTTAAGAATTAGAACATCATTTCGAATCCGGAAGCTTTTCACCAGAAACATAATTGTAATATCTGCTTTAGGGTTTGTTTTTCTACAACCGGACTTGACAGTAATATGATATCTCATGACAACAAAAAAATTGTTGGCACATTTTACGTAGGTCCTTGCATAGGAACTTGTGTCTTTTCTTTAACTTGGCATGCGGGTCTACAACTAGTTTGAGAAGCTTTTTTTGAATGCACTGGGAAATGACGACGACAAATGCAGTTTTTTTGTCATAGATGAGACAGGGCTGACAAATATGATCTTAGCCTAAGGAGTCGCACGCACTCCCACGGGTATTTTAGCGGAATTAAGAGATAGCTTTCTTCTGTAAAGAAATGGCACACTGCGCACACACACACAACACACACACACATATATATATATATATATATATATATATATATATATAATTTTGCACTCATTTTCTACCGGTATTTTCATACATGTTTTGGGGAAAATGTAACTCACAGACAGATTGACAGACACACACACACACACATATATATATATATATATATATATATATATATATATATATATATATATATATGTGTGTGTGGGTATATATATATATATATATATATATATATATATATATATATATATATAAACTTTGCATAATGATGTATAAACATATTATTTGGAAATACGAAGAGAAAAATGAAAACCAAATATTTAAGATTTACATAGGTAACATATTATCCCGCTTCTATCAATAAAAAGAAATCATTTTTTTTAAATGACTGCATAAATTTCAATTCAGATTTCAACAAGAATATGAAGTAGGAGCATTAAAAATATATTTTTAATGAGCTCTTTGAATTTTCTGCCGCAACATATACGAACCCAGACAAAAATAAAGAATTAACACTCTTAGGATTTTACTCAGCTTTTTAAAGAAAGGTATTTGTCAGTAAATGAAATAATAACAAATAAGTTGCAAAGCATTCTGGCTTAAAAAAGATATGAATTCAACTAGAGTAAACCATTTAAATAAATGATATTTATTCAAGACGATACAGATAGAAATGTAATGGCATAATCCAATATTAAATAAAAATACAACAAAGAAAACTGCCAAAAATCATTTCAGTGTTCATTGAGTTTTTATGAAAACCTTAATTCATTTGGCATAAATTCCTGAAATTTAATAATATTACAAATCAAAGTTGTTCCAACTTTCCCAAATGACAATTTCATAGATCCTCTTAGTGAATAGAACCTTGCAAAGTAGCATTTTAACAATACTAAGATCACTAAATCGTTTTTCACACAACACTAGAAATAAACAGAATATACAAAAAGAAAAAAAAAGAAAGAGGAAAAATGACGAGACACTTCAAATTAGCGCCATTCTCTACAAGAGGAAACTTAAAAAAAAATAAAGATCTCGGTATTCACATCATTCAAGACAATCAAAAGTATAATCTAAATCAAACACAGATCTGAGGCATGTATATAGGAATTACCCAGCAAACAATACAAGAAAATAAAGTAGAAAGACCTCATTATCTCTTAAATAACATCACAGGACATTAAAGGTGGTTATAATTTGAAAGCATTCGTAACTCTACAAACGGAAATGATTATATTTCGACAATATTATCAAAACCTAAAAAAAAACTATAAATACCAATTTCACAATAGCAAGCAATCACACACACACACACACACACACACACACACACACACACACACGTATATATATATATATATATATATATATATAGTATTCTTGGTCCAGTTAACAGGATTGAAATAAATTTATAATCCTATGTGACCGGTTTCGTTGTTTTTTCTTAAAGAAAGTATATATATATAAATATATATATATATATATATATATATATATATATATATATATAATAAAGTAATAATAAAAGTAATAAGTAATAAAGAAATGCCGTAAATATAGGGCGGGAGATAGGGACTGTTTGCTTTGCATGGAGGAAAAAATAACTATAGCGTCTGGTAGAAGTAGGGATATGTTAAACCAAAGGTCGGAGGTGTTAAATAGTTGTTAACACAAAAGGGGATGGTTGCTTTATAATTAGAGATAGGTATTTATACCTGAGGTTTTTTTTGGGGGGGGGTTAATAGAAGTAAGGTTTTTTTGTTAATTTTATTTGTTTCTTTTGTTATGTAAATTTTAAGCTAGGTGGGTTTTTGGCGAATATAAAAAAACGGCGTTTTCTCCTTTATCATTGGTCGGTATGAGACTCCCTGATGAGCCGTTAAGGAGAAACTTTAGTAGGAGAATTCCGACTCGCGATTTAAGTTAATTTTGTAATTGGCTCCACTCGTGTTGAGCACTTTTGTAATTGTAGCATTGCAGCGTTGTCGGTGGGTTTTATTTTTCTTTTGACCAACTGACTGCATATTTCTTGATTTTTTTCAACTGGTGTGACGGGGTTGGCCTTTTCTTTCTTTTTGTCCTATGATATTTCTTCTTTTTCCCCCGGACGGTGATTCGAGATATTTTTATATCTTGTTCCTGGCGGTTTTTTTCTTTTTTTCTGGTAAGCATGAATGCTGGTAGATAGTAGATTAGTAAATATGCATATATATATATATATATATATATATATATATATATATATATATACATGCATATATATTCTTCTTATCAAAATTAAATAAAATATAGACAGTAAATATAAAATAAGACATTAACTAATTAATAGAAATGAAATAATATATATTTAAGAATATTGGTGAATATATTTTTCAGTTTCAATTATAATTTTTATTTATATACAAAAGTATTAATGAGTTGCAAACTCTTCTAGGGTTCAAGCATAATCTGTAGTTATATTTCATAGTAACAATAGAACTCACTAACAGTTGTGTAAGTGATACGATTTTTTGTATGTTATGCAATCAAAAATAGAAATAATGATTTATGTCCGGTTGATCAACATACAAAATAAAGTGATGATAATTTTTTGAACCGCAATATTTGGCAAAATAGGATTGTGCAAGTTCAGTCAGCTTTTTACTCCGCAGACATTGCTCATGTTCAGCTCTTTGTTTTCCAAATTTCAATTCAAAATATGAATTCATGGAAGTCAATTAAATAATATCAGAGCGCAGCTTCAAATCATAGATGAAGCGGGTTTTGACGAATATTTGAAATAGTTGGCATTTGTTGCATTATTCATATCTATCGTGACAATTTTACCTTTAGTTTCGATACGTTTTTAATACATCTTGGTGGGTATTCTCACTTTTTTCTCTTTTTTTCTCTTTTTCTCTATAAATGGATTTAATATATTGACATATTTCTCTTTTTCTCTTTACTAATCTTTCAATCTTTCGCTTGTCTCTCACACCTTTGTAAACACATACACACACAAACACACACACACACACACACATATATATATATATATATATATATATATATATATATTGAACGTAATGAAAATCTAAACTTCTTACTGTTGTATAATCACACATATACATAATCATAATTATATCAACCACAACAAAGCAGATACAAATGCATAGACAGGCAAATACAATACAATTCAGGCGGACTCTGTTGTTTCAGATACGGAGGGTTTATTAATTTCTGACTTCGGTTCATGGCGACACGAGGAGAGAGACACAATTCTTAATATGCTACCCCCACCCCAACGATCGGTGCATTTTATGATGTCTAAAATCTCAATTCATTTCGGTCGGTCGAGACCCGAAAAACTTAACCGCCGCCGCCGCCGCTGCAACGGTAGAAAACTCAACTCTCCGTCTTCATTGTCCAATCCCAACTTTCAATTGACTCTTTTCAAAATCCTCAAATTCTTAGGACCATTTCTTTCAGGCATGATGCATCCAAACTCAAGCCCCATTTCCTGTATCGGGGTTTATTATGACAATGGTGATTGTCATATCCTTTGCGCGCGGGCGTAAAACTGCACTCAATGACTATTCACCTGAACTTAAGAGACTCAAATTGTTCAAAGCTTTACAAAACTGAATGATAAAATATAATTAACAAAAAATGATTTATACAAAAAAATCATTCCTTAATTATATAACATTACTATCGTTTCATTACGATAAGTTGAATTTTCATGAATAAAATGTCACATTATGATTGAGTCTTCTTTTCAACAGATGATATATGAAACTTATGGTAATGAAACGATAGTAAGAAGGTAAAATTTTAATCACTTTTAACTTTTTACTGCTCTTGTGATCAGTCTTCGAACACTGATTATATGCATAACTTTATTTTCTTCCCATTTCTATGTCTTTTTAATTTCTATTTTTTCTTTTTTTTTTTTCTTTTGTTTGCACCATTATTTTCTTTCCATTTTTCCCTGGCTTTTCCAAGTTCCTTTCTGCTTAATATTTTCGTTCATATTTCCCAGTTATGGAACGTAAATTATTTCATATTATACAAGCCAGCGATCAAACTTTGCTTCAGACGATAAATTAAAACTTCTGCTAATTTTCCATTTCACCTTTCCGAATTAGGATCGAACCCTGGCAAAAAATATGAGATTTGCGCATATAGGCTGGTTACTTAGTTTGTTTTTTTTCTTACTTGGCACAAAATAAACTAACTATAATTAATATCTTTCCCCGTGAATATCGGTACATACAAACACACACTTGTGCATATATCCACACACATACACATATGTGGGTGTATGTGTGTAAAATAAATTGATTGCCATGGTAAAAAAGGGTTAATCTTTGTAAAAAAGATAGATTCGAGAAGCACTAATTTTTGCATAAGTATATTTGGATTTGTTTGCCAATCGGTGCCGTCGTTTAAAATGCTGTCCAACTTTTTATTTTTTTATTTTGAGATGACAGATATTTGAAATGCTAAATGAATTTTCAAGGATCGAACTCAATCTTATTTAAGAAATCTTGTCCCCTCTAGTTTGTTAAAAATATATCATTTAACCAATTAGAATCATAGATAAATCAATCTATATTTTCTTAGTTTTGAACCTATCTAAATCTTATAAATATAGTGATAAATTAAATATACCTTCAATAGATATAGATTTCAACTCTAAATTTCGCTTGCGTGAAAATCTAACAACTGTTCCGTCAAGACTGTATTTAATTTCAAAATCACTTAATGAGTTACCGCTTTTCGCTAGTGATGTTGCCATTAATATTACATTCCCTAATAATGGATTAGTCATCTTATTTAGACTAACATATTAGTGCATAAATATACTCTCACTCTAAGGAGCGACATTCTCACACAAAGAACTAAAATTAATCAACAGAAACTGTTACTAACGTTTTTCTTGTTGATAACATAACAGGGCATATTTACGTTCTAACTATTATTTTTTCTGAGAAGAAATGACATTGTGAATTTTTTATTTTCAGCAAGATTTTATTTCCTTTATAAAAAAAAAAAATATTGAATTTATAGAACTGTGTTTCATGCAAACATCAGTAAACTTTTCCGGCACACACACACACACACACACACACACACACACACACACACACACATATATATATATATATATATATATAAGCCCTAGATGAAGAATGATGATACAGTAACTTTTATGTAAGTGTTCTATTGTTATATAAGTTTTGGACGATTAAAAAATGGATGCCGACTGCAATTATAAATTAAAAATACGACAAAAATTGTTTTATTCTTTAAGTTAAAGCAATTCAGTTGTATTCATTGAATAAAGATCTTGCCATTTGTGTTAGAAGAAGAAGAAGAAGAAGAAGAAGAAGAAGAAGAAGAAGAAGAAGAAGAAGAAGAAGAAGAAGAAGAAGAAGAATTCTATGGTGGCACCCATTATAACATCTATTAATTATTAACATTATGTATAAAGAGTAAAATTCAATGACATACTGGATATTTAGACAAATATGATGATATGCCTTTACACCATACCTAAAGAGTCCTTACTGCGGCGTTCCGACCAATCAACAGTTCGCTGGAGTAAATGTATTGAACGGAAGAGAGGCTATACCGAAGAAGATTAACTTTTCTTTGATTGTTCAGTTTTGTCTGAAAGAATATAAGTCAAAACACAATATAGCTGTATTTACGAAGGTATCAATTGCTTATTTAGATCGTAAACTTTGTAGACTCTGCCTCGACTGTTATAAGCAATTTCTAATGAAATGCACATATTTTTACAATTCACATTAACTATTTAATGTCAACGAGTAAAATACTTTTACCAAAATTAATTGCTGAAGTTGAATGTCTTTTACAGGATATCTGTTGGTTCAATTCCATTAAACTTTATTTATAATCATGGAAAAATATAATTATAGTTTTTGGAAAAAATGTAATTATATTTTAGACTTTGTTCATTTAGAAATTAAAGTGAAATCTATTTCGATTTAGATTTTACAAGAACCAATTCTAAGTCAAATTAAACAAATAAACCTTTTGATGTTCATGAATTAATTACTTTATACCGGACATTGGCCTAGCGGTTAGAGTGTTCGCCAATGGCCCGGGAGACCTGGGTTCAATCCCAGGTCGAGTCATACCAAAGACTCAAAAAATGGTACTTGATGCCTCCTTGCTTAACACTCAGCATTATAAGATGCGGATCAAGGGTAAAGTAGAGCCATCCAGGGAAGGAGTAGCGTCCTCCCCTACATCTTGGTGTAGTAGCTATCGAAAAGGGAGCCTTCGGGTTACCCTCGACTATGGTCGCCAACTTTACTTACTTTATGAATGGATGATGTTAAAAGTAATACATTTGAGAACATATTTATTACTATATTGTTATATGCTGTGTTGATCCTCACCGCCCAGGCAACACCGAGTAGCCCCTGTAGTTAATGAAAAGAAAATCAATCAATTGTGTTTGAATTTAAATTAATGCAATTATCTTATCCTTAGAGTTCAATATAATTAAGAGATATTAATAATAATTAGAAATTTAATTTATACTTAAGAAAAATATACGATTACAGCCTCCTGAATGTGTATTTATTCAAGATTGAGCTTCTAAGAATTAGTTTGGGTAGTTTCTTTGCTTAATGGCATATCAATCTTTGCGGGTTATATACTACCAAAGTACAACAGTCATACTATTTTACATATAGCTGAGTGGATAATGGTGGTTCATACCTTAAAACAAACGAAAGTGAATGTAATCACAAAACTAGATTCCAAAGTGAATGTAATCACAAAACTAGATTCCAAACTTGCTTTCTTCCAGCTATTTAGCAATTACGTCACATCGACTTCTTCCTTGGGAGTATTAATAGCTGATGACTACATATATTGATCAATACATTCACAGGTTGCAAAATAAAAGGTTTATCAGCTGTAATCACCTACTCCATATTGATACACTGTATATTTTCCTTGACGGCCTCTACTGTCTCATACAAAAGAAGCATTATGGCTTAACATTTACTGTCGTAGGGTATGGAGTCGATGAACAGTGTTCAAACCATAAAGGAGTTTCTGTTTTTCTTAACACTTAAAAGAAAAGTCTAAATCCAGCTCTTCTCCTGTCTATAAGTAACTAGTAGAGTAGACAGGTATCTTTAGCGTTGGTACGGCAACATTTCAGGGAGAAAAAAACTCTAAATTCACAGCCGTGGTACACTTAAAATGAGTTGCGTCGAGTTGTCTCGAAGAAACTTAGTGGACACAAAGATTAAATTAAGAGATGATGAGAAGTTCACATTAAGAAAAGACACGTGGTCACAGAAAAATATCACTCACTTTATTATTGATGTTGTAACCTACCTTGATGCCGGAAATGAAAGAAAAGTTTAATTGTTTTACAATTGTTTTACAAATCGTAGCCCACTTCAAGTGGGAGTAGTTTTCACTAACTTCAAATTTTATTAAATGTCTTTTCTCTCTGGCAATAGCAGACTGATCCCTTTCAAAAATACACAACATAAAAGATTTTAATCTGTGTTACAAAGCTAAGTATCATATTCACCCGTTGCAGTGGTGATTGTTTAGTTTTTTTTTTTTTAATGGCACATTAACCATCGTTGGTTATTTAATACCAAAGCCATCGTTGTTGAAGAGCAATAGTGGTACTATTTAACTCATAGCAGAGAGAATAAAGAGTTCCATATATTTACCAAGGATATTCTTTGGTAGTGGGAGGTGACCACTTCATTATGTTTGTGATATTCTGCCCATGCATACCATCTTGCAGACAGGGGTTAACAAACTTGAGCTGAGAGCAAACATCAAATTCTTTGGTGAACTTGAGGAATCGTTGCTTGAAATGTTAAATCAAAAACGCATCAATGAATAAATGAACCGAACGTTGATCTCTCAATGGCAATCGCGCTTCAAGAATGAGAGGTCATCAAGAAGCGTCGGGGATCATCAATGAGTACTTACTCAGAAAATGTCTCTTGATGGTCAGACTGGAAATGTCGAGTTTTAATATGACGTTCGGAGGTGACCGAAGGAGAATATTAGGTATAATCTATCTGAATTGAGGTCACATGGTAATTATATACAACAATTTGTCAACCCTTCTGCTCCTAGTTTGAGATTTTGCTCTGCATCAGCTTGGCCGTTACAGTATACACTCTCAACTGTTTGAATTGGCCAACCTGAGACTTTTTTTCATTTCCACTAAGATCCTATTTACCCAACCCCTCCGCTCGGGCAGGATATGACACAAGGTCAGTTTTTAAGCAGAGTTTAACAGGTTTGAATTCAGAGTTTTCCTTCTCTTAGGCTAGTTGCCTCACCAAGGCTGAAGAACCTAGTGTGTCCTACTATTTACCCATAGCTGGAGGGAGAATAATTGGATTCATACCTTTCCCAAGGGTATTAGTGCTATGTGAAATGCAATTAGCCTGGTCCAGGATTTGAACTCGTGTCACCGTGTCCAATTTCTACGACAATAAACATTACACCACGGGCACCTAGGATGAAGGTTAATTTTTAAGGATTATACACTTGAAAAGATTCAGTATAAATCGCTTATGGTGCTTTACACATTAAAAGGCTCACTTCGGAGATTGTACCAAGAGTTGCTGAATTGCTGAGGGTCTTTTATTTTAACACAACCTCTGCTTTGAAGACGATGTCAAACAAATTTAAATAAAACCTCAAAAAATTTAATTAAACTATAGGAAATATAAATATGAGACTATATGAGACTATATCAACTATTTCAAGAGTACATTAAAGTGTACTCATTATCGTAATCTTAACTAAGTTTTTTACTAAGATTAGTCTGTTATAAGACAACACAAAATTCTCCAGTAATTTTACTTCGGAAAATGTGTGGACTTAATCTAAATAACTATACGTTGATAGCACAATACGTACACACTCATTTGCACGCATGTGATAACATATTTTTCTTTTCGATATTCGTGTTATCTTTACTAACGTATCACTCTATGATATAATCATATTCTCATGTGATTACTATCTTTCTTCTGTGATCTTATTATCGTGTGATAAGGTGTTTTTTTTCTTTTATCATATTATTGCGTTATAGCGCATCCTTTTATTTTTCATTCTTTATTTTTTATAGTCATAATTGCCTTTAGGACTCTACACGTATTAATATTTGGAGTAAAAGCTTGTAAAATTGGAAAATGTAGTTTTATAAACATCTTGTGAGTTAGGCTACGTTTAAAACAGATCTATTATTATAGGGCACTCAGTGAAGCTGAATTACACCACAAAATAATAAAAAAATATTTTGCTAAAGATAAATCCATTTCAGTGTTAAGAATACTTAATTCTGCACTTATGCTCTCAGCCCCACCGGGAGAGAATTCATGATATTATTAAATATTTCCACAACCAATAGCAGTTTTTAAAATTTATGAAAATTAGATTAGTATGGCACACGATCATGAGTTTAGGGGTCTCACCATCGCATTCATAAAAATATCATAATTTAACACGAGCATATGTGTACCTACGTGCAACCAACTATGTTTGTGTGGTGACCTAAAAGCTATCCTGGTATCGTTTGGTTCAAAGTAAAGAGAATACGTGTGTTATCGAAAATACCAGCAGAGAATTATAAGGTAAGGAAAATATACGAGTTGAGTGACTTGAACACGGTATCACTTTATAAGGACTGAACTCAAATGTCAGAGACATGGAGACAATGTGACTGTTAGAGCTTCTACACGTGGTGGGGTGCTGCTCTGGATATAAATTTTCCTTGGAGTTGTCTTAGAAGTGAACAAAGACTTTCTCTTTCCAGAGAAAAATGTGGGAAAGCAAAGCTTAGTAAATTCTGTATCCTCCGGCATTCTTCAAAGATTTATCTCATAGTCGATAATCCTCTGAAAATCACAAGGACAATTTTAACTAGGTTGGATATATGATAGAAGTTTCTAATTGTTTCTTGCTTCAGGCACTCTCTAGATGCAATAAAATGTTTAATGCACTTTGATGTATATATATTTTACTGCATAGAAATAATTTACTCGGCAGAGGTTTATCAATAACAAGTGATGCATTGGATAATAGGCATCAATAAAAATAAAGGAGGCGGGGTTGCTTTTAAGTTTCGGATACTTATATTATTATTTTCCGTTGAGAAAAATTCTCTGTTTCTACAAGACATCTCTGTACAATCGCAATCCATACCCGGAGCTGGTACCCTAAAATAAGAAGAAAAATTATATGCAATTGCCCAGAAGACGCTGGTGGCACTTTCCTTACGCAATCCTCCACCACAAGGAATGTGTGACACAAGGTCAGTTGTAAGTTTAAAAAATATAGTTTGAATTAAGTGTTTCCTTCGCCAAGACATGTTGCCTAAACGAGTCTAAAGAGCTCAGTCTACCCTAGAATGGACCCAGAGCTGGATGGATTCTTTCCTTTCCCAAGAATATTAGCGTCAAGTGAAACGCAAATAGCTTTGTCCAGTAACCTCAAGTAAGTAAGCTCAACATTCCCAGTGTTTATATTAAGAAACTTACTTGGCAATGATAGCAACAGACCACAAAACCAACTTATGAAACAATGCTTGCTTGAATTGTTTCGAGTTGTTTTCTAAGTATAGTTAAGTCATATACATGGTCAGAAACGCTTGAGACGCAATAATGATCAAGCAACCTACAATAGCGAAAATCTGTAATACATCCGGAATTATTATATTCTCCAACAAACTCTCGAAATAATTATTTTCTTAGCAGTAAGTAGAAGATCATAGACAAGCTGAAAGCAATCAAAGAGAATTGAAAGGAGCACATAAATGGTGATGGTAACCATAATTATCGACCTATTTTAGCTTGACTTCGTTTCCTTACCAAATATTTAGGAGATTATCAACATCTTTTGTTGATCCAATGATGACCTGCAAGGTATAAAATGATCAGCCATTTTCTTACGCAGCAGGTGCATGAGATGATCTGCTAACCTTAGAAACTTTGGTTCATTTTGGTGCCAGCGCGTCTATGTAATTATATTTTTCGGCGTGGTATATCTCTGTGTTTTACACAACTCCGCTAACTCCAGTATTGATGTGACACATGGCCAATATTCAAAGGAAGAATAGCTGGTTTAAATTCAGAGTGTTTCTTCTCCAAGACTTGCTGACTTACCAAGACAAAAGAATCCAGTCTACCCAACTATTTACCTATTACTGGAATAAGAAAAAATGACTCACACTTTTCCGAAGAATATAAGCGTCAAGTGAAACGCAAATAGCTTTGACCTTTGATCTGGATTTGAATTTGACTCAAGTAATCCATTTCCTACAACGATAACGATTAAACTAACACGTATATGTATGTATATGCATGCAAGCGACAACAGATCTTTATGGATGAGCGTGGGCAAGGATTTTTGTGTATCAGAAGGATAACTAAAAAAAAGTAAGGGAAGAAGGCAGATTTTAATTGTTTATAAGATTGAAAGTGGAAGAGTTCTCAATGGCAATAAAAGGGTAGCTTTTTAATGCTCGTAATAAAGGGAAGTTTTCGGCGCCAGTATGGTTAGGAGTCAGTCGACAAGGATATACTTTTTAAGGTATTTTTGTTCTTGAAGGTCTAAGCGGCCAAAAGAGATTTCTTTTTCGAAATTTGGGTTCTATATATTCAAGAGAGCAGTGGAATTTCATGAGACAATTAGGGGTTTGTGACGTATAACGGAGTAGTATGCAGTTGTGAGTTACTAAGTCCTGTAGCGGTCAAAAATACCGACAGAGCAAATTACCTTTAGAGACAAAGCAAGGCAAAAACTGATCAGAAGTCCTTAATCCTAGAAAATAAGATTCAGGATTCACTCACTCAGACTGAAAATCGAAGAGTCACACGCACCGCTATTTCATCAACATTGTTCGAAGTGAGTAAAAATTGAGTGTTTTATCGGATTCGTTTTGTTTTATTAATCTTTTTATTTGTATTGTGTCGAGGTTATATAATTTCAATCAAAACCTATAGCTGATAATCTTTTAAAAAGAAACCCAACGTGAGGGGTGATAAATCGTTTATCCGCCGAGCCTGGCGAACAACGCTTTCAATATTGTTACAGGCATTGCACAGGAATGCTACTTGGATAATTAAAGTCACCATCTTTTATTTTTGTAACCCTCGGTTGATCATGGTGGATAGTCGATTCCACAAAAGGGTTGATCTCCCTTTTTTAAAGAGACCCTATATCTCTCCGGTGCTGCTATAGATCAGATTTCAGAACTGTATGATTTTTGGAAGATGATAGATTTTCATATCAGCTACATGACCAAATGGTTTGCGATGGTCAAACTATAGGAATTATTTAATCAATAGAACTTCATAAATTATATGTAGGAAAAGTCTACTTGGTTCCTATTGTTACTTTCACCTCTTACAATATGTCTTTTGCCTTCAGTAGCTTTCTTAAAAGAGAATTCATTTTATCAATAATTTATTTTAGCAACTAAAGATCTCTACCACCACACAGTGTATAGCCAAAACATTATTCGGGAGAGATACCCTCAAATCAGCTACAATAACTTAATTCAATAAAATATTATGCATCGGCCAATTCGAGCGCCAAGAAATATTTTCTAAAATTTACACCCAGCCATTCGCTTGTAGGTTGATTGAATTATATACCTCTTCAGAGAGACGTACATGAATATTATATTTGTCTGGATCCCGAAACGAGAAAATATCATATGATAATTATGTGAAAGCATTAAATCATATCCTCATACCATTGTTGTTATATTGAGATAATTACAACGTCTTACAGTTCAGTCACATAGAATGCATACTTTCTTTGATAAATCAACTGAGTTAAGCAACGATTAGCTTCGCTTAATGCATAAAGGCGTAAAATCGGAGTAGCAGGCAAGTGTAAGCAATCTGAGGAAGGTTTACTGGATTAAGCAAAGATTAGTAAACTCTATATCCTCCGGAATTCTTCGAAGATTTATTTCGAAGATTTTCGAGATGAATTAACGACGTGAAAAATATGATAGAGTTTTCCAGATGTTTCTTGTTCCGGGTGCATTCTACAGGCAGATATTTTCTTTTATGTGACTACAAAAATCTATTTAAAGTGATATGAAAATGTATTTAGAAAAAGATATTCAAAAACTGTTTTTATATATTTGAATATATAAAAATAAGTTATACGACAGAGAATTACATTGGCCTGCAATGTTTTCAAGGCCGAATATATAATAGCTTGTTTTAATGCTGGTTTTTACGCTGAATACAAAATTCATAGATATTTTTTCTAATCAGATCAATTTTTAAGATACAAGCACTTATTTAAAATGTATAGAACTGTATTATAACGCTATTTTTTGGTTAAATTAAACAAATAACGCTAAATTTAGGACTGATATATTCACATAGTGACATAATAAACTGAAACATACATAAAAGATACATTTTATGGATGAAAGGTCAGGGACATCCTAGTGAGCTCAGTAGCCAGAGTATCTCCATTCAAGCATCCGCAGTAATCAACGAGAAAGTTTACATCTCAACGGTCTTGGTAGCGATCTTCTATAATGCGAAAGTCTTGGTGAAAGTGCTCATTCTGCTCTTCGCTCAAATCTCCATAGCTGTTTGTAAAATAGTCCAAATATGAGTAGAGAAAGTAGAGTCCACAGACTTTTGAATAATTATCATTCTTGTATACAACTTCTGAAGTATTCAATATCATCTTAAAAAAACCCGACCTGACCAAACACAATGAATGGTATTTTTAAATTCAGCATAAAATGGTGATCATATATCACTAGATAAACCTTTGACCTTTGGGAAAAAAATTCAATGCAGGCCAGTGTTATCTTTAACTAGTGGTACTTGGCTACATGCATGCTGGTTTGATGATGAGGTTAATTAATGATAAAGAACGTAATGTCACTTTTGATAAAGTTTACGATAATTGTTCATATCTAAAAGTGTCAAACGACCAGAACTAATCCACATTACATACATTTTTTAAAAAAAAGTAATCATTCAAAATAAATGACGTTAAGTCACTCTTAGTAAACTTAAGCATAATCATTCATATTTCACTTCTTTATTCCTTCATCATTTAGTAAGGATTATTGATGTATTTATAGGTGGTTGGATAAGCGCTAAGTTTATCGTCGTATGACTTAAGAATCAAATTTAAAAAAAAAATAAAGTAAAAATCAAGATTAAAATGCTCGCACTTATATCGCAA
>OY757911.1:126199690-126277190 GCA_963585895.1 Sepioteuthis lessoniana
AAAATACATGTTTGCTTACTTCTTCCATCAACTGAACAGGAATGTCGATTAGTTACTATTGAGTTGTGTAAGGAAGAAAGTAGAAGCAACTCACGCACAACCTAAAATTTTATAAATATTCAGTCATAGCTTCAGTTGAGATGCAAAAGAAACATTTATAAAGACTTGAATTCTATATTTATGTTAAATTTCACGCGTAATGACTCTCAACACAATGATGTGTTAATTGAGTGCAGCATGAAATTGCCTGACAATAACTTTAACATTACTGAATTGATTCCATCAATCGGTACATTTTACTTCAGAAAAGAATCTTTAATCATTAATGATAAAGTGAGTGTTAGTAAACGATGTTTATTCTCACGGGAATACATCATTCAAGTGTAAATATTAAGATGTATACCTGGTTGTTCAAGAGCCATCAACTATAAAAAAGAAATTAACTTGTGACTAAAGTCAAACACGCTGAAATATTTTCTGGAGTCTTCCCAAATTTGACCAAAAAAACAATAGAGAAGTAGGAGAATAGTGACAAAATTATTGCTCCAACTGTCCCATAATAGTTGTTACATTTAGATGTGAAATTTATAGGTAAATATGATAAATATTACGGGAGATAAGCAGTAATAAAAATGAATTTTAATAATTCTCCCTGATAATATATGCCACAACAATTATTATGCGACAATGGTAGCAGGAAAAATGATTATAACTAATTACGTTCCATAGTTGCTGCAATATTTAATATATGCCATTAATAATCAAATATCACATTTACTATGAGGGATTGATAAGAGCAAATTTCTTAGCTCAGCTTAATTCTGCGCAAGGGCACTCGATGAGAATTGAACTCACTAAAATGATCTGGTAATCAAGCTTACAAATAATTAGACCATGACAGGTAATTTTCTTAATTTCTGTCACCTAACGAATAGGAATAACTGCCATGTTTCGATTTTTTCGCTTTTTTAAATAAAGTTGACAATGTCTGCATGTATGTATGTCTGAAGTCTATGGACACCCAAACTTATTGACATTGAAAGCTGCAATTTGGTACGAAAGACCATTTTTCAATTTATGTAATGCCAGTCGTGACATGAATTTATAGTAAAGTCATAATCAATCTAATGAAATCAAACCACCGGAAAAAAATATTCTGAGATATTTTTTCCTTTGACGGCCATTTAGTTCTGCTCCAACCAAACATCAACTTATTTTCATTTCCGGTCCATTTTAACCAGCGACTTTACCAATGGAATTTTGCGTTTTCCTTTCAATTCAGTTAATTTATTTGAAGTTTCTTTTTGAACAGATTCCCCTGTATACTTTTGACGAATACTTTCAAGTTACTTTTTTCTATGAGATCCAAGGAAAGATTGCTAAGACTGAAGATTGCAGGGTTATTTTTCATCAGGATTAGTGCTAATTGTTCTCTCACACGGAGAATAGATGAGGAAGATGCACTAAAATATATAAAAAATTATGAAACTCCCAAATGACAGAGAGAGTAATTCTATCTCCTAAAAATGAGATGGTGAACGTGATCAATCAACAACTGATGGTTGAAATTCCAGAAGAGGAAAAACTTTCAATTCTCTGGATTCAATTATAGATAATGAATTGTATGTTTGATAGCCCAAAGAATTCTTGAATTTTCTAAGAATTGCTTGATATGCAAACACCTGAGTTAAAGTTAAAAACCTGATTCCTGACTATTATGCTCCTGAATACTGATGCCCCCAGATTGTGTAATAAAAGAAATATTTATGTCAAACATAAAAGCTCTGTTATGAAAACGTTATCATACTAACTCGTATGGCAAAAAGAGAGCTAAATTTCCTTTCTAGAATACCTGTTATTTGATCAGATTCCACAATAGAATTTAATAAACGTCAGTCTTCGTCTTTTGTGGTTCTGCATGACAATTAACAAGTACTAATGACAATTATTGGCAGTCGTTGGTATTAAGCTGATTTCACTTAGCTTTAACAATTGGCAGTTTTATGCAGGATGCCCAATGGCAGGATTGCCACAATCTTTCCAGATGTTAACACCAGAAGGTGTTAAATATTGAATATTGTCTATCCAAAAGCGTTACAGTAATCTATCATGATCATGTAAATATGAATCTAGTTTATTCATAATTACCTTGGTTAATCAGTCTCTAGTAATATCAACATAAACTTAACCGGAAACCCCTAAAACAAAACGGGTAATTTTTCTTGCTAAGTCTTTTGACCTTTTCATTTATTTCAGTTGGGATAATATGCCATAACTATAAAATTACACATCTATTTCTTATTCACTTCAAATATTATTCTAGCCAGGAACATCACACAAAATGTTATGAATTGATATTTTATATTTTCTCTACATTCCCGCAAAGTCCTGAAGCTCTGTAGTGTTAAATATATTTGTTTCATTATTCTTCGAAGGATTATATTATTATCAGTTGATTTTTCGAAGAATGTGTGACATCTTCAACATGAAACACAACACTATTTTGCTTGGAGTTGAAAATGTCAGTCGTTATAATTTCAAATTATAAACATCATTTAAATAAAATATTAAAAATGATATCCAAATACTGACAAGAAAATATTTTTATGGTAATAAGAAGCACACCAGCATCTATTTTATAATCTTAGTTTAATTCACAAAATGTATATCCGTTCGCCATTTGGCCAGATTTTAAACAAATTTTCTGGCTCTTTTGAGGTTATCCCTAAATAATTTTAAAACTATGTATGTCCAAAGTAATAGAATTATTTCGGGAAAAAAACGAACAAAAACATACTCATAAAAAAGTATCTCCAAATCAACAACCTATACTTTCTTTATTATCAATTTCTGTATTACTCCTTCTTACTATCTGTAACAGCATGTAATATGTGTTCAGTAACACATCTACTGATCTGTAACGGGTTTTCCGGTAGGAAATGAACCCACATTGACCAATTTAAATCCTTGGCGCAGGTGTTCGTGTTTCATTTCAATCAAATGCCACTGTGAATTATGTGAATTTATCACTACTTCGTCCTCGCAATAAACAGTTGGATAGCCTGGTATCGTTCGAATTAGTACAACAAACAATCTAAAAGAAAGAAAATGATGAGTTTAAATCAAATGTACAACTTGTATCACATACTGTCCGTAATGGAGGATTTAGGTAAATGCACATTCGTCCCTGTCTTTGGTGCAAGTGATAAATTTCGTAATGATCACCCGAATACGAACTGAAATAAATAGCTACGCTTAAACTCAAAGAGAAATAGATAGAACAAATCAAGACAATGACTTGGTATCGATTTTCCGGGAGATTTCTATAAATGGAAAACCAAATTTGGTCTGTAGGTTTTTGAAGTCTAAAGAAAAGAGATAATTTGATGTGTCTCTTTTAGTCCTAAAGTGGGAAATAGATTAAAGTATTCACTTCTTAATTCACATAGTAATTAATCTTCATCCAAGTCTCGTTCACGCTTGATTACACTAATCAACAAAGATTTTTGTACTGGAGTGAATACATGTATTTCAGACTAAACAGATGGTATTGATTCCAAATCTATTGAAAAAATAATGCCACAGCCTCACAATTTTACGTTATTCATCGTATCCAATTAGTTTTGGTGACCCTGTGCAAGGCCAGCATAGTTAGAAACATGGCTTAATACGCAAAAGTTTAAAGTTCATTTTAAGTCCTTAAATAATAATAATAATAATAATAATAATAATAATAATAATAATAATAATAAGAAGAAGAAGAAGAAGAAGAAGAAGAAGAAGAAGAAGAAGAAAAAAAAAATTCAAATCAAGCATTAATATGCAGTAGGATAACAAGTGTAGTTCATGAGGTGAATAAGATGAAGCTGTTAATCAATAAGCAAATACAGTGAACTGGCACAAGAGAAATACAAAAACAGAAAAAGATATCAACACACGGCTAACGAAAGCATGGACAGCTATCGATAGGCTCTCGATCATATGGAAATCAGACCTGACCGATAAAATGAAACGCAGTTTCTTCCACGCAGCGGTCGTATCGATACTGATATATGGATGCACTACTTGGACGCTAACTAAACGGCTGAAGAAGAAGCTAGACGGTAATTACACAAGAATGTTGAGAGCAATATTGAACAAGCCTGGCGGCAACACACCACAAGGCACCAGCTCTACGACCACCTGCCTCCCAGCACGAAAAATATACAAGTTAGACGAACCAGACATGCAGGACACTGCTGGAGAAGCAAGGACGAACTCATCAGTGATGTACTCCTATGGACCCCCGCATATGGCCAAGCAAAAGCAGGACGACCAGCTCGAACATACACACAGTAGCTATGTGAGGATACGGGATGTAGCCCTGAAGACCTGCCAGAAGCGATGAATGATAGGGAGAAGTGGCGAGAGAGGGTCAGGGATATCCGTGCAAGCGGCACGACATGATGATGATGATGACTTTATAGGAGAGCAGATTTACAGGGAATTTTGCCACAGAATAAATTTTGTCGATACTGAAAAAAAAACAGAATCTATCCAAAACAATGAGACGCATAGAATTTTATGAGATGTCGATATAAAAAAGATCACAGGATCAAGGTCAGAATATCAAGTTCAGAATATCAGGTACAAAATTAATTACAAAATAGGAAATAATTTATCATCTAGTTGATTTTGCTGTTCTAGTAAACAACAAACGTAAAATAAACGAAAGCAAAAATCTGGACAAATTCTTGGAGCTGAAAAATTTTGGCACGTCAGAATGATGGTGATACAAATCTTAGTTTAAACCTTTGCAATAGTCTACAATAACCTGAAAAAAAGGGGATAGTCGTAGTAGAGATTAGAAAAATTGATACCATCAAGACTATAGAACTAAAATAATCGGCTAGAATTCACAGAAGAGTTCTGGAGATCTGACGAGACTTTTTATCTCTTAGATTTCAGTGATAACCGCCATCTTTTGCAGGTGTGAAAAACTCGTGATGAGTAAAGTAATAATATGATACAATTAAATGTACAACAATCCGGGAAAAATACTTTTCATTTGTTGGACGAGATGAAGCAGTTAATCAATAAACGAATACAGAGAAATGGCACAAAAGAGAAATACAAAAGAAGGCATGACCATTTTTGGAAAGAAATGGCTTTGGTTTTGTAGAATTTCTGGGGGAAGTGAACACTATGTTAAATCTGTAGACAGTCTCTCTGTCAATGAATTATTGAATGTCTTAAAATTAACTTCTTGAGACCCTAAGTAGGCTGGGGCTGTAGAATACGCCTACTGTAGAGATGTATAACCACACTAACTGCTGGTGAGGCTCCAGTTCTGGAGCTTTGGATAATCTGGATTAAACCTGTATTGCCATTGCTACCAAGTTTACTCTAACCTGGCGGGGAAATACCTTTGCGGATCCTGTTTGTAAATTAAATAGAACTTTGTCATCATTTATTATACTTGAAACTATATACATGTACGCAAACAAGGGATTAATATTAAATTCAATCCTTAGAATTTTAGAGAAATACCTGAAAACATTTAACTGTGTAAAAGTTAATGAATAATGTTAAATAGAATTACGAGGGCTAAATAGGAAAACTTGAAAACATTTAGTCTCCTGAGTATTTCATTACACTGCATTTGATTGTGAGGCTCGAGTCTGGGAGTATGGGAAATATAGATTACCCATTCCCTACAATTACTATCAGGTTCACACTGGGCATCAGTTGTAGCACTTAGAATCGTTCAATTTTTCTGTTAGGGTTATTATTGATATTAAATAGACTTATTACAGTTAAATAGCTTAACACGAGATGATTTAACTGTGTCCAAATATAACTATTAGTGTTAAGTAATATTTGAAACCAGTTAACTATGTGCAAATAAAATCATTAGTGTTAGAAAGCAATATTTGAAACCATTTAACTGATTGCAAACAAATGAGCTTTGGCTCCTTTAAGAATGTTACCTAAAAACTATTTGTTCAACAGGATTTGGCATTAGATAACCAACAAGGGTTGAGATAGCATTATACACAAACATCTTCCCTTTTTGAATGCTCATCTCCACCTTTCTAAAGTTTGTAGGGCGAAATAATTCTAGAAAGATTCCATTAAGGTATATCGGTGATGTCAACTAAATGCCAAAGGTGCTTTAACCTAAATATGTTGAGTGATTATTTATCACTGGTTTAGCAGCGGGAGACCAACACACCCCACAGACGCAAGCGTAGATGTCTAAACCAATTTGGAACACTGTTTACCAATACTTAAGTTTCCAAGAGAAGAATTTGCATTGTTTAGCCATAACTCCGCTGTGTAACTTCTCCAACTTTAATGATGATTATTCCTCATGACGAAATCAAATACATATTTCGTCCAGTAAAGGCTTCAAATAATATTGAAGTTAAAAATGAAGTTGAGTAATCAGACACAATATATGAAATTCTAATAAATGGCAAAAATGATGGATTTCAAAGATGCTTAGCAGATGTTTACTTAGGTTATTTTGTTTAGCAGTAAATAATCCAATATCAAATTAGTTTCAAAATATATTTTTAATTGCTGAACATTCTAGTTCTGTAAGATAAACCTTAAACACTCAATATGGAATTGTTCAGATTTTTCAAAGCCCAGTAGAGGAAAATAACATAATACATAATAACCTACTAAAGTTTAGGAAAAGATTATAGAATCAGTTGATAAAAACAAAAATTGAATTAAATCTTAACTTTGCCTCCTCGAGCTTTAACGACAGAATAATTCTTTCAGACATGTATTATACGAACATAATATTCTTTATCAACCTGGTTACAATATTCCTAAATAGCAGTTTTTAGACTTTTGGTGGATGGACTCATGGACAATTTCTTTTAAATTCTCATAATAAATGTTCAATTGGATTTATATTCGAACTGTTTGCTGGCCTTACTATTGATTTTATATCTCTCCAAAAGAAAAGATTCCATCCCCTTTGCTCTATGAATATGTACATTATCGTCATCAAAATGATTCATCACCACCAAAGCAATTTTATATCGATGGAATGAGGATTTCAATATACACATGTGTATTGGTTTCTAAGGTAATGATTTTCATACTTTCTGGTTCTTTAAAGATGTGTTTAGGGAAACTTACCCATCTTACCATAATGGACTTTTCTCAACATTATTAGTACTAGAGATTTCAATATCGGTGTTATCCGAACAGTACGAGACTTCTTACCTTTTCTATGTAACTCTATCCTTCTTGTGTAATATAATCTGTTATCTAATATCCGTGTTTGCGTTTTCATTAGCGACCCTTTCCGGGGCCACAACAATATGCAACTCAAAATTATGGATGACTTAAGAAATGTACTTGTTTTCTTAATCTTTTTTCTTTTTCTTTTGTCAGGCATTCATCATTATAAGTGTCATTTGAGCGCCCCCTGACAAAAATCCAACATCATCACCCATCCAATTGTCCATACACCATGATAGTTTCTCGTTAGCCGATTTTAACCTTATATTGTACTTTTTGGATGTTTGTACTAGGTTTCATATTTCTTTTCTCTTTGTAAATCTCATTTCATTCAACTGATTTCTAACAGTTCTGTCAAAAACATTGACACCAGTTTCGATAAAACAATCACTTGTTATGGAATAGACTTTGTAAATAAGAAAGGACAAAGAAACTGTATTTAATATTGGCAATGATAATCCAACTATAAAAATTCTAATTTATAAAATATCAGGTTGATATAAAGGCTTCCAGTATATTCTCGATAAATATTATTGATATAAACTCCCTCTAACTCTTGACCAGTCTTTTTCCTTAGCTTCTTATTCGACTTGAAACCTATATCTTGTAGACAACCGTATAATAATAACTCCAATTATAACACTAATAAAATGTTGCCACTGCTTGACAGACTTCTTACGTGACGTATAATTGCTTTCCCAGAAAAAAAGATACTTGAACATTTAATTTAGGCAAGAGTGATGATGCTAATGACATAACAAGCTTTGCTTATCTTGGGAATCACCAGTATGTATATACAGACGCACCAAAGTAAGAAACTCCAGTTTAGATCAGCATTTTATTGCGAAAATTCGACAACTGGCTTGATCTATCTTCATAGTTTTAGAGCAAAAAAAAGGGTCTTTTTAACAGCATAAAACATTTCATCGCTTGACTGACATGTTCTGAAACAACTATAGTTATTATACTAGACAGTTGTATAATTGAAACAGATAAATCGAGCCTTATGATTTCTGCTTACGATGCCCTACCGGTGAGGATTAGAGTATGCCTTCTGCATCCTTATCAGAAAGTAAGATGCTCTTAAAATAGTGGTTTCTGAGGTATGACACTAACCAATGGGGAGGCGTCAGATCCGGGGATTGTGGAGTGGACTTCTTTGCGATTTCTCCCAAGTCTGCTCTGATTCGAAGTTGAAGTTGCTTTTAGATCCCATCTATGAGACAACTAGATTTATTATAAAAAAATTATTTATTTTGGAAAGAATATTTGATACCATATAACTGTAGATTATTTCTGTTCACATTAGTTATGTGAATCTATAATTGTTTACTAAGAACTATTTTTAGTGACTTTAAATCATATAACTGTGTGCAAACGAATGACTAGAATTAAATAGAAATAATTACTTGAATCAATATAATTATTAGAATTAGATAATAATACTTGAAACAATACAGCTTTTTGTAAATGTTTTATGTTAGATAAGAATACTTGCTATCATATAAATGTGCGCAAAATATTAAAAACAAACGCTCAAAAATATAAATATGGACCTGTAATGAACATGATTCCACATCTCAAGGAATCAAATAACCCTAGACAGGTTGAAAACCGTTAAAATCAATCAATCAGTTTACTTGAATTTAGAAGAAATGTTATATCATTTTTTTTTTAAATATTTATTATTGATTAATTTAAATTCTACTATCAACTGATGAAACTCACTGTTCAATCTTATTATACTTTTATAACTCTCCTTATCTCAGCCAGCAATTATGGACACACAATAGAGATTAATAATTGCCATCAATAACTATAAAATTACCAGCTGCCGGTCGAAAATCATGAGAATATATTTAGGTTAAAAAAAAAGCATTAAAAATAGGAATCTTATAACTTGAATCTCTTCATTGAAACCCTTTATTTGAATAATGTCGTTGTAGGCGTCATATTGGTTAGCGGCACGAAATATTCAATGAACGAATTCAGAGTCTTATTGAAGCGATTAATATTCACTGAGTTCTAATTCCTCTGGCGTAAGAAGTAGCGTAACGGTTATCAACATTAAAAATGGCTCGGTGAGTCAAGTTCAAATTCCAGATCGTTGGTTGGTTGGTTGGTTTATGGCATTTAAAACTTTGTAGGTTATTTAATGCCAAATAATTTTTTTAAATAAATAATCAGTTCTATTTTGAACAATTCCGTTTAGCATAACTACACAGTTTAACTGTCAAAAACATTTCCATTTAAAGCTATTCAGTTAAGTCAAACAATTCTAATTCAAACGATTCAGTTTAGCATAAGTATACAGTTAGTTCTATTTAACCCATAGATAGGGCCCTATCAGGAGCTACCAATCCGGGCCAGTGTGGACCTGAGAGCAATGGCAGTTAATGGGTGCTCTGTATTCCACAAATCCCCAACATCACTGGCACCTCACAATCAGATTGTTCAGTGTAAAATCCAGGACACTGGTTGCGAGGGTCTTACCCCTCTGCAGATGTGCAGTCGCTGTATTTTACAGCCCAAGCCGTCTGGGCAATACACAGAGTTAAAAGTCAAAACAGCATTACTGGAACATCTCCATCAAATTATTTAATGATATATCCAGGACACTCGTTGGGATGGTCTTACCACTCTGCAGAGGTGTAGTCAGTGAATTCTACAGCCCCATCCGACTGAGCAATCAAATCCTTGACAATATGTTTTGAATTTTAACATGGTGTTAATATCCGAAGGAAAAATAGAGATCCATCACTTCTCCCGCCACCAAAATATGGACAAAATATCCACTTGAGAGAAGTAACAATGCTTAATATAAAAAAGGGTTTTGGGGACAGAAACTCCACTCTTACTGAAACCACAGCATCATCACTAACGTAGTGTGTCAGCAAACCTATGATCCAAAAGAAGGTTGCCGAATACTACTCCCATGAAAAATCATAAACTCTTTTATCTCACCATCCAGTGGTAAATTGCCAAAAATGGAAAAAAAAACTACGTCAGAGATCTCTCCTTGTTTGGGTCCCTTCTTAAATTTCCTGTTGAGGTCAACTGAGGTAGAAATCACAGAAAAAATCTTGGAAAGCCGCGAACTTTTCACTGGCTTCTCGATCTTGGGTTGACGCATAGTCTGGAAGAGGTATAACCCTATAAAAATCTACTTGATACGGAAACATCAACCCATCTAACCTAATACACTTTAAATAATATATATATATATATATATATATAATAAAATAAGATGTGGTTGTGACCCTAAGGCTACACCACATAGACTCTAACGAAATACTAAAAAGAAAAAGTGAGATGAGAACTACACAAAAATGCTACTTACTATTTTGAAAAAATCCTAGAAGCAGCATCCCACAAAACAACAACGACCTGACCACCTGACTCCCATTTTACAAACCATCCGAGTACGACGAGTAAGATATGATGAGCACATCTGGGGAAGCAAGAAAGAAATCATAAGTGTGAGGGTAATCCCTGTGGCATAATAAAGTAATGAACTGTGGCCTTGAAGTAACCGAATCCAAACTCCCGTCGTACTAGTACGTTTACATTTCGACTAATGCCCCTTGGCAAAAAATAATAAACCCCTTCTCTTCCCAGCTATGGGTTAAAAAGTATCACTGCTGTTCTACAAAGATTTTTTTTGGAATTGAATAACCCATGAAAGTTGATATACCATTAAAGAATGAGATCAGTTGAAGAATGCAGTATTTATCTAATTCGTTATGCCATGCTTTTTTTACCGATCTTTTTCATGACAATTTACGCGTGATTGTTTACTGTACTCTTTGTATATAAATTAGAAGGAACCAGAAAAATCCTGAATGGATATTCACTGTAGTTTTATATAATGCTCAAGACACCAATTGATGTATGATATATTACGTGTGTCATTAACTGATTCGGAAATTAAAAGGCGAAACAGGAAAACCGAAACAAAAGCCGCCAATTTTGCTAAAGAAGATCGACCAATGAGCAAAGAAAAAAAAAATGAACCAAGTAGAGAATATGATCCACGAAAAGCCTGAAATAATAGGCTCACCCGACAGGGACGGATCTTTATCAATATGAAATCTCCAGGGTAATTGCTGCTCAAAGATTATCGTTTGTATACGAAAATGGGATTTGTCAGGAATTGTCAAACGCTCGAACGCGCGTACCCATATACATACACGCACACACAATTATATATATATATATATATATATATGTATATATGATATTACGCATTATATTTACCTCTCTTGCTTACCTTTTAAACCATTTGCAATTTTCAGATAAGTGACAGATACATTCTCCATTGTCTGGGCTCTTCAGGGATAGTAATTTCTCGGCACGTATTCGTCTGCTTTCTTCATTTCCATTTATTTTATACTTTACTCTATGTTTTTAAATTTTATTTATGTTTTCTTGTTTTTTTTTTTTTGTTTTTTTTTTTAATTTGTTCTCGTGTCTGCATTTTGAAACGTGAAGCCAGAAGGCGTTAACCTTCAAGAATAAATGAGAAATCTTAGCATATTCTATTCTATGTATGATTAGACCCTTTGTATATATATATATATATATATAGGAGATGCATACGATAAGTTTCCAGCCATTTTTTGTACGGGCATTTAAAATTGTCGTAGAATCTTAAAAATTCAGTATGTTATTGTTATACATCGTAAGAGATGTCTGACCAATTTATATGATTTCAGGTTCAAATGAATAGCTATAGCAGCAATTGGAATACACCCTACTAAAGCCTGATTATCACAGCTGGTAAATTTCAAAAATGCAATCAGTCACTTTAGAAGAAAGATATGCAAAACATAATGTTTTAAACTTGAAAGAAATGCCACA
Source organism: Sepioteuthis lessoniana (assembly GCA_963585895.1). Taxonomy (NCBI): domain Eukaryota; kingdom Metazoa; phylum Mollusca; class Cephalopoda; order Myopsida; family Loliginidae; genus Sepioteuthis; species Sepioteuthis lessoniana. Next base: position 126,211,793 of record OY757911.1, read on the forward strand.
GAATTGTATGGAATGCTTCAGACTGCTTTTCGACCATCTTGCATGAATCGAGCATCAGTTTTTGAGAGGTATAAGAGATTCAAGGAAGGTAGGGTGTCTGTGAGGGATGATGAGAGGTGTAGGAGGAGTAAGGAAGTCAATACACCAGAGTTGATTGGCCAAAGGATTGTTATATATTTACCCTCGACCGAGCCGTCCAATCAAGAGATGCACCTGTGTAAATAAGTAGAAGAACAGCGGAAGCAGGTGGATGTTAAACAATAATATAACCAGGGCACAGACGGTTGTTGTCAGATGGAGATAGGATGCCAGCGTGAGAATCAGCTTGCTGACTGAGGGCTTGCGGCCCTCAGTGACCCAAGGTTGAGCAGCCTAGCCAGGATGAGAAAAAGCGCTGCTATGGTCAGAAGAACTTTGGGTCAATATAGCAGTCTGTCCCTGTCTCTATCTCATCTCTCACGCACAACCAACATCACCCTTTCAAGAATAAAATGTGAGAGATTATATTTTTATAAAGAAGTGTGTTCGTTCGTTCATTGAAGTTCGTCATTATTGATGACTATGTTTCCTCATATATTTGTACATGTATTATGGCTATGGTAGTGAGTATTCAACAGGGTTAGGTATACTATGTTGAGGTTTTAAGAGAGTTCAGGAAAATTTACTCAGGGAAGAGGCCAGCACTCTTCAAATCGGGTCAGTGGCATTTCCACCAGAACAATACACATTTCAAAAACTCCCACCTTGTCACAGACTATTTGACCAAGATGGGCATCAAAACAGCTCCTCAGCCTCCCTCTAGTCCAGAACTTGCTCCATGTGACATTTGGTTATTCCCTAAGCTCAGAGGGTGTCGTTATGAGACAACTGAGGAGATGAAAGAGGCTGTGACGAAGGTCATTGACACGCTCAAACAAGAGGACTTCCATGGAGCCTTCCAGAAGTTGTTGGAACAGTCCAACAAGTGCATTGCAGCCGGAGGAGATTACTTCGAAGGGGACTATAGTTTCATGTGTGTACTATCAATGAAAGTTCCCGTACGAAAAAAGTCTGGAAACTTATCGTATGCACCTCGTATATATATATATATATATATATATATATATATATATATATAGACTACACCTATAAACTGTGCCGTTGACTCTCCAAAGAATATTTTCAAGAATCAGTTCAAATTTTTTGCCTAATTAGCAACCTTGTTTCCTAATGTGCAAAAGAGACGAGAAAATTAATCATCTTTTTCAACGTAGTCAATCTACGTCAGTTGGATTGAGATGTTTGAGATCTAGGGTTATCCAGAATCGCATTCTACTCTTGAAAACTGAAGTGGATATCTCCATAATTTTCTGCATTGAAAGTTTGTGAACTCTCTTGAGAAGACATTTAAAGCGAATTGAAAATTAGAATATTATATGCCTCACACGGGAATTCTAAGTCGCACTAACATGACGGACACCGAAGCGTCCATTATTGCGCGAAAGCTGCTGGATTTTGGCAACATGATCGGCATGACATGAAAGAAATTGCGAAAATGTATACTTGTTTAGTGAATAAAAATAGCATTGACTGCTTCTAGATTACCTAAGAGAAAAAGGAATATAATATATATACGACTGTATCCACAGTTGTTCTTGACGCATGAGAGTCCAACAGTCCCGTAAAGGAGGTAAACCATCAGATTACCAACACAGATGATTTCTTTATAGTAGCGAAATTTTAAGTAGGACTAACCATGAGTTTGGGAATAAGATGATTACAGAAGAATTATGCACTAATGAACCAAATAAGCTCTGAATTACACTCCTTGTTTTGTTTTGTTTAGTTTTGTTTTGTTTTATTTCATTTTTCGAAAACCGAGTTTAAAAAATCAGGTTTCTTCATGGAAAAGAAAAAGATTAAAGCCTTTAGATGAAATCGGCTTGTAAAGTTCATTTTTTTCACAACGATAGTCGTCACCATACGCTTGCTTCCAATAATTTTATATCTGAAAGTAAAGTCTGTTCACAAAGCCTACTCCTTTGCAACGATAGAATGACCTGCCTTCTTATTTGATTCATCGAATACATAGTTTAAGCTTTTTGAACAAATCCACAAAAAACTGCGGAAAAAAATTGAGGGGACAGAAAAACCGAGAAAAATTTGAAACACAGTACTGATGCACTCAATTGATATATTTAGAAGTCTTCTAAAGAGCTGAGGAGACTTGCTGTTACTCAAATTTCAGGATAAACTTTGGTGTAATTCGTACGAAAAAATTTGCAAAGAATAATATCGTCTAGAATAGGGAGGAGAATCCAAGAGAGATGGAGAGACTTGGACTTCTGTGGATGTCACCAGTTAAACCTCGTATGGTGAAGAACAGGAACAAGAACAGGAAGGGAAAGAGTACCTTGGAAGAACAAGACTATTTCGAGAAACCAAGCCTCTGCAGCAGAAATCTCATCAAAAGAAAAATACCTGAGCAGTCTCCCTTTGAATTTATCGTAAAATGGACATGTATTTGCCTTCATAAGAAATCAATTTAATGAATTAATAATTTATTGTTCATAAAGGAATACACAAGTACGTTAGAACGACCGTCAGAAAATATCTATACTCAAAATACATTCCTAAAAACCACTGTAATTGTTCGCATATATATATATATATATATATATATATATATATATATATATATATATATACGTGTGTGTGTGTGTGTGTGTGTGTGTAGTTTCGATTTTTCATGTTTAGTTTGTTCATTGGTATATACTAATTCGTGGGTTATTTAATGCTAAAACCACCCTGGTAAATCGACAGAACAGGTGTTATTTAAATTATAGCTGGGGTGGATAATAGATTGATAATAACATTTGATTTCTCTGTTTACTACCATATCAACCTATATATATATATATACATATATAAAGTTGGACAGGTTTCGATCCCGGCTTCGAGCGTCCTGCGTGTCTAGCCACACTGAAGAGTTCTGATAGAACGAAACAGTCTGTCTGTGGATGACTATATATATATATATATATATATATTGGTTAGGTTATTTCCTTTAGTGTCATACAAACCATGGATAGTTATTTTATACCAAAAACTATTTATACACGTATGTTTTTTGAGGGAATAGTTTGATGATAACAATTTTTAAACAAACAAGAGCTCATTTTTTGCATACTGTTAAATGGTTGCAAATATTTTGCTTTCGGAGACTTATAATGCTAATGGCACTCACATTATTTCAATTTTGATTTTAAACATACTAAATAATAAATCAGTTCTATTACAAGCATGAATAGAACCTTAACAGTTACTACCATTCTCGGTCAGAGCGGACTTAGGAGTAATAGCAATGGATATGTTCAACTTTAACAGCGTCAGAACTTGAGCCTCACCATCTGGTAGTTTAGTGTCATAAGCAGAATGAACGCTGTGGGAGTTCTTACCTTGTACAAAGAAGCATCGGCTTATTCTACTGGCATACTCGACTTGGTAGTATATATATATATATATATATATATATATATATATATATATATATATATATATATAAATCAATTCCTCCCGAATACGATAAAAGTAATACGGGAATTCGAACGGATCCAGAAGAAAATATGTAGACATAACATGTCTATTATGTTTAATGAAATTTGCATATATATATATATATATATATATATATATATTTCCCCAAAAACACCAAGAGATAATTAAAAACACCAACAGATAACTAAAAACAGCAATGGAACATAAAGGGGACGATGAGACCAATTGTAATTTTTTCCGCTGGGAACGATCCCAATTGACTTGTTAAGGGGATGCAGGATTTAGAAATCGGACAAGCAGAGACCATCTAGACACTAGCATTATTGAGGTCGGCAAGAATATTGAAAAGACTGCAGGAGACTTGAGGAAACTTACAGTGATTTAGACTTCAATGAAAGACCATAAGATTATGAAAGTCTAACTAGATAGATGAGAGAAGAAATATATTACTGCCGTGGATTATTTCATGAAGATCAGAAAAGATGTCATAAAGGAACCAGCGAGGTCGATGACCTATTATATATAGACATACACATACTTAAAGAACTTTAAATAAGCGGGGAAAGGTAGACATGCTATGGATTGACTACAATAAAGATTATGATACAGAGTCGTTAACATGGATAATAGAATACCGAAAAATATACAAAATACCCGAAAAAGTGATAAATTTCATCACAGAATTTCATGTAAAACTAGAAAGAGGAATTAGATGCAGTATGGAAAACCCTAGGCATCTCCTATGAAGATTCGTAATCTCCTTGTTGTTAAACTAGAGAATAGGTTCTTAGTACACCTCGGCTAATATTGAACAAAGACTTAGATGCTCACTATGGATGAGAAAATAATTTGTGCTTATTGATAGACAACTAAGATGAACAAATGATCTAAAGAACAACAATATCAATCACTTAAGAATGAAATGATTAAGAAAAGACATTTTTGAAGAGCAAAACATTATCAACAGCAACAAGGACAACACAAGATATCTATATTATTGGGTTGATTTTATTAATTGTTACTCATCTCCTGAAAATTCATAATTCATCTATTTTGTTCATTCAGAGGAAATGGTATAGTTTTATATTTGAATGTAAGCTTATTTCTCTTTCTGTCTGTCTGTCTGTCTGTCTCTCTCTCTCTCGCTCTCACACACACACACACACACACACACACACACACACACACACACACACACACACACACACATTATATATATAAATATGAATATATATACATATATATATATATGTGTGTGTGTTTGTGTGTGTGCGTGCGTGCGCGTATATATATATATATATATATATATATATATATATATGAGTGTGAGTGTGTGTCTGTGTGTGTGTGTTTGTTTGGGTGTATGTGATTTAACATATGCATACATACTTATTTATTTTATACAGATTTAAAGTTTTTTTCTTATCACTTTTTCTATTTTTGTCTGAATGTTTGTTTGTTTCTTTCTCACTCTCTTACGTACTTATGTGTTTAAATTGTTGTATCTAAGAGTTGAAATCTATGAAAAATCATGTTTATTCATATGTATTATCATGGTAGACTTTTATCGATAAAACGACCTGAAATGAATTCATGATAGAAACAATAAATTGAAGGGTTTTCGTCAATTTTATATATATATATATATATATATATATATATATATAAGAAAAAAAAACTTTAAATGTTACTCATATTTTTTGTAGTAATTTTTATTTCAGCAGACCCTTTACAAATGTTAGGTCTGTAAAATCAGAGAAAGAAATAAAGCCAAATTTCTTCTGAAAATTTTTAAAAACTCACAAAATTCTGGCCACCCTATTTCCGTAACCAAAATTTTAATATTTTTTGAATATAAAGACCGGAGCATTTGTTTTTCTTTTCTGGTTGACAAATGAAAACCAGATCCTGAATCAAAATCTATCAATTTCTGATTCTTCTTTCCTTTTCACATCATTTTTATATAATGCCAAACAAACTTTTAAACCTAAATGAAAAAAAAATAATAAAGGAATAAATAAATTTGGGAAGAAAAAACTAAAAATAAATAACTTACATATTTATTAAGAAACCCTTCAAAAAATCAAATCATATCATAAAATATTATATTGTAATATTATATTATACTATTTTATCAAAACAACTAAAAAATTGTTATACCAATGTTTTTAGTCAATTCAATATAATTGGTCTCATTAATAAAGTAAAAATAAAAATCATACCAGTTACAGTTTGGACTATCATATAAGATTATAAACAAATACAACATAACATTATATATCTTCAAGGTAACAATTATATCTTACAAATTATCATAATATTATTCATATTATTACTAAAACTCAAATCCTTAATATTATAAATAATAACTATTCATCATCAAATAATATAAATTACAACAAATTACTATTTATGACATAACTATTGAAACTCAATTTTTAATATTCTTATTGATAAAATAATTACAGGTATTATACCAATTAAAAGATCACAATAGATATTAATATTTGAATTTTTACTACGAATCATCAACCCTATTAAAAATATTAAAAACTAAGCATCAACTCATTATTATCAAAAATATTAGTAACATTAATGCCAATAAAAATAATAACAGACATCAACAACTACCTCAATATGTTTTTTTATACTAATTATGAACAATTAACAATCAATATCAACAACGAGTCATTTTAATTCATATTAATAATTATTACAATGCACAACAACATTGTAAAAATATCATTCATAATATGCACGATGGAATCTCTACAACAACTTTACCTATATCGCTTATTACATAGTCTAAATAAATAAAATCAGTTGTTTAAAATATAAGAATTAATTTAGATCTGATCTGAAAACATAAAAATTCAAATCCAAAACGCACACATTCACACAAACACACACACACACACACACACACACACACACACACACACACACACACGTATATATATATGAATATATACATATATATATATATATCATATATATGTATATATATATATATATATATAATGTATAATTATACTCAGTTTCACTCACACTTTCACTCACGAAGGTCTACCACACACACACACACACACACACACACACACACAGACGCGTGTATATATATATATATATATATATATATATATATATATATATATATATATATATATATATATATATATATAATGTATGATTATACTCAGTTTCACTCACACATTCATTCAATAAGGTCTACCAAACACACACCAACACACACACGCACACACATACATACATACATACATACATATATATATATATATATATATATATATATATATATATATATATATATATATATATATATATGCACCTTGCGGCTGTCGGGAGATCGCTGACAGCATCTCTGAAGAGTATTAAGAACCCTGTGCAACGACAGTTGTGGATATTAATAAAAAACCATTTGATGAAGAGATTCAGGTACTACAGCCTTCGGAAATTACTACCAGTATTGGCATGATTCCAAGGTCCTCTTCTGATATGATATGGTAGTACTTGTACAGTTTACATCTATGAGTCGAATAGAACTGTTTAATCGTTTTCTACGCTTAAAAGCATTCAACTGTGTAAAAACAAATGATTAATATTAAACTGAATTTTTATAGTTTGACAGTGATACATAAAACAGTTTAACTATGAACAAATGAAAATTAGATTTTGGTAGCAATAATTAAAGCAATTTAACAGTGTGAAAGTATCTGAGATCTAGATCGTTACAAAATTCCTACTAACAAACTTATATTTATATAAATCTCTCTCTCTATATATATATATATACATATATAAACAGGTTGATATGACGTAAAAGCCATTAAACCAACCAATCAACTAATACACATACGCACACTCACTCACACACAAAGACACCCACCATATACAAACACACATGCAAACGCATAATCACACTTTATATATATATATTATTCAATCCAGTAAATTCAGAATAGGGAATAATTCCAATCAGGACAAATAAAAAATATTCAAAAATAGAAAATACCTGGTAAAGACCTCAATGTAAATAAAATCCAGTGCAATTTTTTTTTACAAAAAGCACCAACAATCGGTCACATTTGGATAATACATTTATTTCCATCCTGTTAAAGCATTGATATAAAACAATTCTCTTACAAAATTAACTAGACTTCATCAGATCAAATGTTAAATGGAAATAAAATAAATTTTTCTTTCGTTTCTTTTATTTTTATTCGGTGGTCCACTGGGACGACAAAATCCAGTATTCGGAAGGTTCTCTCGATTTTTTATTTTTGCTTTTTGCTGACTATCACGAGGGCTGGACTTTTGGCCTGGATTAGGGAATCAGTTTGTATCACAGACTATTATTTTTACAATTATTATTATTTACTCTTTGAGAGTTTTTCACTTCAGTTTTAGCTGATAGTTTTTCACTGGAGTTTGAGTGAAAGCAAGTCTCCTCAAGTCTCCTGGACTCTTTTCAGTATTCCGGCCGTTCTCAATACTGATGTTGTTCGGATGGTCTCCACTCGTCCTTCTACCTCCAAGTCCTCCAGCCCCTTTTATAATCTGTTGGTGACTGTAAAGTAAGTGCATCATGTTTTTATCTCCCACGAGATTTGCTGATATCCAATTTTACAGAGAACACCATCACAAATAACACACTTTTAAGCAGACTTCTTACACCGAGAGTTTGACATTGTTCCCTTCCTCAGCTATCGCCTCAAACTAAGTACCTACAAATATCCAGGCAAAATATATATATATATATATATATATATATATATATATATATAAAGTAAGTAAAGTTGGCGACCGTAGTCGAGGGTGACCTGAAGGCTCCCTTTTCGATAGCTGCTACACCAAGTTGTAGAGGAGGGCGCTACTCCTTTTCCTGGATTGCTCCACTTTACCCTTGATCCTTGCCTTATAATGCTGAGTGTTAAGCAAGGTCGCATCAAGTAATATTTTTTGAGTCTTTTGAACCATTCGACCTGGGATTGAACCCATTTGTCCCGAGCCATTGGCGAACACTCTACACTATTACAGATTCTATTCGGCTTCACTTTTTGTTTCAGATATTAAAATTTCATATAAACTTATTGAAGTTCTCGTAATTTCAAGGCATTACTTAATACTCACTCTCAAAACCATTAAAGCTGCACGCATAATTCGGAAAATGTAAGGAATTCAATCTATATTTTACAAATATTTTAAGATTATTTTTCCCCTGAAATATAATTCAGAAAACGACATTAATCTATTGCTGATTATGCTTCTTTAAACACCAGATATATCAGAACCCACCTCACGAATACTCACACTTTCTGAGCAGCTACTAATGCCGACAGGTATATGTAGATGATTATTAGTTCTTTGAAAAGTTTATTAGAATTAAAAATGCGATTGATAAAACCTTTTATGTGATGTTTTTGTTTTTCATTTTTCAGAGAATCCATATGAGGTTTTTACGAGTAATACGAAGTAATAACATCGAGAAAGAAAATCTGATAAAATACATTTAAAAGTATAATAAACGATGTATCAATCGTGAAATGTCAGAATTCAACAGGCAGATTTAGAAAGTGAAACACGAGTAAAGATAACAAAAGAAAAACAAAAACAAAAAAAAAAAACAGATATCAACTGGCATTCAACGAATGAAAACCCAAGTTATATTAATAATTTATGTATTTTCAGTGGTTTTGTATTTCTTCTTCTTCTTCTTCTTCTTCTTGTAATTATTATTATTATTATTATTACAAAATCCTAATATACAGATTCTGTGTCTATGTTATCAACCTCAAATGTAAATCTTTACAAAGAGATGAATAGCGAACACAATGTGCTCAACAGCTTCATAATTTCTAAGTTCAGTAGGCTGGACCTACAATACAACCATAGAAACACAACACCGCCTCCTGAGCTAGAGCTCTGGGAAATGAAGAGTATTCTTTCATTTACTTCCAAGTCCTCTGTGACTCGATGTGGTTGTAGTACCGGTTATGGTTACATCTCTGAGTCAAATTGATTTGTTTCATAATCATTAAAATTGGATAAGAGTGCTTGAAACCATAAGAAGGTGTGTAAACAAATAATTATTATCAACAGTGTCTCATCAACCGAAAAAGACATCGACACGCGGCTTACGAAGGCGTGGACAGCTATAGATAAGCTATCGATCATATGGAAGTCAGACCTGACCGATAAAATGAAACGCAGTTTCTTCCAAGCAGTGATTGTATCGATACTGCTATATGGATGCACTACCTGGACGCTAACTAAACGGCTGGAGAAAAAGATAGACGGCAATTACACAAAAATGCTGCGAGCAATATTGAACAATTCATGGATGTCTGGTTCGTCTAACTTGAATAGTTTTCGTGATAGGAGGCAGGTCGCCGTACAGTTGGTGTCTTGTGGGGTGTTGCCGCCAGGACTATTTCTATCCAATACATCAATTTTCAAACAGAATTATGGTTTCAAGTATTTCTATCCAATACAAACAATTATATGTTTTAAAGTAATTACTTCGATTGAATAATAGTGATTTGTTTGCACATAAATACATAGTTTAGAGTAACTAAAATGACTAATAACTTGTAGTCATTAGTAAACAACAGATTTATTTTTGACAGGTAAATGGGACTCTAGCAGTTACTATAAGTCCGAATCAGTGTAGATCTCAAAGAAATAACTTGGCGTTAAAAAATTATCTTTACTATCAAACATTGCTAACCATCATAATCATCATGTAGCGGCGTCGGCACGGGTATCCCTGACCCTTTCTCTCCACTCCTCCCTATCGTTCATCGCTGCCGGCAGGTCTTCAGGGCTACATCCCGTATCCTCATGCTGCTGTAAGTATGTTCGAGCTGGGCGTCCTGCATTTGTTCGGCCATATGTGGGGGTCCATAGAAGTATATCACTTATGAGCGCGTCCCTGCTTCTCCAGCATCGTCCTGCATGTCTGGTCCGTCAAACTACGGGATGTTGTCCTGAAGACCTGCCTAGGGCGATGAACGATTGGGAAAAGTGGCGAGAGAGGGTCATGGATATCCGTGCTACCAGCACGACATTCTGATGATGATGATATAACTAAAAATAAAAGTAAATAGTAAAAGAAATGACAAAAACAACATAAAAGAGCAAATATCAACGTATAATGCTAAAGATTCTTTAATATCCTGGAAGAAAATAACTATAGACGAATTGACATGCTGTTAAAATCAATTGATCACTCACTCACTCAATCAATCAATCTTACTTGTAGTGTCTATCGATTCTAAGTCTTGCCAATTCCATCCCTGCATTCTTCATTTCCCTTGTTCTCTAGTCAAGTTCAAATGAAAAAAATTCTTCTTTAGAAAAGCTGAAGTGTGGAAAAGTCTTCTGTAATTTTTTCTAACAGCGTATGACATTTTATTTTTATGTCCAATGTCAAATATTTAACTGGTCCTGTTGATTGATGCATTTATATTCCATTTTCCTCTCCTCCTCCATTCTGCAGTACTTCTTATCTTAATTTTTGCGAGTTGTCACATCAATATGTATCGGTGGTGTTTACAAAGGTTCAAGTGATAAAAAGTATCTTTAGTTCTCCAAAACTCTTCTGAGCATTTTATCCAATATCAGATCTCCTTTTACCCAGACGGTTTCAATCTTTCGATAAATCTCCTCTGCCCTTAAAATTTCCAAGGCTCTTTGGTAGTTTCAAATGCCCCTAACAAGAACTGCCACCCTTAAATTAGAGTTTATAATATACTGATAAGCCTTCACCAAACGTAAGTGAAATTTCTGTTCAAGAGATGAATAACAAATATAGATAATAATTTCATTAACTACAAGCCCAGTATGTGGAGTCTCGAATACAACGACTGTATCCCTGGCAGAACATTAAGAACGCATAAAAAAAGAGATTTGCTGAGTATAACACTAAACTTCATTTTAGGAGGTGCCCGTGGTGTAATGGTTATCGTTGCAGGATATGGACACGGCGACACGAGTTCAAATCCTGGACGAGACTGATTGCATTTCACATAGCACTAATACCCTTGGGAAAGGTATGAATCCAATAATTTTCCCTCCAACAATGGGTAAATAGTAGGACAGACTGAGTTATTCAGCCTTTGTGAGGCAAGTAATCTAGCAGAAGGAAAACTCTGAATTCAAACCTGTTAAACTCCGCTTTAAAAAAATTGACCTTGTGTCATATCCTGCCCGAGCGGAGGGGTTGGTAAATAGGATAATACTAAACTTCATTTGGTAGAGAGGCTCCAGTTCTGAAGCTCTGGAGATGAGAGGAAGTAATTCAGACGAGGAGATGAAGTAAGTCTCTCTCTTTCTATCCATCCGTAGAATCCATCACTCCTCATCTGAATCCTGTATGTGCATAGAGGTACTGTATACTAGTCTTTACAAGTTGGCCAACCCTGGCACGCATGTATGTAGAAGTCCATGAGAAAATATTAATTACAAGTTAGTCATTGCTTCTCGATCAGCGTATATCTTGCTTCCCTAATTAGGATGGTTTGTAAGATGGAAAGTTGGTTCTTCTAGCTGTTTTACGTGCGATTCTATTTCACTCTTTAGATTTTCTCTCCGTTCTAATGTCAATGGTATTTCATGTGGAATGTTTGGTTAGTTTACTAATGGCTTCCGGAGAAATAGATCCACGACCTCCCAAATACTGACCATCCGTAGAATCCTGGAAGGCGTTCGGGCAAAAAACTTACAGGCGACATTACTATTTGTCGACTTTACCAAGGCATTCGATTCCATACACAGAGGGAAGATGGAGCAAATCCTACTAGCATACGGCCTACCAAAGGAAACCGTAGCAGCGATAATGATTCTCTACAGAAACACCAAAGTGAAAGTACGTTCACCAGATGGAGACACGGAATACTTCGACATTGTTGCAGGAGTACTACAAGGAGACACACTAGCCCCGTACCTCTTTATCATCTGTCTAGACTATGTGCTTAGGACTTCGATCGACAAAATCAGAGAAAATGGCTTCGAGCTGACTAAGAGAAGAAGCAAAAGGTACCCCGCAAAAACAATCACAGACGCCGACTACGCTGATGACTTGGCGTTACTGGCGAATACGCCTAATCAAGCAGAGACACTACTGCATAGTCTGGAACGAGCCGCAGCTGGCATTTGCCTCCATGTCAATGCAAACAAAACCGAATATATGTGTTACAACCAAACGGGCAACATTGCCACACTAGACGGAGCCCCTCTGAAACTAGTCGACAAATTCACCTACCTGGGAAGCAGCGTCTCATCAACCGAGAAAGACATCGACACACGACTGGCGAAGGCATGGACAGCTATCGATAGGCTCTCGATCATATGGAGGTCGGACCTAACTGATAAAATGAAACGCGGTTTCTTCCAGGCAGCGGTTGTGTCGATACTGCTGTATGGATGCACCACATGGACGCTTACGAAGCGGCTGGAGAGGAGGCTGGACGGAAATTATACAAGAATGTTGAGAGCAGTATTAAACAAGTCCTGGCGACAACACCCCACGAGACTCCAACTATACGGACACTTGCCCCCCATCACAAAAACTATACAAGTTCGACGAACCAGACACGCAGGACACTGCTGGAGAAGCAAGGACGAGCTCATAAGCGATGTACTCCTGTGGACCCCCGCACATGGATGTGCAAGAGTGGGACGACCAGCACGAACCTACATACAGCAGCTGTGTGAGGACACGGGATGTAACCCTGAAGACCTGCCGGAGGCAATGAATGATAGGGAGAAATGGCGAGAGACGGTCAGGGATATCCGCGCAGGCGGCGTGACATGATGATGATGACTCCTTACTAAGCCATTGGTCTAATGAGTAGAGTGTTCGCATATTGTTCGGGAGACCAGGGTTCAAACCCAGGAGGAATCATACAAAAGACTCAAAAAATGCTACTTGATGCTGCCTTTCTTAGCTCTCAGCATTATAAGTTAAGGATCATGGATAAAGTGAAGCAATTCAGCGCCCTCCCCTCCACCTAGGTATAGTAGTTATTGAAAAGGGAGCCTTCGGGTCACCCTCGACTAAGGTCACCAACCTTTACTCCTTGTTAGTTCTTTACACTAGCATTAGATGGTGATCACTAGAATCATATTGGCAGTATTTCTACTAAGATTTTCGGGACTCTTCTGAGTATAGTAGCCGGAATGTAAAATCTGGATGGTCTCGATTGGTCCTCTGATTTTCATTTTTACAGTCATTTTTCAAAACTTTAAGGACTTTTCAAAGTGTGCAAGCTGCAGTTCAGATCACCGCCACCCTCATGTTCCACATTTTTTTTTTAGTTCTTAAGCTAGGTCCAAATATTCACGAATTATTTTACTTCCTTTAATTTTCACATTTGGGTTCACCAGAACGGCAAAATAAACAAGATGACGATTTTTTAATTATCAATCTAAGGTCTAATCTTCTGACCGAAATTAGGTATTCTGTCAAGAATTTTATGCGTCTCATTCTCTATGTCGACTTCCGGTTTGTGAATACGTCATTTGTTTTTATGGTCAGCTCTTAATTTCTTCCATAATTATAAATGAATGATATTCCCAAACCCAGTGACGATTACTATTGTATCTTTTTGTGTTAATTTGTTGCATTCGATTTTGATGTCATTAACCATTTCATATATGTCTACATAATCTTCACTTGATATTCAGTTGTGTTCTATTAATTTTCTCTTTGATATAATTGCTCCATATGGAGTTGTTTTATACGGCTTTTAAATGACCTTCAGTTTCTCTCTTGAGGTTTCTCTTTCTTAGCCTTGCCCTGGTTTTATCGAATGTAATAGCTGCAGTTTATAACTAGAAGTATCTATAGAGCTGTTTTTCTTCCTATTTCTGTTTCCTAGATTTTATGGATTTTCTGTTGGTTCTTCTGTTGCCATCTATGTTACTGTCTCCTGTAATTAGTCTTTCTTTTCTCTCTTTTGTGACTTCTTCGAGTCCTTAAATTGTTGCAGCGATACAAGTTCCATTACAAGCGAGTTCTCATTCCTCTTTTTCTCTTGTTATTTATTGGTCTTGTGCATCGACATTAATTTCTTTGTTCCTTGGTCTATTTGTGTAAGTTCATCCCTTGTCCATTTTAAGAATGGCCCAGAGTATCTTACGAGCAGAACTGTCAAGGTGTTTATTCCTTTGATAAGATTTCTGTTGCAGAATTTGGTTTCGACAATTTTTCCATTTCTTCTGGGGTACAGTTTTCTTGCTATTTTTTAAAAAACCACTGTTTGTTTAATATTGTCTGCTTTCAATATTTACAAATATCTGTAGTTTTCTTTTTCTCTAAGTGTTATAATGCTTTACTAATTTGCTTGTCCTATTTTTTGTATAGGGTTACTTTTAAATAACAATGGATTAAATCTTGGAATTACGATTTACTCCTTCAGAGTTTTTCACATCAGTGTTAGCTGATGGTTTTTCACTGGAGTTTGAGTGACAGCAAGTTTCCTTAAGTCTCCGGGGCTCGTCTCAAGATTCTGGCCGTTCTCAGCAATCCTGTCATTTGGATAATTCCAAGTCTTCCAGGCCCTTTAACAATCCTTTTGTTATTGTGCCAAAAGAACTAATCACAATTGGCACAATCGTTACTTTCATGTTCAACAGCTTTTTCAATTCTCTAGCAAGGTCGTGTAGTTGTTATCCTTTTTTTCATATTCCTTCAGATTTATTCTGTGCTCCACCGGGACAGCAAAGTCGACAATTTCACAAATTCTTTTTTTTTTATTTTGTTGATTATTATCAAGTCTGGTCTTCTGGCCGGGATTTGGTGATCCGTTTGTATGTTAAAGCCCCATAGGAGTTTATGTGTGTCATTTTCTAGGATAAGTGCTGGGTTCTGCATATACCATTTGTTAGTATGATCAAATTTAAATTTCTTGCACATTTCCCAGTGGATCACCTTGCTGACCCAGTCGTGTCTCGCCTTGTACTCTTTCTGTGCTAATTTGCTGCATTTGCTTATTACGTCTCTGTCACCGCATAGCCTACATTTACTGATTTGTTGCGTCTTATCCATTCTCGCTTTGATATGATTGGTCCTTATGGCGTTGTCCTGTGCTGCTATTAGGAGAGATTCTGTTTCTCTCTGAAGGTTTCCTTTTTTTTTAGCCAGGTCCAGGTTTTCTGGTGTGAGATGTTGTTTATTAGTCGTTTAAATCGGCCATTGAGTTGTTTTTTTCTCCTATTATTAATATTATTATTATAGTGACTGCGATTATAGTGACTATCACAACTCGCTAAATTACTCATTTACTACGTGTAAGATGTTAAGATTTTCATCCATGAAAATGATATTAAATTTTTTCCATCTTGACGAGAAAATCAATTCCGCATGAGGAAGATTTAGTTTGATAACAACACTCTACTAAGGTTTTAATAAGTTTGTATACCAAATTTTATTGGTTTGCTTAAAACTCATTGTGTATTTACTGATGATTGACACACTTTTATTAAATATCAATATAGATTCTTCTACAAAAGAATTCAAAATCAATCAGCTTAAGAAATTATTTAATGATTTTAATTCTAGATAGTGACCGTCTTTAAAGTTGTTGATCGTTATACTGTGAAATATATAATATTACTGTCGTAATAATTTGTCAATGATTGGCCGGATGGAAATATAAAAAGCACATTGATAAATAACTGTGAGTCTTTAAGTGTTATATTTTGACCTTTTGACCCGGCCAAAAATGCCATTCAAGGTGATGCACCGGAAGGAAGTGACACATTCTTATGGCAGTTATGTGAGGAAATTGCGTGGGCGGAAATTGGCTGATGAAATGGGACGAGCTAAAAAAATTCCCATGGTACACTACAGAGTGATGCACCGGAAGAGAGTGACCTGTAAACTGCATGACAGTTATTTCCGCTTGATGACGTTTAAACATTTGATTTCAAAGATCGAGTGGGCGTCGAACGATTATATAACTCAGTTGAGTTCGACGAGCCAGGTGAATTGAGTCCGGTTCCAGTTGAGTTCGACGCCCAGGGGGCCAGTGGAGTTGCCAGTAGAGTTCCAGACAGTTGGAGATGAGATGTGGTAGGGAAAGCCACACACGACCGAGGGGGCCCTCGGGAACCCCGATGGAGTTGGGGTCCAGAGAAGATGCTGATAAGATGCAGTAAAGAAAACCAGCATCCAGCAGAGTGGGCCCTAGGCCTCCGGTTGAGCAGCCCTAGAGAACAAGAGAGACACAACGTGACGGTCATAACAGTGAGGGGTCAAAATATTACAGTTTATGTTCGGTCTCAAGCTCCCTCCCACAGTAAAACCCCACACAACCTTTTCGAACCCTTGCAATAAAGTGAGAGGTAAATATTGTTAAAGAGGTATTCTTGTATCGTTTATTACTGCGTCTGATTAATTTATTGCGTCAGTATGTATCCTGCATGAACATGTATATCTGTATATAAGCATATTTATTATTTGAGTATATAACATAAGTAAGTTTTCTTTAAGTATGACTAATGTATTTTCCTTAAGAATGACTTTAAAATTTATGGTCATTTTTACTATGAACAGAGGGCTTAGACAATACTTTTCCCTGTTACACATATGTATGTGTGGGTGTGGATGTGAGAGTGAGAGAGAGGCAGAGAGAGATAGACAGAGAGAGCGAGAGAGTGAGAGAATCTGTGTATAAAACATAAAAGTTTCTGTTAAAATATGCACAAAGGAAATGAATTACTTACTTCAAGTTTCATCTACGTATAAAACAGCAGTCATCAGAAAGAAATTATATGAACTGAAGTTTCCAAGGTTTTTTCGTTTTTTTTCTTTATTCTGGCTCTATTTTGGTTTTGAAGCATTTAAGGTTTTTTCTTTTTAATTATCATTGAATTATATGAGAGATTCTTGCTATATATATATACATATATATATATATTGAGAGAGAGAGAGAGAGAGAGAGAAAGAGGGAGAGAGAAAAAGAGATACTCTAAGTGTTTAAAACGTTTAGAGTTTAAAGCTATTTTCACCGATAGAAATGAACAACAAATGAACCGTTAATCGCCTACAAAACAGTCCCCTTTCTTTAAGAAAATCAATGTTTTATTCTTTTTCATTTCAGTCTTGGTAAACATATTCATATTTGTTACTTTTGTATGTACACATCATACATACATACATATATATATATATATATGAGTGTGTGTGTGTGTGTGTGTGTGTGTGTGTGTGTGTGTGTGTTACTTATTGAATACATGGGAGAAATGACATAATTTGTTCACTATAGTCTACAATATAAATCATATAAATTCTTTCATATAGTCTATTGTCTAAATATTATATGAACTCCAAGAATTCTATCGTATACATCGTATCAAGTGGCCTAAATATTCTATATTATAGATTGTATAGTCTCATGTTTTTAAACAGATAGCAGAATAAGTGCAGAGGCGGCAGATATTAATGCTTAGGAACACAAAACACATTAGCGTATTTTGCGTAGGCTGAAACAATTTTTTTTCTGTTTGGCTCATTTAAATTGATGTTCGATAATGTTTCTATTCTAATAAGGTAAGGATAACTATCACCTGCTGATTTTTTTTTCTTTCTCTCTCTTTCTCTTTCTCTGTCTCTGTCTCATTCCCTGTCTCTGTCTCTCTGCCTCTGTCTCTGTCTGTCTCTCTCTGTCAGTCTCTCTCTCTCTCTTTATATATATATATATATACTCAGAGAAGCATATACACCCACACGTAAACGTGTGCATATAATTATACACACCCACACAAAGATACACACACGCACACACGCATATATATATGTATACATATATATATATATGTGTGTGTGTGTGTGTGTGTGTGTGTATCTGTGTGTGTGTGTGTGTGTGTGTGTGTGTGTGTTTCTCTATTAGTTTACACTTAATCTCTGCCTGCCATTCTTTCTTTTTCTCTCCCCAAAAATCCATATATATATGTGTGTGTGTGTGTGTGTGTGTTCAGCACAGATTTCAAAACTTTGATGAGGTGTTCGTGCCACACTGAGTATATATATATATATATATAATACACTGAAAACGCTAGTACCCCCCATATATATATATATATATATATATATATATATATATACTAACAGGGATATCCGGTGTTGTCCATGGATTAGGACTAATGAATAGTAGTAATGTAACAATCGTTTTTGATCAGAAAGTAAGTGAACAATTGAGAAAGTTTAAAATATAAATTTTTGACATTCAACAAAATAACTAGAATATATCCAAAGACAAATTAATTTAATCAGATAAACATTTACAACCATGGCAGACAATACTCGAAGAAAACAAGAAGAAAACACCTAGAGTGCATAACTAAAATCTGCCAACCAAGAAAAGAATCTTCATTAGTAGAAAAACGTTTCAAAAGACTATTCAGAAGACTCACTGAAATCATAAATAAATCTAATATGGGAATTATTAACAGCGAACTTGACATTAAACTTACGTTGAAAAAACTTGATGCTTTCCTGAAAACAAACAAAAACACAAACAACCAAAAAAAGACAAAACCCCAAGTGTTATATAATTGCCGAGGCATTTCGTTTTATATATCTTGCCTTTCGGTTTTGTTAGGCTGTGAACCTTTCGCTTAGCGCATGGGCTAGTTAGGTGCAACACTAACGCAGGTTTTCACGCGCGCGCAGAGAGGATGTATCATTCAGAGATGTCAAAATAAAAATCCCAGATAGATTTGGGACCAGGGTATTTGGGTGACATCATGCACCGGAAGCGTGGGCTGAGATCTGAGAAAAAACAGTTAGTTGAGTTCCTGCCTCGGAAGAAGTTTGACTTTCAGAGCTGGACGAGGCCAGATGACTTTGTGCGCTACGGGCGCCGTGCGTTGGTTGGGTTGAGAGCTGACGATGTAAAAGCAGTCAGCATAGAAAGACTGTGTCTCTCTCTCTCCTCATGTTGAATAACCTAATATACTCAAAAGTTTCGTACCTGAACCAATTTCGTAAAGTTTCGTGTTTTTAGATTCCCTATGTCTATTTCACACATCCGTATATTATGGGTATGTAACATCAGATAAACTGCAGGCCTTAATGAAATAGTTCTTGATAAGAAAAATTGACGAAATACTTTTTTTAATCATGCAACACTGTACGTTAATAAAACACAATAGTGAAATGTACGAAAGGCTGCATCCTCCCCTTATCGGAGAAGGCTTACATTGGAATTTCTAAGAATTTCTAGGCATATGTCTTTCTTCTACAAATGTCTAGTTTATACTACTCGGGTTCTCAGTCGTATTTGATCTGAAGTTGAGAAAAAAAATCAGATCAGTTTTCAGTAAAATCGATCCAGTTTTACAGATTATCAGTATTCCTCAAATCATGAAAGGAGTATGTGGAAAAAATCTCGAGGCAATACTTTTATCTGTAGCTTGCTTAAAACATTTCATTCCATACACAAAGGAAAGATGAAGCAAATACTATTTGTAAGGTAGGGAACCACAGACCTCTTTGACATTTTCGCGGGAACCATGCAAGGAGACGCATTAGCATCATATATCTTTACAATCTGCCAAGATTTTGTAATTCAAACGACAGTAGATCTGATAAAAGAAAATAGTTTCACACTAAAAAGACAAGTGTGACGGCAAATTGACTAAAATCCCAAAACGGGACTTTATTTTCGCACGTGTGAAGATGGGGCAGGTTGGCACTTGATCCCCTATAGAATAAGTTCTCGTTTAGAGTTTTTCTCTCAGGCATATAAGAACTGGCATATTATGTGAGGGACTAATTTAGGGCCAGACTGACCGCCGCTGGCAAGGGGTTCCAAATTTCATACTATCGACACACCCACCAGGCCGCTTTCACTTCCTTCCCCAAGATAATGGAAGAATATGGACCTATAGGTTTTAGTCGTAATAATATTAATTTGTGGTAGTCGGCAACTCCGGTTTCCCGTGTGATATTGTTAAGGAATTAAGAGGACAATTCTAAGCAAGATAACATAAGGCGAATAGAAGCTGAAAAGAAAGCATGAAGTAACAACATAGAGCACGTGGTAACATAAAAATATATGATTCCTTTACTACAGCTATATACACTTTCAAAGCGTCAAAACACATAATAATTGGACAGTCCACGAATATAAATGTCTTCTCTTGACTTTTGTTTTTCTTCAAATTGCGAGAGAGAGAGAGTGGTATACAAAATTTGGGTATAAAGCAGAAATGTCCCCAAAGTTATCTTATTTTTCGACAGGGTTCCACTGGAGAATCTTTCCTCTTTCACGGGATAATAGACTTTATTCTATTTTTTTACACTGGCTTGAAGAACCTGTGGTCCCTCTTGTCTCAGTTATTCTTTTGTCTTCAACCCGGAGTAAAATGGCTATGGTTCGTCTGCCCGCTACGAACCCTGCTCAAAAATTCATTTTCTTATTATTTTCTTCCGCTGAGGGAAAGGGATCCCCACTTCCGTTTTGAGGTCCAAGCCGATCATTTGGCTTCTCTCTTCTCCCCCTTGGTGTCCGGCGACCTGATGTTACTAAGTACCAACACCTGTTGATACCCCTCTGTGACCTACATTCTTCCTTAACGGTCACTTTTTTTGACGGCTAGATACTGTTAATTCAACGGGAGGATAGTATTAATCTTACCTCTATCGTCTCCATGGGCTATCACGTGACACAAGCAACAGATGATATCCTGCGGACTCAAAAACAAATTGAAACTACGCAAATGATCTTTCTTTTCTCGCAAATAGAACTGCATAAATCGAATCCCTACTCTTTAACCTGAAGCAATCAGCAGGAGGTTTTGGCCTCACTCTAAACACAAATAAAAAAAAAGAGTTTATGAGTTTTAAACAAGAAAAAAGTTATCTCAAAGTGTTTACAATCATAAGTTCTGAGTTGACATTTGGGGCAGTCTGGAGGATCTGCAAGAGATCTGATAGAAATTCTGGGAACTCCGTGATATCAGTAAGGCTTGATGCTGGTGATATTTCTATCTGAACGTTCAATTATTAATCATAAAGTTCATGTTCCATTTGGTTTAGACATGTAAAAAAGAAAACCGTTCCTGAATTCACATTTGCTTTAGTACTCTTTCCTAACAGGTGGATAAGATTCTGCTTTGTTTCTCTTAAAATTATCTTTACATTCTATATTTCATCTTCTTGCTTTCTCTTTTCAGTTGTTGTTTCGGAAGTAAATCAGCGGGTTGACTGTGTATTGATGTTCTCATTATCTGTTCGTAGTTTCTCCGAGAAACTGTAAGATGAGAAAAGGATGTTCTGTGCTTGTTCAATTTATTGAGTAAGAAAAGACATTTGAAACTTTTCAATGATGACGTCACTGACAACACATTTACAGTGAGGGTTCAGTGTTTTTTGCCATATTTTCGACAACTTGAAAATTTTAACTTCTCTGAACTTCCAGGTTTCACAACGGGGATTTAAATCTTCTAAATATGCTTTTTGAGTGGCATTTTTGCATTACCATTAAAATACCAGAAACAGAGTTGACGACCACTAGTCATCATCATCATCATCATCACGGTGTACCGATACCGCGAATTCTCTTCTCCGCCCTCTCTCTCTCTCTCTATCTATCTATCTCTCTTTTAATCCATCCATATGGCCATTGCTATTTGTAAGAACACTTAGTCGGCAGCCCGTGTTCATACAGAGCTGATAGATATAAGTTTTTGCTTGCCAACCAACACTAGTATGGCCATCTGTGGGAGTCCATAGAAGAACGTCGCTTCAGAGTTTGTCTTTCCTTTTCCAGCAGTGTACAGAATATCTTGCTTGTCTTACTTGGATTTTTTGTGTATGGGGAGGTGAATGGTCGTACAGTTGATGTTTCGTGGGGTACTTCTTCCATGATTTGTTCAAAACTTTGTGTAGTTCCCATTTAGCTTTTCGTCCAAGCATTTTGTTAAAGTGCAAGTTATGAAACCATACAGTAGTACTTATACTGTTCTGTCCTGGAGGAATCCTAGCTTTATTTCTATATTCTTTTATATTTCATTTCAACAAGTTAAGTTTCAATTTAATCCAAGGTCTATTATAACTTAGCGAATACACGGATACTTTCAGGTGTTTTTTTTTCTCTCCGACTGGTGACCCAAGTGTTCTCACAGTTTGATTAAAGTCCCCCCCCCGTTTTTTTTCAGTGTTATTAAAACCGATTTTTTAGGAAGTGACTTGTGTCGTTTTTGCGTTTCCTGCCTCTAAAGCAATCTAATTCGAATAGTAATTGTTCATACTATTTTTA
Organism: Sepioteuthis lessoniana; assembly: GCA_963585895.1. Taxonomy (NCBI): domain Eukaryota; kingdom Metazoa; phylum Mollusca; class Cephalopoda; order Myopsida; family Loliginidae; genus Sepioteuthis; species Sepioteuthis lessoniana. The sequence goes on from OY757911.1 coordinate 126,234,619, forward strand.
TGTTCTTTTAATGAGGGGAGCCGCCGGAGAAATAATTTTTTCACGGAATTATGCCAAATTCATGTCACCGATCTTGTTTGCGTTACCTTGTGGGAACAAATCATCGTCACTGAAAAATATGATGAACATCAAGGTATGCAAATAATCGACAACAAGAATTGAGTTGGTTGTTCGGTTGGATTGGCGGCATGTAAATCTTTTTGTTAGGTTATTTAATACCAAAATAAGACTTTTCTTGCCAGAAATTATATCCTTTCAAGTAACTGATAATAATGGTCTGTAAACAATTATCGCTTCATGTAACTTTTTTTAAATACATATGATTTAAACCCAGTAACATAGTTTCAAGTATTCCTACCTAACACTAACAATAAACATATAATATACTTTCAAGTACTTCAAGCAATAAAACCCCACCACCGGATTTAGTTTATTAACTTTACTAAGGATATTTTGTAGGTCACAGCTGTCAAAACAGAATTTAATTTCATTTGAAGGTTTTCGAAACCCACAATTATTCATCAAGCAAGTTGATTTCAATATCTTACTTGCAGAATAGAAAACATTTACAAAGAATTTCCTAGTTTACCACCAGACATGAATTATGAAGCAGCAAGTGAAAATCAAACTCTCTCCAGATGTTCAGCAATCTGAGAAAGCTAATCCTTACCCTAGTCGATGCACCCTTTAGGACCTACGAAAACAAAAACTGAAAATCAAAATAATATTTTGTGAACAATTACAGCTTCAGGTAACTATTCTCAATGCAAATAATTTGATGCAGAATATAATGTTTAGCAATCCTATCAGATTATTTTTAAACAAATCTATTTAATCCATAGATGGAGCCCTAGCAGTTTCTACCAGTACAGCTCAGAGTGGATCTGGGAATAATGACCATGAAGAAGTGACTCCATACAACCAAATATTCCAAAATTGGAGCCTCGCCACCAGAAGTTGTTTAATGTTATATGCAGGATATCCTCTTCTCGCTATACCCCTTTGCAAAGGATTAATCTGCGTATTCTGAATTATGCCCTCATAGATGCGCTATTAAATTTTTGTTTTTAAAAAATTTGTCATTTTATACCTTGATACCTACGTTTTGATGTCATTCTTGGTTGATGAGACGCTGCTTCCAAGGTACAGGATCTTATCCACCAGTTTCAAAGAACCATTCTTTAGTATGGAGATGTCGCTTCTTTAATTTAATCATATGTATTCTGTTTTATCTGCATTGACATGGAGGCATATGGCACCTGCTGTTCGTGCCAGATTACGTAGCAGGGATTCGGTTTGGGCTGGTGTATTTGATACGAGCGCTATGTCATTGGCGTAGTCCACGTCCGTAATGGTTTTTGCGGGGTATTTTCTGCGTCTTTCTTTTGCCAGCTTGAAACCATTTTCTTGCATTAAATCTTTTAACGTTCTGAGCACGTAGTCTAGGCAGATGATAAACTGGTATGGGGCTAATGTGTCTCCTTGTAGCACACCAGCAACAATGTCGAAATAGTCTGTCTCCATCCGTTGAGTGAACTTTTACCTTTGTGTCTTTATATAGCATCATTATGGCCACGAATGTTTCTTTGGGTGAAGCCGTTCCCGAGTAGTATTCGCTCCATCTTCCCTCTGTGTATGGAGTAAAATGCCTTGAAGAAGTCGACGAATAATATTGTTGCCTCAAGGTTTTTTGCCCGTACACCTTCTAGAATTCGACTGATAGTCAAAATTTGTTATGGCGTTGATCGATTACTTCGAAAGCCATTATGGTTCTTCCTAAGTATTTTCTCAAATTTGGGGTCTATGCAGTTGCGTAGTAGAACATTGTAGATCTTGGCCGCCATGGATTTAGGATTATACCTCAGTAGTTTTTGCCTTTTTTGAGGTCACCCTTCTTGGAGAAAGGGAGGATGCATCCATTTCTCCATCTGCCTATTTTGTTTTGGTTATATATGGCATTAGTTTCGGTGCAGTTTGTTGTCAAATTCACTGGTCTTTCATACTTCTTGGAATATTTCATCAAGCCCTGCTTCTTTCCCATTTTTAATTTTTCTTAGTACTAAGTCGATGTTTTCTTTCGTAAACTGTCTTAGTTTGATGTCTAGTTGATTATTATTAATTTTTTTGATTGGTTCTTAACTTTCATATTTTCCGAGTAAATTATCGAAATGTTTTTCCACGGGTGTATTCGTTCTTCTTGGATGGCAGCTTTCAGTTTAGCACTCACGGTACTCTTCCTTCTGCTTACTTCGTTTACCGTCTGCCATGCTATCCTATATTGTCAATCTTCAGCTGCATCTTTAATCTCATTGATCTGATTGTGTATGTAGTCTGTTTGTTCTTTTAGGTATGCGTTAGTTAATTCATTTTGTGCCTTCTTAAGTTTCCGTGTATTGATATTGGTTGGGTTCCTCGGACAGCAATCGATAGGATATCGATTATATGGAAGTCAGACCCGACCGATAAAACAAAACGTAGTTTTTTACAAGCAGCAGTGGTGTCCATACTGGTATATGGATGCACCACATTGATGTTAAGGTTACTAAACGTATGGAGAAAAGTTTTGACGGCAATTACACAAGAATGCCGCGAGCTGTATTGAACAAATCCTGAAGGCAACACCCTACAAAACAGCAACTGTACGACCACCAACCACCCATCACGAAAACTATTCGATTTAGACGAACCAGACATGTCGGACACAGCTACAGAAGTAAGGACGAACTCATAAGCAATATACTCCAATGGAACCCTTCATATGGATGAGCAAAGGTAGGACGACTAGCTATAACTTATATACAAAAGCTCTGTGCCGATACAGGATATAGCTTGAAAAATCTTTCTGGAGCGATGGATGATAGAGCTGGGTGGCAAGAGAGGGTCAGAGAGATCAATAATAGCAGCACGACATGATGATGATGATGATGACATCTTTCTTCTTTAAGTATAAAATGCATTTTTGTTTCGTTCTTTTTCAACAAAAAACATGGAACTTTTAAATCATTTTTCTAATCTGCTTTTTTTATTTATTTCAGGTAAGTATGTAATTTTTGCTTCATCGCTTAAACAGTTGTCGCTCTAATAAGACCACATCATTTCCAATATGAGCAAGGTAAGTTTATTTCCATTTTGTATTTATTTATTTTGCTATTGGGCACTAAATCTTCTAAATATTTTTCTTTTTCTTTATGTCTAATTTCCAAAGATTGTCTAGAAATTAACAAGACTGTTTTATATAGTTTTTCCTCTTGGAAACCCTGTTTGAAAATTAGTTCATCAGTACTGATTTGTTTTGTACTGAGGAGTTTTAAAGGCTTTTCCTTGACCCCCTATTACAGAGTAATATACCCAACAAATCAGTTTGGTTACATTTGTCACGAAACTTAATTATGACGTAATGCTGTCAACTTGTTGACTTGGGATCAAGTCACGCTGTAATCACCGACGTCCAACAAGAGATGAGTCTTAGATTGTTAAGCACGGTAATGCTGATAATGCATGCTACTGCGATCTGAAGCTTGTGTCTCAGACTAAACAAAACATAGTAAATGGCAACTAATTTTTGTCTAAAAGAAAAACATCCCTGTCTATCAAGGAGTGCTTATAACAATGAAATGACTATTTCTAGTATCAAACAAACAAAATCCTATTCTATGGTTGTTATTTCAAATTGTTCATGAAATAATCAAAGTGTTCACTGTACGTTCATATTTCGATTTTTTGAACAGTTTTTCGCGAGAATTTCTTTTAGCATACGAACAATTTTCAGTGTGCTGATTATGTGATGATGTTTTGACGAGCTCAGTGCTATTTGACCCATCGATCAGATCTTAACAAGTATTACCTTTCCGGGTCGGAATGAACATGGGAGTAATGGCTAAGAAGAAGTACTCCACACACACTAGATCTCCAGAACTAGAGCCTCATATCAGATGCTGTTTACTGTCATACCCAGGAAACCCTCATTTTAGTATCATACCCAAGACACCCCTGGGTAGAGCATATCTCTCTGAAAGGAATATAGTCAGCGTATTCTAATCACAAGCAAAAGAGTGACGTCCCAGTTAAAAAATTTAAAACATCTTCTTCGCTGTTACGCTTTCCACAGTAACTATTCTGTCGATAAAATTGATAATAACAAGTCGTACAACGTCAGTCTCGTTAATTTCTAGCGATCTCGTACACTGCTTAGAATTTAAGCTGCATTTTATTTTCAGTAGATCTTATCATTTGCACACGATGTTTGTCTTTTGTCGATCACTTTTGATTCTTTAATATTCTCATTACATGCGTCAAGTTTATAACTTCACCCTGATATTGCATCGTGATATAAGAGCAAGAATTAGTCAATCTAATTCACTTTAGGGAAAAGATAGTGAATTACTAATTGCTTATAACTCACTTGCTAATTCATTACACGTAGTAATTACAAGGCTAATTCGACTAGAGTTCGATAATCTGTAATTAATACCCCATATTAAAAGAGAATTATTCTCAACCTATACAATTTCGTCAATATATAATCCCATCCCCACATATTATCTAGAAATCCAAGGATTTTATTATTTTTAAAGGAATATTATTATCACGTTTCTAATGGAAACCTGCAGATCAGTGTTATTTAGCGAAGATATCGTCGACACATTACTCTTAGAAATAACATATGAAAAGTAATAAACAAGAAATATTTTACCGATTGGAGAGATGATGAAACAAATAAAAAGTACTGAGTTCTTAACTGTTCAAATCGAAATTGATTTATCTCCTTGAAGCATTTAATTTCAATGAACAGAAAAACAATTGGGCTACAATATGTTCTCTTGATACACATCCAAAATACGATTATTATATTGTAGATGTGCATATAAAGCTGAGATTTACCTTGCAATTTCTTTTCAAATGATATTATTTGCATCTTACAATACTGAGCATGAGTAGGCATAGCACTTAAAATTTTCTTATGATTTTTTCTTTAATAGGGATACCATAATATAAATTTAGTGGAACATTACGCAGTCAAAAAGGGTATTATTAGCAGTTATTACCAAATTCTACAACTTTGAAAATCTTTAACCGAACATGATATCACAAGCCTTCTATAACCAAAAATAAAATTGCATTCCTATATATGAGATTTATGCTTATCTTGGTATTGCTATATATTCATTGTTTTCGTTAATGTAAGGTTATTGTTTCAATGTTAAAGTAAATGATGTCAAATTATACCAATTTTTATTCTAAATATTCTGCTTGAAATAATGTACATGTGGCTTTTATCTAAAAAAAAGTTTTGTATTCATTTATTTGTGGTTGACGTTGCAGAATTCGTATATAAACGATGTTTTAATAGAAAAGTAAATCAATCCAATTTTGAATGTTTATATATTACCGATATACAATAAGAAAGGACAGGTAGCGCAACTATTGTCTACGCAATCCCTTTGTACGATTTAAGTTAGGAGATAAAGGAAATTCTATAGGAATGCAAAGTCTTGATGTTGGGGAATTATTTTCATATTTCAAATTACTTTCCAATGAATTTCCTATCGTTACATCATGCGATGATGTTTCGACGAGCTCAGTCCTAAGTAACACCAGTATAGACGTGTCTAGTCAATAGTTGAAAAGGATACAAAAGCTTTATGGATAGTTTTCATTCTTGATGCACTTTCTACCGTTGAAAATAATTCCTCTGTGTGTTTACCTACCTCATAAAACAAAATGTCAACATCTATCTTATTGCTTTCTAAAAAGGCTGAGTCACTTCACATACAATCCTATTCGAGATCTTTACTATTATTTTTACTGTCAAGTTATCGATCTTATTCATTTTCTGTATTTTATTGCCCTATAACTGTAAACATAATTTGAATCGAGGCTGACATGACCGTGTTTATGGTCAATCATTATTTTCTTTTTAAATCAATACAAAAATATAATTCTGCTTGGGTTTGCTTCGGTTGTCGATCATGATATTTTCTCAGCTATTGAATGCTCTATATAAAGTGTTCTCCTTTATTTGTTTATTGTTAATTAGATAGATAGTTTATATAGGAGGCGACTTGATATCGGACTTAATGTTTGCTGAAAGCAGTTTTATAAATATATTAAATATCGTTTGAATTTTTGAGTTAGAAAATAATCTGCTTTCTCAGTCAGACATGAACCGTATCACTTCTCGTGTCGTTTAAAATTGCATGTTAATTTTCTTTGCTTACAGTTCTTAATTTCACAAATAATCAGTGTCAAGAGAACTGAAATTTACCTTCAACGTGTCTCAAGAATAATAGACCTACTAGTACTATATATCATATCTACGATGATTAATCAAAACGCTACATCTCCCTCATCATCAGTTGAAAAAAAATTCTTTAGAACTTTGAAAATAATGACATGTTTTATTCACTTGAAAATAACTCTTCCCTTCTCTACCCAGCATGATATTATTGCCTATAACTTCCTTGTTTTGAGTAGTATTTTGAAAATATTGATATTTCTTTTCTATTTTACGACGTGGCGTTGAAATCTTCGAGGACTGTCGAATAAGAGAATTAAATAGAGCTTTGAAAGGCACACTATTTCCACGGTTCACCTCAATTGACAAATTGTTACTCAACTTTCTTAAACCTAAACAGCAGTTACTGAAAGTAACCTGAGGCCAATGTGTCATATTAAAGCAACTCGTAGTGAATAACAACTTTCTTAAACTTTTCCCAAAAATACAAATACAAATTTTGAAAAACACGAAAATTTAATTCGCTTATTGTTTGGGACGAGATTTATCGGAACCTCCTCGTAATACTCAGTATTCAGTTCTGATCTTATATATTCACTTTCAAAATGTTATTTCGGGGAAATAGACAAGAAAAATGTAATAAGACTAAAGTTAAATATTATGAAAATTTTGTCTTAAGATGTCACGCAGGGCTATTCACATCTTTTGACCTTAAGAGCTATTTTCTGGATTTTTTTTTTTTCGATTCAGTTTGTATTTATCAAGAATGTTTCATTGGCGAAATCCCCGTGAATAGATAGATCGATAGATAGTTTAATAAGACAGGATAATATGGGAGAAAGTAATATTGAAGAATTGGAAGTAGAAATCAGTCTTCAATGGTCTTTATGTCTACCCTCTAACACAAGATTTTTTTAAATCAAAAATATCCTCATGTAAAACGGTGATATCAACTGATTACTTCTAATATTTTTACTCTGACTAAAATGAATAAATTGAAGATGTTCTAATGGGAAACTCCGACTTAAATGCCAATAAGAAAATTGTATAAAAACTGCTCGATCTTCGTAAGGCAGAACAGGTCTAAAACGTAAAATCTTAGAATTAGGATCACTTAAAAAAATTTTATAAGCCAAAAAATTCCTGAACAAAAGAAGCGAATATACATCTAATTGAAGACAAATTAATGCATTTCTCCTGTATCAATCTTTACCTGACCCCACCTATCTTTCATTTCCCAGGATTTGGAGAGCAATGATTTTTTCATGTGCTACTTGAACAAATATCTTGCAAAGAGACAAATGACCTACATCATAAATGCAGTTCATTAGCCATTTATATATGCACACACACACACACACACACACACACACACACACACATATATATATATATATATATATATATATATATATATATAAAGGAAGGTTACTTGTTATTTGGCTTTTATGTCATTTTAACTACCGTAGGTTATTTAGGGGAAGAAGTAAAGTAAAGGAAAAAACAAACAAAAAAATATCGAAAGTATATACACATACATGAATAAGGGCGCTTATACGTACTCACAAAAACGCAAAATACATTCTTGTAAACATAGACACACACAAAAAGAAAAAAAAAGGCCAAAGGATGTGACGAACAATTAACTCCAACAGGACATTCACGAACACAAATCCAGGAATTAAAAGAACCGCCACCCTTGCATAATAGTAAAAGTAAGTTAGCGACCATAGTCGAGGGTGACCCGAAGGCTCCCTTTTCGATAGCTACTACACGAAGGTGTAGGGGAGGGCGCTACTCCATTCCCTGGATTGCTCCACTTTACCCTTGAACCGTACCTTATAATGTTGAGTCTTAAGCAAGGTGGTGTCAAGTTCCATTTTTAAAGTCTTTGGTATGACTCGACCTGGGATTGATCCCAGGTCTCCCGGGCCATTGGCGAACACTCTAACCGCTGGGCCAAAGTAAAGGAATGCCAAAATCAATTATTAACTTTCTTAAGACTGCTTTAAAGTCAGAAACAAGTGTAAAAGCAAGAAAATAAAAAGAAACAGTCTTACATTAAATTCACTTGTGTACCAATATATATATATATATATATATATATATATGTGTGTGTGTGTGTGTGTGTGTGTGTGTGTATAAAAACCGAATACATACATTCACTATGTAGTTTAGATAAATGTTTAAGTCACTCTCTTCTATTTTCTTTTATTTAAAGAAAATTTACGTTTTAGTCGGAAAAATAATCTGTCGACATAGGCTAAAGGTGAAAAGGGGAATAAGGAAATGTTACAGCCAGGTGAATTTTAGAGATTTTAAGAGATGTTTTTTTTTATATGAGAATGTTCATAAAAATAAAAAAAAAAGTCATTGGAACTCTAATGATCTTATAGCTCACGAACAAGATAAATAAGTCATTATTAGCAATTATAATCCTAATTGAATACTAAATACATCTGGCCTACAAATTTATCTTCATCATCATCATCTTGTCGTACCATCAGCACGGATATCTCTGACCCTCTCTCGCCACCCTTCTCTATTGTTCATCGCTTACGGCAGGTCCCCAGAGCTACACCCTATATCCTCACAGACCTGCTGGATGTAGGTTCGAGCTGGTCGCCCTGCTTTTGCTTGGCCATGTGAAGGGGTCCATAGGAGTACATCACTTATAAGCTCAACACTACTACTCCAGCAGTGTTCTGCATGTCTGGTTCGTCTACATTGGATAGTTTTCGTGATGGGTGGTAGGTGGTCGTATAGCTGTTGCTTTGTGGGGTGTTTCCTCCAGGACTTGTTCAATATTTATCGCAGCATTCTTGTGTAGTTGCCGTCAAGCCTTTTCTCCAGTCGTTTTGTTAGTGTCCATGTAGTGGATCCATATAGTAGTATCGACACGATCTCTGCTTGAAAGAAATTGCGTGTCATTTTATCGGTCAGGTCTGACTTCCATATGACCGATAGCCAATTGATAGTTGTTCATGCCTTTGTTAGTCACGTGTCCATGTCTGTCTCGGTGGACGAGACACTGCTTCCTCGGTAGGTGAACTTGTCAACTAGTTTCAGAGAGCTACTGTTTAGTGTGGGAATGTAACCTGTTCGATTAAAGCACAAATATTCCATTTTGTGTGCAATGACATGGAGGCCAATGTCTGCAGCGACTCATTCCAAATTATGCAGTAGGGTTTCGTCTTGGGCGGGTGCATTTGCCAGAACCGCTATGTCTTCGGCGTCGTCGGCGTTGGTAATTTTTTTTTGCGGGGTACCTTCTCCTTCTTTTCTTTGTCAGCTCTAAACAGTTTTCTTTGAATAAAAGTATCTTACACTTACAAATTCGATTGGAATTTGCTTTATTTTGTAAGTTAGAACATTTCAAAACTATTTATCAAATTGGATTTCCAAATAATACACAACTGATCAATGATGATTCGAAGAAAATAGAAAATAGTAGAATGTATAAAAGTCCTAAATGATATTTGAATAAAATCAGGTTTAAAACTTAGAAAAATTGTTTTCCCGCACAGCTCGATCCGTTACTCTGAATTTAACGTGTTGCACACAATTACCGTTGAAAAGAGGGGCAAAGTATTTACACAAATAAAATTTACGGTAAAATAATTGTTCAAAGGTTGGGAAGCATACTCAGGTGACAAAAATATCATTTATCGATTTGTTCTATCTGAACCAGAGAAGAAAGAGCAGATAATTCATCTTTAATTCACTAAGGTGGTAAGTAGCACAAAATAAATCTATTCATATGTCTACTCTTTGAAATCAATTTACTTCTTATATTCCTCAATCTATTTGACTCAGGATATTCTTATATATATATATATATATATATATATATAATATATATATATATATATATATATATATATATATATACATATATATATATATATATATATATATATATATATAGATATATATATATATATATATATATATAAGCATAACAAAGATTTAACAATATGTTGAAAGTAAGATGGTAACTATTATGAACATTTCAGATAACTCTTTAAATAGTAACTCAACAAAAATTCTCCATTTTCAATGGAAATAGTTCTCAATTCTTAACTGAGTAATTCAATTTTAACAGTCTTTTAGACGTTGTAGAAGCATACATTTTAATATGAATTTTTTAGTCTGATTTTCCCAGAAAGTTAGACTTCATATTATTTTGATAATTTCTTTTATTAATTTGATATTTTCGGCAGTTCTGAAGTAACATAAAATATTATCAGATCGTCTTTTTTGAGAAAGACGATGAAACATGTAAAACTTGTGGCAAGATCAATAGAGAGGTAATGCACATAGGCGCCTGTGTGTTTAAACAATACACTCATTGACAGAGGTAATTCAGACGGATAATTACCGTCAACATTTCATTAATTTCATCTGTTCTTTTCTATTCTAAAAGAAAAAAAATCCTTGATTTATTTTCATTTGTCTACGTCCATTGTGTTGTAATAATGCATACGATATCTTATGATAATGCATATGATATCATGTCGATTCAAAAATAGAGACATATGTATTTCCCAAACCCTCCACTAAAAACAGGAAATCACACAAATTCTTTTTTTGGCAGAATTCACAGTTTACCTTTTCCTAGACAATTTTCTATCCAAGGCTATTAATAGACCATAGTTGAGGGCGACCAGAAGGTTCCCTTTTCAATAGCTACTACACCAAAGTGTAGGGAAGGCCGCTAATCCTTTCCCTTGATTTCTCCTTTACCTTTGATACGTTCCTTATATTGCTGCAAGGAGGTATCAAGTACCATTTTTAAAGTCTTTGGTATGACTTGACCTGGGATTGAACCCAGGTCTCCTGGACCATTGGGGAAAACTCTACCCACTAGACCAATGAGCCGGTTGCGAACTAATAACTCTAGGTATACAAGGAACAGATAGATTCTTGCTGAACACATATTGTTTGTTACTTTGATGATGACTTGATTTACATAGGATACACTTTACCAATTACATTTCTTTTTATACAGAAATAATCAATTAGAACTCGATATGGAAATCGTTTTTGCTGTCCAGCAATGGAATAAAAAGATTCATATTAACAAATCCATCTTTCTTTAAAAAGAAAAGTTCAAGACAAGAATTGGTTTTTCGATCACATGCACTTCTTTATTAAAATATCCCTCGTAAAATGATGTGCTGTATACGTAGAGTAATCGTCATTTTTTCACAAACATAAAAACCAAGATTATTAGAAGATGTATTCTGAGAAAAAATAGGATTGCAAAACCTGATAATGTATTTTTGAATTTATTCAAGATTAAAAGTTTCTGTTGAATATTTAGATTTTAGTTTTAAAAAATACCACATCAACTGGTTAATTAGTGAAATGGTTTCAAATAAAAAGATGTTCCCCACTTGTACTCAAACCCTATGCATATATTCTTTTAACATAAAGCTCAGTACAATTTTTAAAGAAATTGTAATTTTATTTTCATTTAACCCATATTTCTTCCGTATTTTTTTTTCTTTAAACTCCAGTTTACCATCGGAGACATTACAAAAATGTTTCATCAATAAGTATCCACAAAAAATGTTATTTACACCTCAGAAATTTTGACAATCTTCGGCTAAATAACAGAACCTTTAAAGATCTTCGTTAAACATTAATTTATACAAGAATCAACTTTGTGTAAAAATGCGCCAGTTTGTTTCTTTAAAGTTTGATGTCATTTGAAAATTATTGCTAACGCTGCTTTTAAACAGTTAAAATTTGTTAAATATACAAAAGCGATGATTTATTTATTTATTTATCTATAAGATTATTAGTTTATACTTTATTCACTACATTCATTTTATATTAATAGGTATTGAATACAGTACTATAAAAATAAATAACTTTCATGAACGTGAAACGTTTGTCGGATTTAATTACATTTAAATAATTAATGCATTATCTCTCTCTCTCTCTCTCTCTCTCTCTCTCTCTCTCTCTCTCTCTCTCTCTCTCTCTCTCTCTCTGTAGATAGATAGATAGATAGATAGATAGATTACTATTACATATTTCTCTGCGTGATTTCGACTTTAAAACAAGCTAAGAACTGGAAATATTCTAGTCTAATGGAAAATGAAAGAGAAACATACTTCCTTAAATATATTATCTATCGTAGGTATTGTATATATTATAAAATGTTAGACTTTCATAAACATTAAACCATTGTCAAATTTAACTACCTTTAACTAATTTATGCTTCCATTTTGTGTGGTAGCGAAAAAAACTGTTGTGTCATTGACTTTAGACAAGAGTTTTGTGTGTTCCTCTCCTTCCACGATGGGTTACAACAGGGTCCGACAACTACTTAAGACTTAACGATACATGCCTTAATCCGTTCGGGCATGTGGTACTAAATCTGTAAATTTGGTGTGTAACGGTACAAAGTTCTATTTGAGATCCGTAGGGGTATAGTACCGATTCTCCTTAGAAAAGGATTCATCCGTTATCTTCAGCTGTAATTAGATATTAAGATAGAAATGGGCTAGGATAGAAGTTCAAATAAATCGACAGGTATAAGACAAGTAAAATTCTGAATTCTAAGCAGCTCTGTTCCACTTAAAAACTTAGCATTGTATCCTGGCCGTGACGGACGGTTTGGATAAATACATATTAAAATAAATTTTATATAAGAGAAAAATAGTTATAACCTGAGACTCTCTGGACTTAATTGCTGTGATGGAAAGCAAAACCTCGAATTAGTGTCCCTGCACATTAAAATAAAGGAATATGTACAATTAAGAGTAGATATCTTCTAAAAATGTTCAACCTCTGGCGATAAACAACAGAATTCTATGTTATGTGGGTAATCCTTGACTCTGGTTCTCTTAAAATGATTTACGATTTTGCTATGATATATACACCGTCATCGACTGAACTGATCAATTTTATCTAGAGAGATTTTAATGGTTTTCTGACATGATATATATATATATATATATATATATATATATATATATATATATATATGTATATAATTTTGTACCATCGTTTGCGTGTCTATTCTTTAGTTCTTAATATAGGTGTGTGTATGTGTGGTGTGTACGTATGTGTGTTTGTAAGTGTATTTTTTCTTAATAATAATAATAATAACAACAATAACAAATGTTAAGATAGAAAAAACGTGAGAATATGTTGGTACGAAAAGAGAAAAGCTACACAATTTGTTATATACTCACATAATAAATATGCTTATATACACATGTACATGTTCATACAGCATCATAACGACACAATAAATAATCAAACAGACGCACAATGATAAAGTCGCAAGAATAAACGACGCACGCAAATATTTTACCTCACATCTTTATTTGTAAGTTTCGAAAGGGTTGTTCCAAGTTTGCGTGTGAGAGAGAGCTGGAGAACGAACATTACTGAAATATTTTGACCCCAAAGTTATGGCCGTCAGCGTTGTGTCTGGTCATCTGGTCAATGAATATTCAGCGATTTCTATAGATAGTTTACAATATCATAAAGCCCATCTAACTAGAATCAGAAATTAGTGAATTCCTCTATTGACGCAAAAAGAACCATTTTGAAACAGCCAAACCGTTAAAAATCAATACTAAAATTTATCTTACTTGACTTGATGAAGGAGCAGGTGTTGTTATCTTAAATCACTCTGATTATATTGATAAGATGTCATTCTAGAAGATATCTCAAAACTCCACAAAGTGGGAAATCTGCCTTTTGACGATACCCTAAAAAAGGAAGATAAAATTCAGAAACGGCTTCTTCAATTGCACAAAAGAAATTTTCTTTCTAAAGAAATTTATGAGAGAATTCGTCCAGTTGATTCACAACGACCCAGGATGTATGAGTTCTCTTAACACCACAAACTAAATATCTCTCACGGAACCATTTTGTCAATGGTTGGTTTAGTACAACATGAGTTGGAAAAATGGCTTGTCGAAATTCTGGATCCCTTGTAATGATTCTCTTCAGGTTGATTTGTTTCTATTTCCATCCGATTTGCATCAATGATCCGTCAATTTCCTCATTTTGTAAGCACTGATTCCCTTGTATCTTTTGACATATCCTCCCTGTTAACCGTCATCACTTTGGATAGGACTATTTGCATTTGTGCCAGTTATTTATATCGGAGCCATATAAAATTGTCACCGTTCCCAGAAAATATTTTCATTGAACGGGTACAGTTGGCTACTAAATCGGTCTCTTTCATATGTATAGGCAAGCTAACAGAATATCTATGGGTGACTTTTCGGACCTGTTAAGACCAATATTTTTTGTAGGGTTGTTGGAACAGCAGCTTTTCAACTAGGTTCCTAACCCAAATTGTTATGTTGGTTATGTGAATGATACTTTTGCCAGTTTCTCCTCACGTAACAAGGCTTAAAAGTTTTATTATTGAATATCTCCACTCCTCTGTAATTTACAGTGAAATAGGATTTTTTTTCTTGACTTGTTAGTTGAGAAGAGCCATTCTTCCTTTGTAATAAGTTTATAGTGAAAGCTCACTTTGACATGGTTATACATTACTAGAGATTCCTTCACCTCTAAATTCAGGAAATTAACCTTGTTAAGAGCCTCACTCACCGGTCACTCACAATCTGTGCGGACTGTTGGATTGAAGCAGACCTTAAAGAAATCAGAATTTTTTTATTTTTTATAGTTCGATGAGATCTAAATTTAACGCCAGAAAAATGTTAGGTCCTTTGAAATGTCTTGTATACATGAAGCTCCCGTATATTGAACATGCCAGTCATGACAAAATTATGTTGTTTGTAACGCGTTATTTTTGCGCTACCAAGGTGAAAAAATCTTGACCACGAGAACCACCTTCTTGTCTTCCCAAAAGGATGTCTGACCTATACTTCAACAAAGTAATGAGGTGTATCTGTTTGAATGTCATTGTGATACTCATTTTATTGGTAGGAAAATACAGAGACTTGAGATCCGTGCTGCGCAGCACGTACCCCGTAGGATACGCGGGTGGCCTAATTCTTCAACATCCGGGTTACTTTCGGAATCACTGGAGTCCGCTATTTATAGTAATCTGCGAGATTCCATTTAGTGTCGAACTGGCTACTCAGGCAATTGTTTCTCTGTCGCATGCTAGGCTAGATGAAAAACACACTTAGCTCTAATAGAGGTCTTGGCGATTACAGAATATCACCCAGGCCCGTGAAAGCAGAGAATATTCATTAGACGATTAGGATTATCTAAGGAATCTAGGGTGCGGTGTTTTTTTTTATTTGTTTGTGTTTTCTTTTTGGCGGGAGTCCCTCCTCTCCTGGTTTTTACTTATCGTTATGCTTTTATAGTCTTATAGTTATTAGTTTCATTTACTGGTTAAATCTATTGAAAATGCATCAGTTGAAAGGGCTCTTTAGCTGTTTGTTTTTATTTTATTTTTTAGCTAGTTTTTGGTCGGGTTTATTAAATATGATTTCTCTGTTCAAACTGATTATTAATTTGTGTTGTAAAAAGAATTTATTCATATATTATTTTAACATATCTATAAAAACATTCCATAACATATTTCTCTATCTATCAAAGTCTGCCATCTTTTTCTATCCGTCTCAGTATGCTTGATCTATCTATCTATCTATCAAAAAACGATGCAGCCAAATCATTTCAAATAAGGAATTTTGTAACTTTTTAGTTCTAATCTGACCAAATAAGAAGTCAAACATAAAAAACATTTTTTTTTATTTAATTGTGGTTAGAAATCATCCTAGATTCAACAATTTTCCAGTATTTTTATTATGTATATAAAATGATATCTTTGAATCTTTAAAACTAAAGTTATGATTAGTTTTTAAATTATTTCTGACCAAAGCATTAACTTTGTTTCCTTTTTTAAAATCCCTAATATATACATAAATTCTTTTTTAAGGCTACAAGCTGATTCATCCAACTATTTTTCTCAAAATCCAAGTAGAGATTTTCGTAAACTCTTGCCCTGGATTCGGTGGGGGTATTTCTATTTTTATTATCAATTGAATTAATAATTACCTTTGAACAGATAGTGATTGCTTTATTTCCAAGATTTTTTCGTGTTTTCCATTATGTTTGTTCTTGAATTTACGGGTAAAATGACGTATCTATGTAATGAATTATTTTTCAAAAAGTTAATGTTTGGAATTTTTTGCGAGTTTTTACTTTTGTGAATTTTGAGCGATTTCGTTTTAGCAAGTTTTATCACTTTGCATAACCCTTTACGTTTTATATCTTATCAGACTCTACATATTTACTGAATTAAAATTAATCTAGTAATCATAGGGATATTTAGACAGTAATATTTTTTTTGTCTCATTTTTGATTTTTTTTTTCTTTCCAAATGACATGTATTCCATTCTAATGTCATAATATCATTGATTGATAAGATGTTATTACATGTTGACCTTCGTCGGGTAAGTTATACTGTTTATTTTGGGGATCTTTTTTTGAAAATGATTTTCATAAAAACAAGTTAATTAGAAATCCAGGAAAGCACTGTGCCATCCAAATATTTAAGAAAATTCTCGTGTGCATTTGATCAGTCTAAAAAATTATACGATAAATGTTCATTTATCAATATCTCATTTTCTTTCGATCACACTCTCCTGTGTGTGTGTGTATATATATATATATATATATATATATATATATATATATATATATATATATATATGTGTGTGTGTGTGTGTGTGTGTGTGTGTGTGTGTGTGTGTGTGTGTGTGTGTGTGTGTGTGTGTGTGTGTGTCCGCGTGCGTGCATTTATATGTGTATGTTTACGAGCGTATTCATCAACGAAAGAAAATGACAGCTCTATCCATCCGTCTCTCAATTTCCTTTTTTCTTCTCTTTTCCTTTCCTACTCGAGTGAAAAAGAAGAACCTCATTTACATTAACTTAGGCATAGAAAATTTAATAAATTCATTTTAACTTTAATAGAGAATACTCAATAAGTCTTATTTCGGAATCAGTTATCTCTTTTTAAATCTTTTTTTTTTCGAAAAATTGTTATCATACCATTAAATTTTATTCCAGATTTTGTTATACAAAACGTCACAAAATAAAACACGCGATTTCCTCCCAACTAACATTTTCGAGACAACGATCTTGTTTTCTTTTTTCTATTTTTATTTTTATTTCAAATATCATTTTCTATCTGAATGTTTGAAATGAAGTAGTTGAATTATTTCAAGAAACATTTCGAATGGCATCATTATATCTGTGTATTTATAACAAAACGTCTTGGCTTATATAATTCTCTGCCTTCTTTACGTTTTTTTTCGCGTCATATCGGGGAGTAATATAGCCAAGAACGCTGTTGTAGACATGCAATTAACAAACAAGTTCCGAGAAATTAAGTTATTTTCTGGAAGTCTGATTTTATAAAATTTCGTGAGAGACCTGGAAAATTGCTTTTTAGTTATTGGATAGTCAGTCTGTTCACATCTTCGAATAACTTAGTAAGAACTTGCATATTTCTTCTTTCGTATTTCCTCTGTCTGTTGATCTAGCAAGGGTCAGAGTAACATATTAGATGGGGTTGAATAACATACTTTTATATCTTGTTTTTAAATTGTTATTCAAATTATGAGAAATATTCAGCTGAGAAACTCATATTAAGGGTAAAGTGATGATATCAAGATGTCTAGACGAAGTATAGATGAATTCCTTCGAATTCTCGAGAGTTTTAGTTTTCATTTTAAATTTCCATAGACTGATTAATTTTTTATCGTCGAATTTCAACTAAGTGTATGATTTTTCCGCAGCAAAACCATTCACTATCCTTTGTAACTTTTTCTTGTTATCTAAGCTGAAAAAACAAAAAAAAACCCTATTCGACAGGATTTGAGGATATGTTTTTAAAATATGACTGTTTAGCTTCCTTAAAATGAGAGATTTCAGAATTACTTATACTATCGGAAAAAATCGGAGCAATGAACGTTTAGAATTTTAGTATGGTTCGTTTGTGGGTAAATACGGACTTTATGGAAAAAAGAACTCCTATTTTGAAAATTAACGTTTTGTACATTTTTATCTAGGAAAAACAACTTATGTTTTGAAGAATAAATTTCCATTGATAATTCATTTCTGCTTGGTTGTAGACAAGTTAAGATACCTCCGCAGCAATATCTCATCGACTGAAAGGGGTGTTGATTTACGCCTAATTAAATATGGACTGCTATTGATAGGTTATCGATCGGATGGAAGTCTGACCTATCCGATCAAATAAAACAGGATTTATTTCAAGCTGCATCTCTGTCAATGCTACCGCATAGATGCACTATATGCCGTTAACAAAAATCTTAGAGAAAAAGCTCTCATGGAATTTCAAAAACATACTATTAGCTATGTTGAACAAATCCTGCAAGCAACACTCCACAAAAAAATAGCTGTACGGCCACTTATTTCGGAACTCTAAAACCATCCAGATAAGACCAACAAGACGTACGGGATACAACTGGTGAAGCGAGGAAGAACTGATAAGTAGCGTTCTCTTACGGATCCCTTCTGTCTAGACAACGTGCTTAGAACATCTATTGATAAAATGAAAGAAAACGGTTTCAAGCTAACAAAGGAAAGAAGCAGAAGGTACCCTACACAAACAATTACGGACGCCGACTTCGCCGATGACATAGTGCTTCTGGCAAATGCACCCGCCCAAACGAAACCCCTGCTACATAGTCTGGAACAAGAAACTACAGGCATAGGTCTCCATGTCAATGCACAAAAGACGGAATATATGTGCTTTAATCAAACAGACGACATCTCTATTCTAAACGGTTGCTCTCTGAAACTTGTAGACAAGTTCATCTACCTAGGAAGCAGTGTCTCATCAACCGAGACAGACATCAACACGTGACTACTAAAGGCATGGGCAGCTAACGGTAGGCTATCGGTCATATGGAAGTCAGACCTGACGGATAAAATGAAACGCAGTTTCTTCCAAGTAGTGGTCGTGTCGATACTGCTATATGGATGCACTACATGGACGCTATCGAAACGAATGTAGAAAAAGCTTGACGGCAACTACACAATAATGCTGCGAGCAACACTGAACAAGTCCTGGGGGAAACACCCCACAAAGCAGCGGCTGTACGGCTACCTACCACCCATCACGAAAAATATCCAAGTTAGATGAACCAGACGTGCGGGATACTGCTGGGGAAGCAGGGACGAGCTCATAAGTGATGTACTCCTATGGGGCCCATCACATGGACGAGAAAATGCTGGACGAATAGCTCGAACCTATATACAGCAGGTCTGTACCGATGCGGGATGTAATCCTGATGACCTGCCGTAAGCAAAGGACGATTGGAAGGGGTGGCTAGAGAGGGTCAGGGATTTCCGTGCTGATGGCGTGACCTGATGATGATGATGATGATGATGATGATATATCCCTACATATGGACGAGCCATTATTGGCTGACTAACAAGAACTTATTTCCGACAGCTCTGTGTGGACACAGGATGTAGTTAGGAAGATCTGCCGAGAGCGATGTATGATAAGAACGGACAGAGAGACAGAGAGACAGAGAGAGTCAGGGAAATCGGCGCTATCAGCGTGACTTGATGATTATGAAATATTTTTTTTGAAAACAAGTCGTGTTTCGAAGATAATTGTTTTTGTTAATAAAGTTTAAGTCTCGATGCCTTTTTAACACTATATGAAATTCCTTGTTAGTTTTTTTTTTATCGTTGCTTTTTTTTTTTGTTTCATTTTTTGGTTTTATTTTTCCTCAGATATTAAATACGAGTGGGAATTAATGCATTTACACAAATATTATAATATAATTATGTTTCTGTACATAAAAAACAATTTTTGTCGTATATATTACCAATGTGAAGAGAAATTTCTTTTAATGCAGTTTAAAAAACTTAGTTTGATTTAAATTAAAAGATTTTTTTCAATAATGTATTAAATTTTTATTTTCTAAGTTTTATGTCTTTCTCGTGTTCAAGAATTCAGTGAATTAAACACACACACACACACACACATATATATATATATATATATATATATATATATATATATATATATATATATAAGTATCTTTTGGGTTTAATGTATATATATATATATATATATATATGATAGTGATGTGTATGTATATGTGTGTGTGTGTGTGTGTGTATGTATGGGTGATATATGGATTCGTATTACAGTATAAACGAGGAAGATTCAGATAAAGATGTTCAAAAGAAACAAAAAAAATTATATCACGAATGAAATAATTTTTTAAATAAATATCAAGAATCAATAGCACTGAAATAATTATGATTTAGACATTTTCCCAGAAGGCAAAGAGTTATTTGAAAATCAAATAAAATCTATCAAGTCTACTGATTGCAAATGAATTGATAGATTTTGGGGACGAAAAGCTTCATTGATCGGAAACTTTTGAACGGTGAATATTTTTAATTTTCACTTAAATGAATCACCGAATTCCTGTTGAACAATATTTTTTTTTAGTTGGAATTATAGAAAATAAAAGATAAACATTATGTATACAAAAGATTAGAAAAAGTTTCGAGAAATGAACCAAAACGTAAAATCACAAGAAATGCATAAGGTTTGTGGCCTTAGTTTTTTTTTACAGTGAAAGAAAAGAAAAAATGTTACCCGACCTCTCCTCAACAAAAAGATTACATTCAGTTTGAATTAAGGAGTTATTTCCTTTTCCTTGATTGGTTGTCCAACCCAGGT
This sequence comes from Sepioteuthis lessoniana, assembly GCA_963585895.1. NCBI lineage: Eukaryota > Metazoa > Mollusca > Cephalopoda > Myopsida > Loliginidae > Sepioteuthis > Sepioteuthis lessoniana. The sequence goes on from OY757911.1 coordinate 126,255,555, forward strand.
TAAAGAATCCAGTCTTCCCTATTACTGACACATAGTTGGTGGAGAAGAGATGGATTCCTTTCATATTTGACGACATTAGTGCAAACTTAAATGCAAACAGCTGCGTCTAGGATTTGAACCTAGCCCGACAGATCCTTTTCCTTACGATAAACTTTGTGTCTTATACCAGCACTACGTACGGTTTTAAGTTTATGTATTTATCTAATTCCTCCGCCTCAAATACGATGCCAAGCGATGTCAAATGTTAAGCTGTTTAATTCAAAGTTGTCCTTCTAAACTGGTTGATAACAGTTATTTACAAATCAATCAAATTTCTGTGTTTGATAATCCATGAAGAGTTGGGATACCATTAAACAAATGAAATAGAAGAATAGATTATTAAACATTAAGCAAATATCTAACTCTATTACAACGTTAAGAACCTTAAATAGAATAGGACAACTCCCAGAGCTAATCGCATCGGCCGAAGAACATAAAATAGACATAATATGCATACAAGAACACAGATACACGCACACAGAAGATATCAAATATCACGAAACTGGCAATGGATGGTCGCTCGCCACTGTATCCGCATGGAAAAACTCTGTCAACGCCGCAGTAGGAGGGGTAGGTTTGCTTATAGGACCTAGAGCACTAAAAACGCTTAATAGCATAGAGAAAATACAACCTAGAATGATGGTAGCTACATTTAACGGAAACCCCAGAGCAACAATCGTCTCATGCTACAGCCCCACCAATGTTAGTGAAGAAAATGAAATAGTCACCTTCTACGATGAGTTATACTCATTAGTGCGTAGCATCCCGAAACACAACATGTTAGTCATTGGCGGAGACATGAATGCACAAATCGGGAAAAACGGAAACAACAAATACAGCCTCCACAACACGTCAAATAGAAATGGGCAACATCTAACAGATTTCATGATAGAAAATAGATTAGCATGCCTCAATACAAACTACCAAAAAAGAGAGGGCAAACTATGGATATACACGTACGCAAACACTACTAAAGCTCAGATAGACTACGTCCTTATAAACAAGAAATGGAAGAATAGTGCATTGAATTGCGAGGCATACTCCTCTTTTGAGGGTGTGTCCACCGATCACCGAATAGTCACGGCGAAAATACGGTTAAGCCTACGAAAAAACGACAAACGAACAGTGACCACCAAACACTATGACTGGGCCCTATTAAACAACAAAGATGTAAGAGATAAATACGTATTAGAATTAAGAAACAGATTCGAAACACTACAAGAAAAGACGGAAAAAAGTACACCAAACGACGAATACGAAAATTTCGTCCATGCACACCTTGAGGCAGCAGCAAAATACATTCCAACAAAAATTAAAACTAAATATAGAGTCCCATGGGAAACTTTAGCGGTGAGAGAAAAACGTGCACTAGTGAAAACAGCCTCCAAAAACTATCGAAAAAACCCAACAAACACAAATGCCTTAAAACTAAAAACGGCACAATATCAATTAGCAGGCATATATATAAAGGAACAGACAGAATACATTCAAAATCAGATAGATAAGATTAGAGACTCGGTGGAAGATAGACAATCTAGAATTGCCTGGCAAACAATAAACGAAGTGAGCAGAAGAAAGAACACGGCCAAAGCAAAACTTAAAGCAGCAAACCAACAAGAAAGAATAAAACTGTGGAAACAGCACTTCGAAAACTTACTTGGAAACCCACCAAAAATAACGCCTGAACCAATCACCAGAATAATTAGCAAACAATTAGACATTAAACTTGGACCGTTCACACAAGAAGAACTCGACTCGGTTCTCAGAAAAATTAAAAATAGGAAAGCTGCAGGACTGGACGAAATTCCCCCGGAAGTATGGAAGACCAGACAATTCGACGACATACTGCTCCGACACTGCAACGCAGTATACAATCAAAATCCGATAGATAGATGGACGAAGGGATGCATACTCCCCTTCCCTAAAAAGGGGGACCTCGGATTAGCCAAAAACTACCGAGGCATAACACTTACATCCATAGCTGCCAAAATCTACAATGCCCTACTACGAAACAGAATAGAACCCAAAATCGACAACATACTTAGAAAAAACCAAAATGGCTTCCGAAGAAATAGATCTACGACCTCACAAATATTAACCATCCGCAGAATCCTTGAAGGTGTACGGGCAAAGAACCTACAAGCGACATTAATATTTGTCGACTTTACCAAGGCTTTCGACTCCATTCACAGAGGAAAGATGGAACAAATCCTACTAGCGTACGGCATACCTAAAGAAACCGTAGCGGCAATAACGATTCTCTATAGAAACACTAAAGTAAAAGTACGATCACCAGATGGAGACACAGAATACTTCGACATAGTAGCAGGAGTACTACAAGGAGACACGCTGGCTCCGTACCTCTTTATCATTTGTCTAGACTACGTACTTAGAACATCGATTGACAAAATCAAAGAGAATGGCTTCGAACTGACGAAGAAAAGAAGCAGAAGATACCCCGCAATAACAATTACCGACGCCGACTACGCCGATGACATAGCGATACTGGCAAATACACCTGACCAAGCCGAAACACTTCTGCATAGTTTGGAACGAGCAGCAGCAAGCATAGGCCTCCATGTTAATGCACATAAAACGGAATATATGTGCTATAACCAAACGGGGGACATCTCCACTCTAGAAGGAACCCCTCTTAAACTAGTAGACAAATTCACGTACCTAGGAAGCAGCGTCGAATCAACCGAAAAGGACATCGAAACGAGGTTAACGAAAGCATGGACAGCTATCAATAGGCTATCGACTATATGGAAATCAGACCTAACCGATAAAATGAAATGCAGTTTCTTCCAGGCAGCGGTCACATCGATACTGCTATATGGATGCACTACATGGACGCTAACAAAACGGCTGGAGAAGAAACTAGATGGCAATTACACAAGAATGCTGCGTGCAATCCTCAACAAGTCCTGGCGGCAACACCCAACAAGACACCAACTGTACGACCACCTGCCCCCTATCACGAAAACTATTCAAGTTAGGCGAACCAGACATGCAGGACATTGCTGGAGAAGCAGAGATGAACTCATAAGAGATATACTCTTATGGATCCCCACACACGGCCGCGCAAAAGCAGGACGACCAGCACGAACGTACATTCAGCAGCTATGTGAGGATACAGGTTGTTGTCCTGAAGACCTGCCTAGGGCGATGAACGATAGGGAGGAGTGGAGAAAGAGGGTCAGGGATATCCGTGCTGCCAGCACGATATGATGATGATGATGATTACAACGTTGCGTCTGCCTTGCCCGGCAAGCCTTTTACGATACGATACATGGAAGGCTTCACACACACACACACACACACAGACACACACACACATATATATATATATATATATATATATATATATATATATATATGTGTGTGTGTATGCGAACATCACAGGTTCCGTTGGATCTCTCTCGCCTCCGCCCCTATCAGTCTGCATAATGGCTAATCTTCAGTGTTCCCAGAGAGCAAATCAATGTAATTATTAGCTGGTTAGCTAGCACTGCTGACTTTATGTGTCGGAGATTTATTGGATAACGTCGTTTATGAGTTTTTCCTTACTTCTCCGGGGATGTCCTCGTGGTGTAATGGTTAAAGCGATGGACTGTGGGATCGTTGTAAACGAGTTTGTACTCCAGTCGTGCTATTACGTTCTCTTTCGGGCAAATACCCCTAGGAAACGTATGAACCCCCTTAGCCTCCCCCCAGTTATGGATTAAAGAGTACCACTACTATTCTTCTAGGAGAATGGGTTTGGCATTGAATAACCTACAAATGTTGATATGCCATTGAACAAAGAAACCAAACCTTACTTCTCAAACTGTGCCCAGCATGTCTTTCGAGTCTTGGATGGCTAGTGAAAGGGGAGGAAAGTGGTTGTACAACTGATTTTTGAACGCTGTTGCGTCCAGATTTTGTTCAAAACAACATACAACATTCTGGTATAGTTCTAGTTCCTTTTTTCTACAGATATTTCGTTCGAGTCAAAAAGTCGTGGAAGAATTTCCTCCTTTTTTATCGGAGAAATAAGACAATCAAATTTTCATCAATCTCTCAATACCAGTCCATGCCTTTCCTATACGTATTTTAAAATCAATTTCAATAGATTAAATGTTGAGATCCCATATATATATATATATATATATATATATATGTGTGTGTGTGTGTGTGTGTGTGTGTGTGTTTGTGAGTGTGTGTTTATATATATATATATATATATATATAATTATATATATTTATATATATATATATGAGCGTCTGGCAGTAAGTAATTTCTGTGGACACAGCAACTGAGTAAATGTCTGGAAGATATCAATAATGACTTACTCAAAGCAAGCTCTGATCATCGTTCCCCACTTTGAATGATTGGAAATAATGTTTACTAACATTAGCAGCAAAAATCATAATTCGATTATTAGCCCATCGATTTTTACGATTTATTACCAAGAAATACATCAGCTATTACAACCTAACACTGTACGATTAAAAGATTATGAAGGGAGGGATTGTTCAGGTTCAGGAATTTATGTGAATATCCCTAAAATAAACAAATACATCCCTTTTTCCTTTTTCGTCTTTATGTATGTTTTGCATTTATTTATTTTTGTCCAACTTACTGTTTTCATTTCTCATAAAAAAATCAAAGTTGATTTTGCTTCGGTCAATTTTTATTTCACTTTATATCTATCTGTCCCTTAGAGGAAACCAGACTTATCGTTTTCCCAAGAGTTGAAATTAACAATGTCTATGCGCTTATCCGTTACATTTTAAAAACCTCTTTGAATTATACTCATTTCTGGTTTTAATCAAGTGGTCTCTCATCTTCGAACAATGACTAGAATTCAAATTCCTTCGTTTCTTGTTGTTTTTTTGGGTTTTTTTCAGTATTGATATATTTCATAGTAAACCCTCGTTGGGTTGAGATCTTCGACATTCTTCATTTCAATATGTCATCGATCGATCTTCCTGCAGTTTAAAAAAATAAATAAATAATGCGTCCATTTTCACTTGTCCATTCGCAGATGACATAGGGAATAGTCATAAGTTTTTCATATCTTTCGGTTCAATGATCTGAGTTCGTCTTCTTTAATGGAATGACCAAGCTACTTTGGTTGTGGAATGACCTTGTGTATTTCATTACTCTAACTTCCCCGATATTGAATTCTTTTCACAAGTTTCTTCTCTTTACTTAATTTTCTACTAGTTTTCTTACCCATCCAAGATATTTTGTTCCTAGTTTTCTTTATGTTTCCTCTTGCTTTATCGAGTCGCTTTTTAGGTATTCCGGCCCTTTATGGAAAATGTGTTCATTGTCTTCTTATCCAATATGTCAATTTCATCTGTCACTTTCTCTGCATTTGTAACAGAGCATAATTCTTCATCTCAAACTCCATGCCGATTTAGTTGCTACAGCTCCAACTTCGTTGATTATCGTTTCAAATCGTTTATTGCGTGTCGCGAATATTTCTTTTATAATGTCAACTATTTTTGTAGACTTTTTCTCTTGTCTTGGAGAATTGGTATTGTTTATCACTAGTCCAGTATAACAGTTACTATTCTCATGTCTATGCAAATATTAGAGAAATAGAATCCCTCTTAGAATATTTTTCATCACCGTAGCTTTCCATGAAATTTGCGAGATAACAAATCGTCCCAGTTTGTCAGTATTCTTCAAGTTGGAATCTTTTATCGTAATATGAGTAAATTGGCAGGGCCTATCTTTTCTACATTGAAGATTCTGCTGCGTTGCATAGTATTTTTTTACCCAATCCCTTCGCCTCGGAATGGGTGTGGCCCAAGGGCATCTTTAAATGGATCAGCTTGAATTCAAATGTTTCTTTCTCTCATACAGGATTTCATTTCAAGATTAATGAGCATAGTCAAAGAGAGACATTACTTTTTTCAAAATCCCCAATTCATTCAATTGATTTGTTCCGGCGAGTTGTCCATTTGTCGTGGCACCTTAGAAATTTCTCATTTGATATATCCTGAAAATATACCGTCGTATCTATTCAAATGTCGTCAATGTCCTTATATCAAAATTGAGTCCGATTTTTATTCTCTATAAGTCTTGCATCTATTTACAGTTGCTCCTCACAATAAGAGCTTGGCATCTGCCATCAATCTAATATGTTGTTCCCCTGTACAAACATTTTCACTTGAATTTTAAAACTTCCATATACTTAAGCTTCAGTTTTCATACATTTTGATCATACCTCATATTACCTCAAATTAAAAACGGGGATGGAAAAAACCCTCTGTAAAAATTGAAACGAAATTTTACTAAATTATATTTTAGACGTCCTTGGTATGAAAAAGTTTTATTAGGCTTACTGTTCTAGTGTGTGTTTTTTTTAATTAGCTGAGCTTAGTTCAGCACAATGCTAGTAGTATTGGGTAGGCAGGGAGAATAGAAATAACTTTCAATGACTTGTTAGTTTTGTTTGGTAGCCATTGCATATACGCGAATCCAGGCGAATTTTTAAGTGATGTACAAATAGTCTGGATTCTTGCCGCAACAGGGAAAAGAAACCAATCAACCAAACTATTTAACTGTAGACAGGAGGAGAAAAGGTGAATTCCTGTCTTTCTCAAGGGAATTACCATCTAGCAGAAACGCTCATAACATCGAACAAGATTCGAAATTAGATCATCGTGTCATTTTCCAAAGAGAATAAGATTTAAGCCAAGCATTTCCTTGCGAGGTGTTCTTGTAGCTGGTTTTGTAGACCAGATTTTAAAGCACAATCAGACATTAAACAAGATTTTTGCGAGTGGGAAACTATCAATCTGTGAAATAAACAAATGATTCTAATTACATCGAATCATTTTTAGATAGGAATATATGCGATATAAATGTGTGAAAATTATTTATATTAAAAATAATCAATTGACGGTTTAACACTTTAATAAGAATTACAATGATGATCACTTATTTGGGACCATATGATTACTTGCCAAATACTGTTTATACATATGCATTAAATATATACATGATTTGTAAACATTTTGTAGATGTTTTTTTAATGAACCAGAGTTCATTTTATCGTTTGCACTCAGTTAAATGTCCTCCATTATTTCCATGTAACACGAATAATTCTATTCACAATAAATAATATGGATCTTTAGGTTTCATGGCATATCAACCATTGTAGGTTATTTAATGCTGAATCATCTTAATACATATGATGATAAGTAAATACTTAGTTTGTAGATAACATTTTATGAACGAACCAGTACTCATTTGTTTGCATACAGTTATATGATATGTAAGATAATTATTTGTAGATAATCCTTTTTTTAGATAAATCAGAGCTAATTTGCACATAGATATTATTGTTATTTGCATACAGATAAATAGTTCCAAATATTCTAACACGAATTGTTCTAGATTTGTGTTGATCTTTTCTTTCATCTCACATAAATGTTTTTAATATTGCTATCTAACATGAATATATTTATTTGCACACAGTCAGATGGTTCCTATAATTTAATTTAGACAAATAGGTAAAGAGTTTCAAAATACACTAATACTTCTATTCAACCATAACTTATTCAGTAACACAGAGTTATATGGGGCCAAGTATTTCTATGTATTATTGACAATTAGAATAAACATTAGTCATTTCTTTACATTCTATTTCTAACAATGCAGTTTAGTATACGTCTGTTGATTTTACACAATTTAAATGTCAAACAGTTCTAATTGATCAATCGATAGGACCTTATCAGGTGCTACCAGTTCTGGTCAGAGTTGACCAGGGCGCAATTGCAATGAAGGAGTATTCCACATTTCCAAAGACTCCAAAAATTGAGCCTCACCATCAAAACTTTTTTGTCGTATCCAGTATACTCATTGGGGTAGTCTTACCCCTCTCTAGTGATGCAGTCGGTGTATTCTACAGCCCTAACTGACGGGGCTGTAGACGTGAATAGTTATTTTAAATTATATAATTATTAGTATTAGGAATCGTTGTAACAATGGAACTGTGTACTAATTATTTGTATAAGATAGGAATATTTAACATCATATTGTGAAAAGAAAGAATTATAGACAAATAAAATGTGTACTTTAAAAATGCAATTGAAAGTTGAAAATATAAATAGTTATGGTTAAAATGAAACTTTTGTAAATGATTGAAACTTAGGCATTATATAACTCACAAATGGTTGATGTGCCGTTAAAGAAAGCAAATCTTTTTCTACAAAAATGATCGTTACACGAAGCGTTTTCATTACTTAAATGTAACTAAAATGTAAAGGAAATGTTTTATTGCCTCCAGAATTGAATAATATGCATAGGGAGAAAGATGACCGCTGATTCTACTGCTTTTGTAGCTATATCACTGAACTCATCAATATTGAATTATGATAAAAACTAAAGTTAAAAATGATCAAGAAAAATTTGAAATTATTTTGGAAACCTCACTTTAAATCACTGACTGCTGGAAACTTTAGGAGAGTTGCTGTCGTATTTTCTCGGTATAAGTAACTAAATACGATAATTGTAAAAAAAAAAAAAAACAACAACCTGTAAACTATATTGTGAAAATGATTCAGTGGAAAAGTATTTAAATATGTATTTTGCTTGTTACCCCTTCACTTCTCTCATGAATCTCTTGATAGCATTGTTATGAATATCTACATAATTATAAAACTTGCATCACTATTAAATTGCATATAAAAGCAGCAAAAGCACACAGGAAAGCTACAAAAATATATTAAATAAAAATAAAATAACTATATAATTTATATTACAGCTGTATAGATAACTATAAAATCATATTATGGTTGCAGCATGCATATAAAATAAATGTACCAACACATAAAATACATACAATTACAATGAAATTACACAGATTAAATATAGAATAAATATATAACTTATATAAAACAGCCATGGATTTAACTATACAATAATATAACGACAATAAATATCTATAAAATAACTTTAAAAGGTAATTCAAAATCTATATCACAACTATAAAATAACTATCGAGCCATATACTGATTATAGAACTGCATAAAAAGCAAATCTATTAAAATATATGCCACAGCTATTTAAAGAAAAGTATAAAGAAGAAAAGGAAAGAAGAAATAATGATTGAATGGATGAATAAAATTGAAGGAGAAATGACTTGGAGAAGGAAATAAGCAAGAGGAACACAAAAGAATGAAGGTAAGAAACAGTGAAAGAAAAAAAAAGAAAGATCTCCACTAAGATATATTATTTGCTTATTTCCTTAGCATTCACAAAACATTTAGAGTTTATGCGCTCGTGTACTGACTGCACAAGTGAACTACTCTCAATGGCGACAGTATGCAGAAGTAGCATTGTAGTGCAAGTAATATCACTACATTGTTTTATTTCTATAGTCAGAAATATGTTGGATTAGCAAAAATCTGTTCGTTACTTTTGGTAAATCATTAACAACAACATCCCTATAGAAAATAAAATTTTATGAAGTAACTATTGCACCTATAAATACGAATACTTACTTTAAAATAATTTTATATGAATTATTGGGATTAGATAGGAATATTTGAAACCATAGAACAGTGTCATAATTATTTTTATTAGATAGGGATACTTAATATCATATAACGGTATGTAAACAAATAATAGTAAACAACTAAATATATGTGATTTCTTACAAACGTAATTGAAACAAGAAAATATAATTTTGATTAAATTAAATTTTTACAAGGGTTGCATATATAAATTGTAATTGATAAATTAAATAAATGTTATATACGATTTCATATAAAAACTATATAACCCGTGCAAAATCTCTAAAGATGATTATAAAAACATATAACTTTATAAATTCCTGTAAGAACCACAAAAATAAATATAATTTAATTTAATTGATAATCTAAAAAAATTCGTTATATTACTCTTCAATACTTTAACCTTGATTTGAAAAAAGTTTCAAGAAGCCATGCCGAGAAAGATTTTAAACTTTACTTGGAGTTACGACGTATATTCTTTTATTTTATTTTATTTCATTTTATATTTTGTAGGATCTCTCTCTCTCTCTCTCTCTATCTATCTTACTACTCCTTGCTGTGAAATGGCGTCTATTGCACAGCGTTTACCCTCTTTTTTAGAAACCTTAAAGAGAGGCAGTTGGTTTACACTATACCTATATGCGCTTTTGAGCAATTAAAAGGAAATTCAAGAATCGCAACGGAATCTCGGATAAAAAATGTGTAAGAAACATATTTTAGATTAATACGACCAGGACTGAAAAATGGTACAATTAAATATTGTGACGTGGCATAAAATATTCATCTTAGACGGGAGTTCATTTTTCGCACGTATGAAGACGGGGCGGTCTGGCACTTGATCCCTCGCAGAATAAGTTCCAGTTAAGATTCCCTTTTTGGGCGTAGGGAAACTGGCAGATAATGTGGGGCTAGACTGACCGCCGCTGGCAAGTGGTTTCCATTTTTTCACGTACACACACCCACCAGGCCACTACCTCTTCCAACCCCTAGGATAATGGAAGATATGGGCCTCTAGGTTTAGATATAATAATATTAATTATCGTAGTCGACAATTCCAGTTTCCCGTGTAGTGTTTTTAAAAGGCGAATAGGACATTTTGCGAAAATAAATTGAGGCGAATGAAGCTGAAAAGGAATGTGCAAAAAGACAACTTGATAGGCAGACAACAGAATGAATAAATTTCGACACGAGGAGAGATATAAGATATAACAAGGTTTTTGATACAGGCGGACACACATATTTAACGTGTCGGCTATATCAGCGGATAATATCAAATATACAAAAGTCTTTCTTCCTTATTCTTTTCTTTCTTCCTTCTTTAAATTGAGAGAGAGAGAGAGAGAGAGAGAGAGCATACAATGACAATACTTAGGAAGGGTGGAGGGAGAAAACGGTTTTACGGTGTACTTAGCTTTTCGACGACGGGTTTCTTCTGAGAGTATTTGCTTTAACGGGTTAGTGGGATTCTGTGGAGCTCGGCTTGAGGCGTCAGCTATCTCTTGTCCAAGAGCTCTATTTCGCTTCTTCACCCGGAGTTTTGGCCACGGTGTCGACACATCTTGTCACACTAACTGCTGTCCTAAAAATAAATTCTTTATTTCCTATTTCCGCTGACGAAAAGAGTGCTACTTCCGTTTTTAGGGTTCTGGCCAATCATTCCTTCCTTCACCCTGTCAAGCGATTCGTTCGGACTACTATATGTCCCTATACCCACTTCTTTATCCATCCTGTCACAGAATGCAAACATCTGTTGGCTTTCATTCTGACCTGGATTTGTTACTTTGGCCGCGAGGAATTGACCTACAGTCCTTATTCTACCTTTAACGGTCAATCTTTGGTGGCCTGTTAATTCAAACACGGACGGGTAAGGGAAATCTCATATTTCTCTCCTCTTAGTGGTAGACCACGTGACAATATCAATTTGAAAGATTCATGCGATCTTCCAACGAATCAGAAGCCAACATTTTTTTGCCAGTCTAGTTGTTAAGAAGGCATTAAATAAATGATAAAGACGCATAAAACGTCATTTAAGTAAGAATGAGTATGATAAATTTTGATGAAACTCAAAATCCTTTGATTTTGATGAAGATCATCTTGCAGCTGGTATATAATATGAGCGAACTCAGATAACTCAAAGGATAACTACTAAACTGTTATGCAAAAATATTCCAAAGTTCACCAAGAGAAAAGCGAGGATAACTTTGAAGATTCTATGTAAAATAAAAGATTTTAGCCAATGCAACAGTTGGCAACATAAAAATAATATAGTATTGATGCTGTTGATGATGATATTGAGGAGGAAAATGATAAAGATCTTGGAAGACTTGATTTCCTTTGTGAATTCCTTAGAAATGTTTTTATAAATACTGTGTTTAATTGATGGGTCCCCATTTATTAGTTTCAATGCTCATTTCAGTTTTATTTACACGCAATCCACTTCAGAAATAATTATTCTTCAGTTGTACTTCATTTGAAAGAATATTGGTGCAAGCAATTTACATATGGTGGATTGGTTGGTTGTGTTTTATGGCATATCAACCTTTGTACGTTATTTAACGCCAAATCCATTTTTATGTAATCACTTCTATTTCAAACAATTCAGTTTAGCATGAGTACATTGTTTAATTGTCAAAAATATTTCTATTTCAAACTATTCAGTTTATTCAAGCAGTTATATATATATCAATTCAGTTTAGTATAAGTAGTTTTAATGTCAAAAACAGTTCAATTTCAAACCATTCAGTTTAGCGTAAGCACGTAGTTTAAATGTAAGTACGGTTTAATAGCTATTCAGTTTAGTCAAACAATTTAGTTTAGCATAAGTATGTCATTAGTTCTATTTAACCCATAGATAGGGCCCTATCTGGTGCTACCTCGCCGGTCCAAAGTGGACCTGGGAGCGATGGCAATAAAGGGGTACTCCATATTCCCCAAAGCTCCAGCATTGCTGGAACCTTAACATCAGATTGTTTAGAGTTATATCCAGAACACTCATTGGAGTCGGTGTTTTCTACAGCCCCAGCCGACTGGGCAATATATGAATCGAAATATATATATATATATATGTATATAGGCATCCACAGACAGACTGTTCTTCAGTGTGGCTAGACCCGCAGGACGCTCGAAGCCGGGATCGAAACCCGTCTAACTTTACGATAGATTAAGGTTTCAGACCACACGGCTACAAGCGGACTACGTTGGCTACGGGAATTTTAAGGTATTTTATTTTTAGCAACAGCAGCAGCAGCAGCCTTTGTTTACATTTTTATATATATATCGAAACATGAACCGAACAACCCAAATATATTTATGCACGTATGTGTGTGTGTGTGTGTGTGTGTGAGAGAGAGAGAGAGGGGGGGGCGAATAGTTACAGGTACGCTTATATAGAAATAGATTTGTTAGGTTTTTTTTAATCTAAATAGCAGTCGGTGAAAGTTCATGGGTTGAACTGGTAGTTTCTAATTTTTTTTCATAATCAACCTTATGTTTGTGTTTCTAAAGTTGGAAACCATCTTAATCTTTTTTTGTTTCTTTTCATTTAACGACGAAATTTGATTATTCGTAATTATTTGATTAAAATCATAACTATTTATATTTTCAACCTTTCATTTCAACCATGTCTTTTAATCATGCTTTTTTACTACAACTAATAATTTGTTTAAATAATAATGTAGTGACAAATATTCATATCTCATACAAATTATCTTTATGCCGTCATCAGCAATTCTATCTAATGCCAACGACCCTCACACATTCGTATTGTATCAATTATTCCTATGCAATTCTAATAATATATACACATTTATATGGTTTAAAGTAACTGTTTTGAAACGCAGTTTCTTCCAGGCAGCGGTCACATCGATACTGCTATATGCACTACATGGACTCTAACAAAACGGCTGGAAAAGAAGCTAGACGGCAATTACACAAGAATGATGCGAGCAATCTTGCACAAGTCCTGGCGGCAACACCTCACAAGACACCAACTGTACGGCCACCTGCCTCCTATCACGAAAACTATTCAAGTTAGACGAACCAGACATGCAGGACACTGCTGGAGAACCAGGGACGGACTAATAAGTGATGTACTCTTATGGACCCCCACACATGGCCGTGCAAAAGCAGGACGACCAGCACGAACATACATTCAGCAACTATGTGAGGATACGGGATGTTGTCCAGAAGACCTGCCTGAGGCGATGAACGATAGGGAAAAGTGGCGAGAGAGGGTCAGGGATATCCGTGCCACCAACACGACATGATGATGATGATGAAAGTAACTATTCTCAGTTAATGTTGACCTTGTTTGCGCACAGATATATGTTCTCAAGTATTTCAATATAATACATATATCATCATCATCATCATATCGTGCCCTCAGCAAGGAAATCCCCGACCTTCTCTCGCTACCCCTCCCTATCGTCCATCGCCTCCGGCAGGTCCTCAGGGCTACACCCCGTATCCACACAGAGCTGCTCTATATAGTTTCGAGCTGGTTGCCCTGCTTTTGCTCGGCCATGTGAAGGGGTCCATAGGAGTACATCACTTATAAGCTCGTCCCTACTTCTCCAGCAGAATCCTGCATGTCTGGTTCGTCTAACTTTGATAGTTTTCATGATGGGTGATTGGTGGCAGTAGCTGTTGCTTTGTAGGATGTTGCATCCAGGACTTGCTTTCAAGTAAAATATTATATTAATCATTTGGAAACAGCTGTCGCTTCAAATAATTATTTTTGATACATATAATTTGACATATTTTCTAGTATCAGGTACTCCTATCAAATAAAAATAATTTTCAGACTGTTCTATTCGACTCATGGACAGAAACTGGAACGCCGAGACAGACCGTAATGGGAACTAATGTCTTAAACATATTTAACAGTCCACATGAACTAGTATTTAACTAGTTTTAATTGTTCTGTCTTATCGTATTTATTTTTTTAATATCTTTTTCATGTGTAATAAATTAGATAGGATCATACTTAACATCTATTTAAAATTAATTCATTAATCAAGAGTTTACAAAATTATAGTATGAAGGATGTTCTAAAAACAATGTACAAATATTATCTAATCTAACATATTTATGAATGAAAAAATAATTTACTATGTAATCAGCACTACGATATTACCTTTCCTCGTAGTTACCATCAAGATCGATACATTAGTTCAGTCAGTGCCCCAGCGTGTAAATTCCTTATTTAAAGAAAGCTGTGACAGGTTTTTTTTCTGAAGTCATAAATACGTTTTGCAATTTCAAGCACAATAGGGATTATTTTTAGTAGATCCCAAGAAATATTATAATTTACAAAATCATATTAAAAAGCAACGTTGTGTTTTCGCAGTTCATATTGTTTACACATCCTAAGAATAATGATTGAAACAGATCTGAACGATGGGAAGTTTGCAGAAGATAACCCAACAACTTGAAATCAACAATGGTTGTCTAGCATTGCAAAGCAATTTGGCAGCGTTTGATCACTTCTTGCTTTCAGCACCGAATTTTCTCTATGAAAATAACTTGAACAGATGATGAAAGAGAAGAAATGACACTGAGATAGCTGACAAAGGCAAAAATCGATGAGTCACCGCTTAAATAAATAGAAAAAGTACGTGAGAACTATACATTGCATAAAAATAATGGGATTAGAAGAACGCTTTCATGCCTCCTGCCAGACAGAGATATCGTGAATACTTTCTGAAAAGACGCATAAAAAGCAACATATAAGATTAGGTTAGATTTCTTTGCTTAATGGCATCGTAAATTGTGTGAGTTATTTAATGCCAAATCTAGCTATGTAGAAGAACGGTAGTGGTACTTCTTAACCCATTGCTAGGAGAAATAGACGGTTCATATTTTTCATAATGGTATTAGTATGAAAACGAACATGATAGCCTTAATGTATTTCAAATTCGCTTGCACGATCTCGTAGTCCAGCACATTAGTCAGTCAGCCACGGGAATTCCCTCAATATTTTTGGGTAGAAACTATTCAGAATATAGTTTACTGTGAGCCACAACTTTCCAAGTAACATTCTATTTATCAAATAATATTCCACCAAAAGTATTATAAGTTCAATAAATGGTCACGCATGGCGTACTCATGTGTCTGTGATTGCTTGGATAGACCTACTTGGGGTGTTTACGTATGGAGCTGGAAACGAACAGATCAATACTCACCTCTTGTCTTTAGATGCTTCGACCAACATAATCAACTTTACAATGACATTTACATCAGTTGATGACAAAATTCTTTAAAGTGTAAACCGAATATCTTTTTGAAACGAGGAGAACAGATTCCTAATAGTAAAGATCGTAGAACGAAGATGGAAATTAAGCAGCGACTTTTGAAACGAGAATTTTTTCAGCAACAATTTGATTGCTGGATCAAATCAATAAAATTTTGATATAGACAGAACATTTGGAGGGTCCAAAAGCTTTGTTATCATTAACTTTAAAAATCTTAATTTAATAATATTTAATAATCAATAGGATAACTACACGAATGGAAAAGTTTAGTTTCTAATCTGAATTCTGAGCAAATCATAATCAATTATAACTATGGGTTTCTGTGAGAATAGTTTGAATAGTTTTGAGATGAAATGAATCACAAGTAAGATATTGCCCTGTAATTTATTAAGCTTAACTTGGGTGGATTATTGTTAGTCTTGCACAAGACTCGGAATAACTCCATGTAAATATCGGAGAAGCAGCTGTAGTCAATATACGGCGTTTTGCTTTGCGTAGGCAGTAGAGATTCTCTCATAAATTTGAAGTATTTCGAAACTTATCATTTTGATTTCATGAAGATTTTTTCTCCTCCCCTTCCTCTCTTTTCAGATTACACACTCCATCTGTTCATTTATTATATAACCGACAAATATTTTGAAAAGAGTCACTCGAAAGGCACCACCGAATTTTTGTAAGCCTATTACTTATTAATATTAGGACTCAATATATATATATATATATATATATATATATATATATATATATCAGTGAATAAAGAGTTTTATCTATTTAGAAATATTTTATTCAGGATTAAACAATAATGCAATGAATTTGTTTTTCATATCAAGCAAAAAAGATGTGTCAATGAATTAAAAAAGTAAATCATTCAAGTGTGAATACTTATTTCAGTAAGACAGGTAATTCATTACTTCTTTTGTTGTTTGGAAAGATTTTGCTGCCATATATTTCAAATCAACCCTAGTTGTTTATTTTAAAATAATTCTTTTTTATTTATGTGTGTGTATGTTGGTTTGTGTGTGAGTGTTTGTGCGTGATATATAAGTGAATAATTCGTAGGCAACATTTTTTTAAAAGGAGTCAGATCTCGACTTTTTGCATACGTAGTTAATTTTTTCAAAATAATTCTATTTAATTTAAATCATTTTTTCCACACAGTTAAACCGTTTCAAGTAGGGCAATCTCAGCGCAGATGATCGTCACACATCGCCTTCTCGCACCTTAAGGTAAAATAGAATTCGGTACATGATTTTCATAAGAGAATTTTGAAGAATTCACTTGGGGCAATCATATATGTACTAGGGCTTGACGTGAACGGTCGATTGATAGGATCGGGCCTCGTTGAGCGCCCCGACTAGCCCAATAAGTGGAGTGTTGCAAGTCACGTGATCATTTCAGCTGCCAGTTTATGGATTGCTTGTGCAGTTAGATCCTGTCTTCAAGCATTACGGGTAGCTACCCATGACCAATAGGTAGCCTCATCTGTGGGGATCTTACAATTTTGCTTAACGGCGTATTCTACAGCCCCAACAGACAGGCCTTAAAAAACTACGATTAGTTAAGTTCTCCAGTGAATGGCCTCCTGCTGATTATTATCTGTTTTTTAGTAACTGTTCGATATAAGTATTCATCAATCCTCTTGAGAAAACTTTTTGTAAAAACGTTCCTCAGCCTCTTATAAATAGGAATTCCCAATTTAGCAGTTCTACGTTCAATCGTTTGCCCATCTTGATAAAAGGAATAAACTCCTTCTAATCATTGATATTACTTATATCATCAGAAAAAATAAGTACTTGAGAATAATTAGATATGATAATAATTCTTGTTCAGGGATTAGAAACGGGTAAGTTTGACCATTCTTGCTTTTTTTTCATAGTTTAACCATTTTATATTTTTAGACAAGGCAATGCCGAATGATGCAACAAGTCAGAAACAAGAATTGGCGGAAGAATTTACAGAAGGAAAATGAGCAAGTGAGAAAAAGAACGAAGATAAGAAAAAATGAAAATGAATCAGCAAAAGGAATTTGAATTAGCGAAAAGAAATAATGAAAAATGATGGAAGAGAGGAAGTTTGAGAAGAGAGAATAATTGGATTAAAGAGGGTAAAAAAGGAGAATAAAAAGACGAAAAAAGTTTTAAAAGTATACGAAATAAGTAATGAAAAAGAAGAAATATTAACAGAATATTATAGAATTTACACTCCTATATTTTTAAAATGGCCGTGATACAAAAAAATTCTGGAAAATAGGATACTGATTCACTCATACCTGAAACAAAGATGGTGGACGGCAGTAAACTAATTGGTCTCGAGAACCTATTGGTCAGGAAAGTCAAGTGATTTATGCTCTCAACTACGTTCGAGGAGTATGTCGCTAATACGTCGGTCCTTACTTCTGCAGCAGTGTTTCGCTTGTCTGGTTTGTCTAACTCGAATAGTTTTCGTGATAGGTGGTAGGTGGCCATACAGCTGCTGTTTTGTGGGATGTAGCCTCCAAGACTTGTTCAAAACAGGTCACTGTATTCTGGTGTAATTACTTTCAACCTTTTTCACAATACGTTTAGTTAGCGCCCATGCGGTGCATCCATATAGCAGTATCGACACGACCGCTGCTTGGAAAAAACTGTGCTTTATTTTATCGGCTAGGCGTCATATAAAGTATACCAAATATAATGAAAGGAAAAAAATAAAGGAAATAAAATAGAAAGGAAAAATGAAATAGATAAACATGAAAGAGAAGACAAGAAAAAATAGCCGAAAGAAAAGATGGAAGAGATTAAAGAAAAAAGAATAGAAAAGACGAAAGTATGGTAGAAAAAAATGGAACAGAATATCCAGTAATTATTTGTGTATAAGATACGCTTTTTTCCAGATTTTTCAGACAAAAAATTAGACACACGTATTATAAACGCGAATTGTATTATTAACTTTTTCCCGGTCACATACTTCCCCATATTCGGGACCAGGTGACCGAAAATAAGATATATCTCAAGTCCGATGGAATTTGCTTTACTTTGTTACAAATAAACATCCAAAAGTATAAGCGTGTTTATAATTATGTTTTTCCGAATGTGAAGTTATTTTGGTGGGAAGCTTTTTGTATTTTTGTGTGAATATATCCGTATGCTTGCTGTAAATACTATATAAAATATTTTTTTAAGGTATATGTGAAAAATATAAAATATTATGTTTAGTCAGCACGAAAAGTTGAACAGATACGCAAATTAGGCAAAATTTAACTCTGTACCAATTCGAAAATGTCGATGTTTATTATTCACGATTATTTTTCGGGGTGCACGTTATGCATGATTGCATAATTATGGAAATAGATGGAAGCGAAGAAAGGATGTGAAAAAGTAAAGAAACAGAATCTAGATTAATAAAAAATCAAAGAATAAATGAAAAGTGAATTTAAAAGAAAGGAAAACTCAACACAATGATAGATGAGAGAGGCTGAGAGACGAAAGAGGAGGATATAAAAGATAAAAGAGATAAATGAATAAGAAAAAGAAAACGAAACAAAAAAGAACAGTAATTCCACATATTCAATTTGGGTCTCCATTATCAAAGGTTCAATCGAACATAGAGAACCAACAAACAGTCTCTTCCCAAACATTGATATAGATCCTTTCTGCTTAACATTATTTTCAAATGAGACATGACATATATTTAGATAAATCGGTATTAATAATTGCTTCTAAAATCTCCAGTAAATAAACAAAATGTCTATTTTTATTTCTCTTCTATACGGACACCCACGCCTCCTTGTTCCAACTCCAAGTTTTCGGAAGAAGCGAACAAGAACTTCCTGTAATCATCTTCAGACTTTTCAACTACCTTCCTTGTGCAAATAGCTAGACACATTTCTTTTACTTTTACCGCTCAGCAAAAGTTGCAATCAATTTCAATTATAAAATAAACCCAATTAGGCCGGCGAGATAAAATCGACGTTCCATGGCGCTTGTAATAATGTTTTTATTTGGCTCACGTCCGTCACCACGTGTCTTTCGTTACGTTTCTTATACATGCTGAATATTAGAATCTAATTTTATATCAACTTATTTGTCTGCTGGCTTATCTCGCAATCTATTAGTGGATTAAATCCGTTTATCCCCTTATTTAAAATCATGAATTGATTATTAGTTTTATCAATCGGCTTAAACGGAAAGGAAACGATAGTTTAAAAACAGAGCCACTAATATCTGAACGAGGCTTAGTATGGGTAACTTTCTTTTACATTGGGTGTAAAATTGAACAAGGTTATATCTATCTATCTATCTATCTATCCGCACAAAATAGATGACTCAAGTTCTTTTTTCCTTATCACATTTGTTTATATATATATATATATATATATATATATATATGTATGTATGTGCGCGCGCGCGTGTGTATGTGTAAAGATAAATAAATGTTATAAGACAAATGATTTCATTTTTTAAGCGTTTTTTTTTAACTTGTTATTCTCATCTTGTTTCGAACTTATGTAATCGTCCCAAGGAAATTGTGTGAAGAAACATTTTATGTAAAATGTCCATTGATTGACTGAACATTATATTTTTGAATCAATGAATTTTGAACTGGCCATTTTCAGATGATGTCTGCTACTATTAACACCTGACAATGAGATCTACACTTGTAAGATATTTGTAAGGCGTGGGACGGGTATGTTTAAAATTAGTAGTGACTATTTTAGTCCGATTGTTAACTTGGACATATTTTTATTTCGAACTTTATACGTCAACTGTATACTGTCCATTTTATTTCAAAGTGATATTTTAAAGATAGCTTAATTTGATGTTAAGACCATTGGAATCAAAGTTTAGAGACGTTTTATTTATTTAACAAAGAGAATTACAAGTATAAAGAAGAACTTGCAAATAGCGAAATTTATACCAACTTGAAGTTTGCTCAGCAGAGAGATGTCAGAAAAATGAAAATGGCCGGAAGATCATTGGTTCAATCCACCCTACAGTCAGTTTGTTAAAATTAATATAACTGTCTTACTCCTCAAATTGGTCTATGAACATTTTCATAAATTCCTGACCAGTTGACTGTACTTCTGCAAAGGGTGGAGAGACCATCCGATGAGTTTTCTGGGCATAATAACAGACTTTACTTGATGATGATGCTACAGACCAGGAACCTTGGTGAGTGTTTTGTACCTCTTCATTGCCATTATTCCCAGGTTCACTCAGACACCGTTTACTAGTACCTGTAAGGGTCCCATCAATGAGTCAAATAGAATTATTCAATCGTTTTCTAAGGATTGCTATTTGTTATTAGTAAGCATACAGCGATTAATGTTTAATAGCAATAGATGAAAACCACCTAAGTGTGTACAAAAACGATTATTTATAAATAAAATAAGATAAATAAATAGAACTATTTATATTACAGCGCAATCCTTGAAAACGTTTAGCTGTGTGCAAACACATAAGCTCTAACAACTTAAACATAAAGTTACCAACAAACTATTCATTTACAACTTACACACACATGCGCGTATATATATATATACATATATATATATATATATATATATATATATATATATATATATATATATATATATATATATATATTTCTTTAAGCAAAAACAAAGAGAAAGTCTATAACATCAATCGTTTGATGACATTATACGTGTGTATGTTTTCGAGGATCGAATCATCTACCAAATAAATCGCGTGGAAGTCTGAGAGATGAAAGTAAAATCATTCTACGTATCTGGAGAAGATAATAACAAATTATTTTGATAACGATATTTTATTGAATAATGTTGACACTCATCTATCTTTTTCATTATGTCTTGGTAAATCTTTAGCGT
>OY757911.1:126279690-126337190 GCA_963585895.1 Sepioteuthis lessoniana
ATATATATATATATATATATATATATGTATAAACCGTAATCCGTATCAATAATATCATCAGACGTTTTTTTACAACTATAACTTCCCTTCCGATTTTTGTTGAGGTAAGACTAAGCATACACATTCTGCGATTTTTTAGCTTTGAGTTTCGTCAAGAATACACATTATCTAGTCTGACTTCCGATAATCTTCCTAATGTCTTCTCCTCAATCAAAAATGCAAAATATTTTACTCGTCTTTTTAGACATTGCAAAGAAAGTCTTTTCGTAAAGGTGAAAATGTTGAGGGTTATTTTTCACACTTTTAAACTATTCTTATGCACAAACAAAAAGGAACTTTAAATCATGTAATAAATAATTTATTTGCTTAATAGCTGTATCTTGTCAATAACATTTGTCTTAACATGTCCCCTCTTCTATTTTTTATACATTTCTCACAGTAAATCGATAACAACGCATTCCAATGATAAAATCGTTTAGAATGTATTTCTATCAGTAAATACTCACAGTCCAGTTTTTAAACAACTAACTTGTACAATGTTTTTCTTAGGTAAATTAATTTAGAGTGTATTTCTATAGCAAAATAGTTAAGTATTTCTGCAAACAAATGCGTTCATTTTATTTCTATAACTGGATCCAAATCATTTACCAATCATTTCTCTAACAAAAGTCACTTACAATAAATATCCACGACAAAATCATTACATTGTCTATAACCAAATTTCTACTGTGCCTTCTATAACCAGGCTATGTCCAATCACTTTCCTTAATAAATCATTTACAATGCATTTCTGTAACAAAATCCTCTACCCTACATTTCTCTTAGAAAATCGCGTTCAATGCATCTATATGACAAAATTGTTTACAATTCATTCCATTCACAAAATCCTTACGGTCTATTTTTACAACCATATCTTGTTTTTGTTTTTATTTTAATCCTGTAAAATGCATTTTTATAACAAAATCATTTTTAATACCTTTTTTTTAACAAAAATATTTTGCAATGACTTCTATAACCAAATCCTTCCTGTCTATTTCTTGAACCATATCTTTTAAAACGTTTTTCTTTTACCAAAATACCGATAATGCATGTCTAAAATGAAATATTTTACAATACATTCTTATTATGAAGTTATTAAATTTATTCCTTTAGTGGAATGTTTTACAATACCTTCCGACATGTTAATCCCTCACCATTCACTATGTTTATAAAAAATAATATTAACAAATCATTTGTCTATATTTCTGAGATGCAGTATTATGTACATTTTTAATATTTTTTGGATTATTGTCCTCATCTTTGTCGCTATGTTTATCACAACGTTATAGTTGACCAGATATGGAGGGAGAAGGGAGATCACCGCCCTCTGTACGACTAGTTTGAGATCATAGACAGGGAACACTATTGGAAAATTCGTAAACTTAAGGAATCAGCATACATGCTAAGCCACAAAAATCTCCTGAGCCGACCAAGTAGAGAAATTAATTAATTCAATATGGGAACCAGTCATAAGGAGTGCCAGAGAAAAGCAATGATAACAACAAAGTTGCAATATGAACACTGGTAAAATGGTTGCTGAAGACATTAGGTTTATAATACCGAGAAATTCGTGCACTATTGTCCTCAAGGACACATGGCACAGTGGATAAAGTTATTGGTTAGCTCCGGTGACCGACTCAAAAGAGTATAAGTTCAATACCCTTTGAAGGCTGTGGAGAACTTACAGAGGGGAATTTTACATGAGATAACTAATAACTGACATCCATTAAAACTTGGCTCGTGGAACGAGAACAGTCTAACCCGGTGAGCGAAATAACATTCGAAATTCCAAACACCTGAAGAAGACCGGAGCATACAACGGCCGAATGATTGTGATAAACAGGGTGACAAAGATGAGGAAAATTGCCCGAATAATGTAACAAATCATTATTATAGCTTTAAAATGCAAACTTAGAGACAGATTGTTTATAGGGGATTTCTATAACAAAGATCTTTTACGATATGTTCAATATTTTGCTGTTTAATATTTCCTATATATTGGTGTTTGAGCAATACACTTAAAATTTTCTATGAGAAAAAATAGTTCTCAATCAATACTCAAGTGAATGATAATTTGTGAGACTCTTTATCAGCAGATAACTATGAAATAAGATAATAAGAATCTTTCATTCTTTATTAACTACAAGCATCAATAGAATCAGAGAATACTATCGTAAAAGAAACCCAAAAGGTTACAAGGATCGTCAAGTGCTTTTGAGAATCTAAAATAAAGATTTGTCATAATAAGTTTTAAATAACGTATGTGATGGAATATAAGACGCACGGTTGTATAACACGTACTCCAATTTCAATAGATCACACCGAGAATAAATAATAATTAATAACCTGAGTAAATGGTACAGCCTAGGATATGTTTATGAGGTGACATTTTGGTTAAATAAGCCACGGTTACAATTAATCGAAAAATAATAGAAAAAAAGTACCAAGCCTATAAAAACTTCATTATATTCAAAGTTAAGTCAAAATAAGTAAAGTTGGCGACCGTAGTCGAGGGTGACCAGAAGGCTTCCCTTTTCAATAGCTTCTACGCCAAGGTGTAGAGGAGGGCACTTCACCTTTCCCTGGATTGCTCCACTTTACCCTTGATGCGTCACTTATATTGCTGAGTGTTAACCAAGGAGGTATCAAGTACCATTTTAAAAGTCTTTGGATTGGATCATTTTCAGTACTACAATCATCGTCGTTGAATAATGCATCATCTTCCGTTCCATTGAGAGCATTACTAATGCCACACATTTTAATAGATTTCACTACAATTTCTGGTCTAATATTATCACAAGTTTGCTTCATCCATTCACAGATTTGTGCAATGCTGAGTCTTTTTCTTCTTCTTGTAAGAGTAAGGTCGTGATCAGTTATTACCATTCCCGTGTCCCATTGCTCCATCATGTTTTGCTTAAATGATCAATTTAAAGACACATCCAGAAGTTGCAACTGACTCGATAGTCCACCAGGAATAACCGTTATCTCTGTCTTATGTTCTCCCTCTTTCTTTTTAATGGATTCAGTCCTGTGACCTTGGAAGAGATCCCAAACCAGAAGAGAAGGCTTTCGTGATATTCCACCTGGACGTCTCTCCCATACAAGTCTTCGAAGAGATCCCAAACCAGAAGAGAAGGCTTTCGTAATATTCCACCTGGACGTCTCTCCCATACAAGTCTTGGAAAAGATCCCAAACCAGAGGAGAAGGCTTTCGTAATATTCCACCTGGACGTCTCTCCCATACAAGTCATAGCCATAACTTTAGACCAGCTTCATTCATCCCATCTTTTTGTTTAACAAGTACACTTTTTGGTATTTAATCTTCCGTATAGTTTTATAGTTTATCCTCTTAAAAATAAAAAAGGAGGCAGTTTTGTGCCATCAGCACAACATGCAAGACCAACTGTATAATGGGCCTTCTCGTGTTTTTATTGTAACCGTCCTAAGTTTTGTTTGATGGAACATCAAACGTTAGTGGGACGTCATCCACATTTCCTATCTGGCCTAGTTAAAAATAAGTTATTTTCTGAGCATGTATAACAAATTTATGAAACTTTACTATTTTGTCATCTTAGTCAGCTGGTATTCTCTGCGCAATTGATGTTTTTGTATGGATTGATAAAACTTTTCGTTTTACAAAACGATAATACTATCCTTCTGTTCTTTTAAAGTTGTGATTCCCCTTTTTGTTTGCTAATCTTCTAGCCTCGTTCTTTATCATCTTCGTAGTAACGATTATTCCTGTACTCCTCTCATCTACAAACCACGTTTTAATTTCCTTTTCAATTTCAGACCAGTGTGGGGCTGGGTGGCAAAGCTTACATTTTCTTTTCTTCGCTGCCCGTAGGTTATTTTCCCGCAATTGCCAGTAACCTATCGTTTTTTGTTTTTTTTTAGTTTTTTTTTTTTTAGGCGGAGGACCAAAATATCTTACAGATGCTCAATTTCCATGTTCTTTAGCATAAGTAATTTACAAAGCTCTTTGCTTCGATGTGGCACAAGGGCGAATGAATGGGGCACCCAATGAGACCATGTTCTTTAGCATAGGTAATTTACAAAGCTCTTTGCTTCGATGTGGCACAAGGCCGAATGAATGGGGCACCCAATGAGATCATGTTCTTTAGCATAGTCTATTACATGAAGCCTGTATGCAACAGTGTAGCATAACGTCTTTCTTACTTTTGTCATATCTGAAATAGTCAATTCAGTCGAAATTTTTATAGGATCTGTAAAACCTGCGTCTTGTAAAAGTCTTAGTGGAATAAATTTGAATTTAAAAATTCTGATTGTATTTATGCTAATGCAAGAAAAATATTAATGAAACAAATACATTTTACAAATATGTATTTTGAATTTATTTCATGTAATCTTAGTGAAACGAAGTACTTATATTAAATTGATGAAATTATTGTAATGAATATCATCAAAGGTAACACTTTTAATCGGCATAATAACCATTTAAATAATGAGAATAGGTTTATGAAAGTTACTCTAAAATCTAAGCTAATAGGAATTGCCAGATAACTAATTTCGGCCGACTTGCGCGAATTTTAAACCATTGTATAACATATAAGACGCAAGGAAATTTTAAAAGAAATTCTTAGTTGAAAAAAGTGCGTCTTATATGCCGTCAATTTCAAATTCCTTAACCTGCAAAATTCATGTCAGTTTCATTTTATTTTTCATATCTGTTGTTGAAAATCTACTCAAAATGAAAACTCAAAAACAGAATAAAGCAGAATCTCAATTGGCAATGTTAAATATATATTTGTTAAATAAAGATTCTTTTGAATAATTTTATGCAAGAGAAAAATATTCACGTAAAAATAATGATTATTAAGATTTTCAAATATTTAGAAGAAATTTTACCGTATCAAAATGATTGCCCAGATGCGTGTTGAATTTTAGAAGCCGTTTTAGACAATTATTCAATGGTGACAGATATCTATCTTTGATTTTATATTTGTTTACACAGTCACACAGATAAAAAGAAAATCCTAACTGCGGTTGGTATTCTCTAATACTAGTAAAATTCCGTTAAAATACAAAACTCTAAAATACTTTCAGTATAGTCCCAACATGTAAGTTGTAGGAAATACTTGTGTCAACATCCTAATAACAGATTTTAGAGGAAATCATTAAACTATAGTAAAGTGTTTGATCTTGGCTACATATAATAGCAATCCTGTTAACAGTAGTCTCTTGTAACAGATTAACCAATGCCGGTGATTAAACGGACACATCAGCGTCTATAACGAGATATCTTCCCGTTTCGGATACTGTCACAAATATTGCATTCTAATAATCGGGA
Source organism: Sepioteuthis lessoniana (assembly GCA_963585895.1). Classification (NCBI taxonomy): domain Eukaryota; kingdom Metazoa; phylum Mollusca; class Cephalopoda; order Myopsida; family Loliginidae; genus Sepioteuthis; species Sepioteuthis lessoniana. The sequence continues at coordinate 126,285,044 of OY757911.1, forward strand.
ACGAGAGGAATATTCAAATAGACGAAAATGAAAATAATAAATCCTTCTTACACAACTCGCCAAACGGAAATGGTGAATATCTAGTAGATTTTCAATCGCAAACTAGCTTGCATGACAAAACACAAAATCTTTACCACACAAAAAGGGAAGGAAAATTATGGACCTACACCAACTTAAATAACTCTAAATTACTGCGAGATTATATGTTCATAAACTAGAAAGGGATAAATAGCATTCTGAATTCAGAGGCATAGACCTCTTTTGAAGGAGTATTTTCCGCTTACAGCAAAAATTCGCCCCCAAAAAGAAACAGACCGTTCAACTTCACTGTAGGACTGATCCTCGCTTACTAATAGGATTATAAGCAATCTATATTCAGTAACTTAGAAACAAGTTTGATACTCAAAAGAAATCTGAAAGACATTCGCCGAATGAAGAATATGAAAAGTTTCTTTCCCTCCCCCATAGAAAGTATCAACCGAGTGCATACCAAACTGAGAGAAGAATCTAAAAGTCAATAATAGTTGGATAAAATCGAGAAAACATGAAAAAAGCATCCTTACTTAATAAAAAAATTGCCAATGCGCACATGTTTAAGAAAATACAGACAAAAATAACATACAAAATAGAATAATCAAAATACATTCAAAGTCAGAACAATTAAGTTAGAAATTTGGTAGAATAAAGGCAATCACAGTTTTGATGTCATACAATAAATGAAGTAATCGGAAGAAAAAACATCGGGAGATCAAAACTAAAAACTATTAGCCAAGAATAAAGACATCTGAAGTGAAAAGAACATTAAAAAATCTGCTCGAAAGTCTTCCGGAAATCACCGGTAAACCTACTGAAAAATGATAGACTGAATTGACGTCAAACTAGGACAGCCTATTGTGGAATAAATTGATGCAGAACTGAAAAAAATAGAAGCAGAAAAGCAAGAAGCCTCGCTGAAATGCCTCCTTAAGTATGAAAGACAAGAAAAATTGACGACGTACATTTTCGACGACGCAAGGCTGTGTATAAAAAGCACAAAAGAAGAACTGACGAAAGATTGCATCCTTCACTTTCCCAAGAAAGGTGACTTCGGAATTATTTAGAACTATAGAATTATAACTCAAACTGTAATTGCTGCCCAAGTTTGTAATCTTCTTTTCTATCGTATCCAACCCAAAGTCGAGAAGATTCTGACTCTCGATCGAATCGTCAAAGATGTGCAGGCAAAGTATTCGAGGCGACACTACAGCTGTTAGATTTCTCAAAAGAGTTCTATTCCCAGTAAAAGGGAAAGACGGAACAAACTCTACTTACATATGGTCTTCCTAAAGAAACACCACTATAACCATACTTTACAAAAACCCAAAATCATTGGTTCACTCTCCTGATAAACACACCGGATTCTTCGATATTGTCGCTGGATTCTCGCTACTTGATACATTGGCACTATATTCTTTTATACCCTATCCATATTACGAACTTCGTTCATTAATAGATATAATAAATGGATTCACATAAAAATATAAGAAAGAGATGAAAACCAAAGAAACTATCATAGATGCAGACTATGAATATGATCCAATATTTTTTGCAAATATACCAGCCCAAGCTTAATCTGTACTGCATAGTCTAGAGCTATCAGCAGGAGACATTCTCAGTGAATGCTAATAAAGCAGGGATCATGTGTTTTAAACAAAAAGGAACTTACTAAAATTTGTGGTTTGGCTTGGTTTCTTTGTTTAATGGCATATCAACTCTTTTTAGGTTATTTAATGGCAAAGCCATTCTCCTTGAAGAACAGTAGTGGTACTATTTAACCCATAGCTGGGAGTATAAGGGGGTTCATACCTTTCCCAAGGGTATTTGTCCGAAAGTGAACGTAATAGCGCGACTGGAGTACGAACTCGCGTACTACGACTCTGCAGTCCATCGCTTTAACCATTACACCACAAGGACACCCACTAAAATTTGTGGATCAGTTCACATACCTAGGTTGTAATGTTTCATTTACTGAAAATAATGTCAGCATACGCTTAGCAAAAGTGTGGATTGATATTCACAGGTTAATTACCATATCGAAATCTGATATCTCGGATGAAATAAAATAGAATTTGTTCTAAGATGTAGTGAAATAAATAATATTGTATGGATGCACCACATGGACACTAACGAAGAGAGAAACGCTAGATGATAACTACACAAGAATGCTGAGTGCTGTTTTATTCAAAGATCTTGGAAGAAACGCCTCACAAAAAACAGGTATAGTGTCAATTATCTATAGTCATACAAACAATCTTTTAAAGATGACGAAGACACACAGGAAAAGTAAGGAGGAACTAATAAACAACGTTTTAATTGACTCTTACAGATGTGTTATATAGTCATCTACATTATCGTGCAGCATCATAACGACACAATAATCGACAGACGCACGATGATAAAGACGCAGCAATAAACGACACACACGGAAAGACGCATGAAGACTACTTTATGAAATATTTTACCTCTCAGTTTATTTGCAATTTTCGAAAGGGTTGTTCAAAGTTTGCGCGTGAGAGGGAGCTGGAGACCGAACATAACTGAAATATTTTGACCCCGAAGTTATGGCCGTCAACGTTGTGTCTTTCTCGTTCTCTATGGCTGCTCAACCGGAGCCTTGGAGTCTGCTGGGTGCTGGCTTTCCTTACAACTGCTCGTCTATCTCCCTCTCCAACCCTACTCGCCTGACCACTGGCTCGTCGAACTCAACTGACCGGAACTCAACTGTCTGTCTACTGGCTCGTCGAACTCAACTGTCCTCTGTTCAATTCGTCGGCCTTATATTACCTTCAAACTCCCACGCGGTGATATGGACACGCCTCCACGCCTCCGCAACTTCTTCCGATATCTAGCGACCGGGATGTGTCACTTCCGCTACCTTTGGAATGGCCTGTTTGATCGTCATAGAGCGGAAATATCTGTCATGCAGTTCAGAGGTCACCCTTTTCCGGTGCGTCAGTCTATGAGAGTATAATGGGATTTTTTTTTACCTCGTCCCATTTCATCAGCCAATTTCCGCCCACGCGATTTCCTCTCACAACTGACATTAGAATGTGTCACTTCCTTCCGGTGCATCACCTTGAATGGCATTTTTGGCCGGGTCAAATGTCAAAACATAACAGATGGAGGCGCGAAAATTGAGCGACCAGCAAAGACTAACATCAGTCAGCTCTATGAGTACACTAGATACAGTGCAGAAGACCTCCAAGGAACGATGATTCATTGGGACAGATGCCATAAGAGAGTCATGGAAATCCATAAACATATATATATACACGAGGATCATACTTTTATATATATATATATATATATATAATTATTCCAATCTAATGCAAACGTTTTTAACCTGATCTCTTTGACACATAGATGGGGTTCTAATAGTTTTAACCGCAAGGCTCACAGTTAACCGGAAATAGCGATGAAAAGGTGATTTTTTCGCATTACCGAAAGTTCCAGAATTGGTAGCTCATTTGCTGAATGTGGTTTTGTCATACTCAGAGCAACCGTTTTGGGGTGGTGATGTATACATGGTATACAAAGATAACAAAAACTTATGAAGTATCTTGAATTTGTTTTTTTCTGGCATTTTTTGTTTATCTTTTAATCTTTCGTTTGTTTTTTATCCCTTCTAACTCAGTTCTAGAATCGAAGACAACAAAATCGGAAATAATAAACTGATTATTAGGATCATACCCTTTATTTCTGGTTTCTGCTCTTTTTTTATTATCGAACATTCATTTAGGACGAAAAGACAGTAAATAAAAATACGATGAAAGACAATAAAGTTAATTTTGTTCACTTAAATTTTATTATTATCTTTAAACTATGTACTAATACTATTAGGGTTTATTTATTCTAGAACTATCTTGACTTTGATGTGGTCTAAAAACCATGTGTACTGGACTATGCACCTTTAATATTCACAAGAACAAGCTCCGTGTGACTTCTTTCTGTTAACGGAATTAAAACTTAATTGACCACGTGGAAGGCATAAAAATTAAGACGGTCCTGTTTTACATTCGATCAAAGAGGAGATTCACAAGTTATTCAACTATAGGAAGTTTAGTTAGTTTTCTGAATAACAAGGAGTCAATTGGTTTTCTTATGAAGTATTGTTTCCACAACTTTGATTTACTTAAACCACAACGATAGCCATCAAGCAGCTGAAATACGTATTCCTATCCAATATTTATAATTTTCTGTTGGATCAATTTGACACATATTTTGGATTATAACAGGTATTATTCCATACAACCAGAGTATACCTAAGGGTTATGACAATAAAAAAGTGACTCCGCATATTGAGACCTCTAGAACTGAAGCCTTATCATCAGATGCAAGTTGCATAGATAAAATACCATTCTTTTGGCGGGTGAGTCTTACCTCTTTGTAAGTGATACCGAGTGTATACTAAGGACTATTGTTAAAGGAAAAAGATTAAATATATTTATGTATATAGATCATGAGATATATGCTTCTTTCAGCTTAAAGCGATCTATTGTTTTCATCATTTAAATTTGATATATTTTGTATAAATAATATATGTGATGGAATGAAGCGTAATATAAGTTTGCCTTTGGTGACGTTTTTATAATACACAGAGTACGAACTCTTACGACTTTTATGTTCATAAAGGGTTATACACTAATTCAAAGCCTGTTTTCTATATTGAGTGAGTAAAACAAGACCAGCTTAGAAAATTTATCCTTCAATGTATTTTCACGGAAACTACAACCCATATAGTAGTCATAACAACACCGTTGGATAGTGAATGTTTTCAGATAATGAATCACCATTTTTAACATATTATTACAATTGGTTTATATGGATTTTTTTCCAATCGTTGATATAATTTATGGCTTACACACCTTCACAGCATTATTTGATGCTGAAGTCAGTCAATCATTTCTTTTATAAAACAATCGTACAGTATCAGTCAACAAATGATAATATTTGTAAACATGTATAGCTTATCTGTAACTATTCTTAATACAAATAATTTGAAGACAAATTATATTGTTGTAAGTATTCCAATCTAATAATGATAATTATTATAATAATAATACGCAGGCAATCATGTGCTTTCAAATAAATATTCAGTCTAAAGCCTTGTCGGGTGGAGCAATTGAATACGTCAGCTGCATTTATGCAGTGTGGTAAGACGCCCTCAACGAGTATCCTGGATATAACACTAAAACAACTAATGTTGAAGCACTTGTCCTGCAGCTTCTAGGAATACGGAATGCCTATTCATTGGCATTGCTCTCGGATTCTCTCTGATCTGGAGTAGTAGAATCTATTAGGGTCCCATTTATGTGTCGATTTTGAACCATTTATTTATTGACTAGACTTGAAACTATTTAATTAAGTGCAAACAAATAATTAATCTCAAATTGAACCATTAGTATTACATAACCATTTAACTGAGTACACACAATAGTAATACTTGAAAGCATTTAACTGAATGAAAAACAAATGAGTTCTGGTTCATTAAAAAAAACGTTACTTACAAACTATTTACAACAAATCATGAACATAAACCGGATTTGGCATTAAATAACTCATAAAGGTTGATGTGTCATAAAATACAAGCAACTAATCATAATCAACTTAATAATAATTGGTTTGCAGGCAGTTTTATAGATCCAAGATTTCCTATTTAATGTATATAATTATTAAACGTATCAAATTGATCTGTAAGTGGAGATATAATAGCTAATACCACTCCAGATCAGAGTAGACCAAGTAGTTATGACAATGAAGGGCTGATTCCTCACACTCATAATATAAAAAAGAGAGCCTCACCATTGGATATAGTTTAATGTTATAACCAGTAACGGTTGAACCGTTTGTTCAATAACCTATTTATTTTATCCTATTACATATGTAACTTAAGTGTCTGTCAGACAAAATGGAATTTGACATGTGTCATTGAATACATTGATGAGGAAAATATTTCACCCATTATAATCCATTGTATATTTTTGAACGTGTAATAAGGACATTCAATGATTGTGAGTAGAGTTAGGCGATGGGTTATGTATCTTAGCGGAGGCAAAACCTTCGTGACTGACAAACCATTTATTAACCATCGAAATGAAGTGGGCCTGGTTTAATTCTGTTGGGTATCACCTACCTTTTCAGCATAATGAGCTGTTCCATCTGCCATATATGTCAGTAGCGGAGATCAGTCTGAGATTAAGCCTACAAGTCAGACCAGAAGAGCCGTTCCTATTGTTGAAGTATATCTTTACTCTATCACTAATCCTATGTTCTCATTACTAACAGTCTCTCTCTTGTAAATATTCTTTCCTGTAAATATAACTATTTTCCTCACATATCGTGGTTTGTCTCATTATTACTACTACTAGTGTTTACTAACAAGAACACAACAAATTCATTCCAGTAAATCGGGTCGATAAAAGATATACAACACAAACTACATTTTTCCGGTATCAGCACCGTCATCGCCGATGTAAAAGTATTGGTCATAACTTTTATTTTATGAGCACAGCATTTCCGTTTAACAGTAATGAAAAAGGCGATGATTAAATGGAAAATAGAGTTTTGTAACGGAAAACTTGCTCTATCTACCATTGTCATGTTCCTTCTTATTGTAGTTTCCGTAGAAATAAAGAGAATACTTGTTTTTCAGGGCACCCCTTGAAATTCGTCGTTTTCTGTTTTGTGTTTATTTGCAACTAAAATGAAAATTCCTGAAATAAATTAATAAATTACCCTATTATCAAAGTCAATGAAAATAGTTATGTTTCCTAACCGCTGCATTGAACACTTTAAAATTAAGTACTTGAGGCTGTAGTAACACTGTAAAATAATCAGCAAGCAAGGAAAAACAATTAAAATCAATCAATAAATAAAACCCCAAAATCAATTAAATGAATCAGCAAGTAAGAAAAAACAACTAAAAAAAAAATGATTGAATTTGATTAAACTCAAAGCGAAACCAATGCACTTTTTTTTTCTTTTAATATAAATTCTATGTGTAAATATTTGGTTAATGGCATATAAACCTTTGTTGAAGACCAGTGGAGGTAGTATTTAACCTATAACTAGGAGGATAACGGCGTTCATATCTTTCCCAAAAGTGAACACAACAGCTCAACTGGAATTTGAACTCGCTTACTACGATTCTGCAGTCCATCACGTTAACCATTACACCACGATTAAACCCCCTGTAGACATTGCTTTTTTTTTCAATTAAATGCTAATAAATTCCTGATTGTTTACTTGTATGGCCTCGATTTTTCACAGGTTGTCTGCCTTGTCGGTGGGGCTTAGAATATATTGAATGTACCCCTGCAGAAGTGTATGACCCCCATAAAAAAGGGTTCTAGGAGTATGATATTAATCTGCATAAAGTGTTGAGGCTCCAGTTCTAAAAGTCTAGGAAGTTTGGAGCACTTATTCGGGGCCATAACTTCCATGTCCTTTCAGACCCAAAATGTTAGGGTTCCATTTACGGATCAAATAAAACCACTTGTAATGATTCGAATTATATCGCAATATTTTGGCTACCGTATAATCCTGCGCCAAAAATCTCAAGAAATTACACAATTTATTTTAGATATTTCAATATAGACCAATGATATGCGCAATTCTCTAACCTCTAAGTATAATAATCTTTGACCGGTTGACATACCATTAAAATAAATCAATCCATAAGACACATTTTAATAATTATTCTGTATAAATATGTCAATAAATGCCAAATAAAAACTTTGTAAAAAAATTATTCGAAGTTGAACCCAAGGATACATTTAAAAATACATCTTCAATAATGTAGATGTTTTTTTATGAGCGATGTGTATAATGTTAGGAACAATTTAGAAAGAGACTGAGCTAATTCACCATGTTTATACATTCATGTTTAGAAACGAAAAACTTGCTCTTACCAAACATGCCGTGTTATTACTTGTTGTTGCAATTTTCATAGAGATAAATTGGAAGCACTTCATTACTGAGTAGAATCTGAAAGCAGTAATCAAATGGATATTAAAGAAGACTGAAACCAAACCAACCGTGCCCTCCAAAAGAACAACTATACGCCTCATATAACAATGGGAATGTGGAATAAGCGGAGAGATATCGTAAATAGTAGGTAGAATCAGAAATGGTAAGACCAGCACGAAAAAACTGTGTGCATTCTCTAATACATTTATGGATAGAACAATAATTTCTGACATCCTGAATGTATATGTTATCTCAAAATATTAACACACGTTATTTCTGGAAATAATATAAACAAAAATCAATATGGATGCTAAAATGTAGACCTTGGGACGTAGAAGTAAACATGAAGCATTTTTGAAAGTACATTATATATATATATATATATATATATACTGTTGGTCTCGGATATACATTATTCTGAAGAAACATTTTTCAGGCTACTGAATATGTTAAAGCAAAGCTCATTGTAAATCCTTTTTGATAAAACATATCACCCCCTTAAATCTTTTTTAATACTTGAAAATAAAGCTTCAAAAACTCGCTAAAAAGACCTTTCTTCTTTTCTACGAAACTTTTTCCTGAAAAGGAACTAATTGAGATCCTTCAAAAGTACATGACATAAAATATTTTTTCTATTTGTCTCATCTTTATATATATATATATATATATATATATATATATATATATATATGCCAAATTACGACATGGGAGAAAAAAGCGATACATATATATATATATATATATATGTATAAATTGAAATGAACAGTAGATTTAAAAACGTTTTTTTAAGTCAATTACGGACGTTTATAGTGTCATACATACACACCCAATATATATATATATATATATATATATATATATATATATATATATATATATATATACCTCTCCTAAATTACTTGAAACTGTCATGTATATCAATAACTGTCTGCCAGAAGTTTAAAAGTTTTTACGGTAGTTCCATCTGATTGGCTATGTCTGTTAACAGCGATTAAGTCTAGAATTATACTTTTACTTAATAAAGTTCCCAAAACGACAAAGTAGAGGTGTTGGTAATTTAGATTTGCTAAAGGGAAAAGATGAAATGTCTAATTTCAGTGAAAATATGTTAGAAAATATATTCAGTAGGGTCTACATGTCCGTGAATATTCGTTGTTTGTTTTTATGGTATTTCCACCCTTGTTGGGTTATTTTATCCTGAAATTAGTTTAACAATTATGATCTTCATTCATATTAGCGATTAAACTAAACTATTATAAACATTTAAAGCTATTAGTTTTAAAATTATGGTCTCCATTTATATAAATTATTAAAATCAACCTTCATCAGAATTTAAAACAGGTTAAGTTCTTAACCAAACCGTTCGCATAGGTATGATGGGACACAAGATAATGTTTTTAATCGGAGTAGAGCTGCTTTGGAAAAGAATTTTCCTTCTCCCTGACTGCTTGGATAACTAAGGCTAATTGTTCAATAGGCTGGGAGCAGTAGAATACTCCGACTAAATCTCTCTGGACCAACCAGCCTTAAGACGGGATGCTATTTTCGTAACCTGCAACTTCGTCTCTTACATGGACTAGACTGGTGGTTGCACACAGCCAATCCTATCAATCGACTGGTCTTTCTAAAGGCTTAGAACCAATATGATTAAGTCACGCCTGTATTTTTAAAATAGTTCTCGTGGCGAAAAATCAAAAAAGCAAAACAAAAATAAAACAAAAAAAAGAAGTCTACCAACACTTTTTATCGTATAAAATTCAGTCTACTCGATTATTTACCAATAGTTGAGGAGACATTATAGGTAGATCAATGCTTTTCTTAAGGCCATGAGAGAGAAGTGAAATGTTAACAGACTTGTCCAGGATTTGAACTCAGATCGCTGATTCCATTTTATACAGTGGAAACCTTTACGTTTAGAGCATGGCCTAAACAGTTAACCACTTCACACGAAGATTATCTCAGATATATTTGATTTGTAGATAGAACCCTAACAGATAGAAAAATTCCGGCTCAGAATGGAAGAAAAAGTAATTGGAAAAAAGATTACTCTATACACTCTGGAGCTCACGAAGTGTTGCCAGTTGCTGTTTAGCATCATTCATAAGAAACCTTTTCTTTTTAGGTAGACTTAGCCCTGTGCATCAGATGTAGACAGTTTATTCTTGACCGCATCGTTTGGATAGGGCTAAGATATAGTGACAACAACTCTTTAACCAGGTCGACAACACTGACTACGATATATATTTTCGATCAAGCTTCATGGGCAATTATTGAACAAATCAATCGTGGCGTGGATCCCGGCGAACAATTTTATAGTCGTACAATCGAAGGTTTGATTGTTGGAAAAACCGCCACTATATCACCGGACGTCCTCCGTTATACAGCTTGATCGTCTATTTGACTCATAAGACATTAGCAGAATCCGGCTACTAGGTTTCTCCGATAAGCCTTCGGCAAACACACACACTCATACACACACACACATTCAAAAACATAACAACCTGTATTAGGTTATTTAAAGATAAATTTTGATTTATTTGTAAATGTTAGACAATAGCCATAACTTTCCGACGTTCTGTTATGATCATCAGAGATCATGTTATTTTAGATGCATTTTAAGATATAAACAGATCTCTTAATCTCCACTAGACAACCAGACCTAAAGATTACATTAAAAGAGTTAAAAAAAAGGACTAACTACGGCAGCCAGTAGCATCACTGATAAAATAATTACAAACAAGACAACAATAACTAGGAAACAAAGATGTAAAGAAAATAACCCAATGGTTTTTTAAATCGACAAACTGGCGAAATCTCACACAAGAAGACTTAGACATGGCTACGGAAGGGAAACTTTAAAAATATGGAATTGAACCTCTTCTAAAAACAACACGAAACAACACCATAAGAATCACTTATCTTAAGGCGAAAATTGATAGTACGCAAGGGAATAATTAGAATAGGTCTTCTGATAAGAGATGAAACTGTTAATCACATCAGCGAAAGAAGCAAACTAGCACAAAAGAAGTATAAGACTAGACACGACTGTAGGGGAAAAGTTATCTCCTGGGAATTATGCAAAAATCTGATATTTGGCTATACTACGAAATAAAATGGATAATAGAAGAGCTTTAACAAAAGAACCTTACATCGTAGAAATGACATAGACAATCTCTTTGTAACTAGAAAAGAAAGAGGAAGCATACTCGCAAATGTTGAAGATAGCATCGATATATCGAATACTACATAAAATAAAGAACAAAGAAAGGCTAATTACAGAAACCATAAACAACACCAACAACACAAGTATCAACAAAACAATCATAACTTGAAAACAAAAATGTGAAGAAAAGTAATTGTATGAATATTTCAAGCTGCAAACAAGCAAAAACCAAGGGAAAAACTTTACTGAGAAACAAGATCCCTTCTAATAGCAGAACACATAACACCATGTGGCCAAAGTACGTTAAAGCAAAAATGTACAAGGTGCAAAAATATAGCATCTGTAGCTACAAATTGATAGAGACGAAACGAGATATCATATAAAAATCTTATTTAGCAAATTAGCGCAAAAGAGTTTACGACTAGACCCGACTCGATGGGATAAATGATCTCCTTGAAATTATTCAATAATCTGATAATTGACCATACAAAAAGTGGTATATGCACAACCAAGAATCCGTCATAGAGGATGAGACTCATAAAATTCTTTTGAGATTTTGAGATACAAACAGATCACTTAATCCCGGCTTGTCGACCAGACCTAATGATAGTAAAAAAGAAAAAAGAACCTGCCGAATAGTGGACTTGCCATCCCGCCAGACCACTGAGTAAAATTAAAAAGTGAAAAGATGGATAAATATCTGGACCTTGCTAGAGGGCTGAAGAAGCTATGGAACATGAAGATGATGGTGATACTAGTTGTCGATGGTGCACTTGGAACGACCCCCGAAAGATTGGTAAAGCAATTGGATGACTTAGAAATTAAAAGACAAATGAAAAACCATTTAAAATACATCATTACCAAGATCGGCCAGAACACTGAGAAGAATCCTGGAGACTTAAGAAAACTTGACTTTCAAACTCCAGTAAAAAAAACATCAGCTAACGTTGCAGTAAATAAATACTATGAAAGGAATAAAATGAAAATAACAACGGCAACAATTTTTACACATAGATAAGTATGGTTTCAATGATTCTTGTTCAATGCTGATAATTTTCAAACAGACTAATTTATCTCAAATACGAATCTTGAAATGGTACTGCCAATTTGGCTCAGAGTGGACCAGTCGAAAATAACAGTGAAGATATAACTCAATCTCCCAAGTGCTTCCGAACTGAAGCTTCGCCACCGGTATTAATTAAGTATAATACTCAAGACGCTTCTTTTTGTGAGTGACTTACTTCTATTACCAGAGTGGTTTTCGGAGCCCTTCTGACAGAGTGGTATTTCTTTTATATTATGTGTTTTTGTTTGTTTGTTTGTTTGTGTTTTGTTGCACTTTTTCTTAGTTTATTTTCTTTAGTTCAACCTGCCATGAGTTCTATTGTACTATTATTAAATATTGTGAGTCGATTACAATGTTTATCGATATTTCACTTTATTTGCTATCAACACAAACATTCTGTAGGTATAGATGCTTTTTAATTGTTCTATGCATTTATATAATTGAACGCAAAGGAACATATGTTTAGTATACTTACAAAGCATACTTATCTTTCGAGTTCAACATGTATTGCGACATTGCATTCGTACTGTGTGGCCTAAATGTTACAATATTAAGTAGCTTAGTTTCAGACGACCTTCTTTCTGGTAACATTTGCCCCTTCGCCTAAAAGGGATAATAGCAGGCTTGATCTTTCCGGTCTCTTGAGACGACCCACAAGAAGAATGCCGAAAGAACGTGAACAATTTTCAAAGATCACCCCCAAGAGATTGTTTCATTAAACCAACCTTGTGTCACATATTGCCACGTGGAGAGCCGAATAAATCTCAGTTTAACGTGACCTAGACTGCAAAACGAACAAAATAGAAGGCATTTGCGCCCCGATACTGCAAGTATTTCTCGGTCAACGTAGACCTACGGAATACAGTATAAACAAATATGTACTATATATATATATATATATATATATATATATATATATATATATTGTCATCCCCAGCCAGACTCTTTCGTTGTATCACAACTCTTCCGGGTCACTAGACATGCGAGATGCTTCATACCCAGCTGAGCTTAAATATCTTACTACAGAGCTATCATTCTCTACGTAAGTGAAGGGATTTTTACCTATATATGTACATATACGCTAACGGCTACAGGAGTGCTCAATTTACGAGAACGACTTTACATTTGCGTGTAGCTGGCACCCAGTAATTCTCCGCTCGAGTGCTTAACCCCTGGGCCGGGGAACATGGCACTTAGATATCCATTTATGAAATATTTAAAGGAAGTTTAAATCCGGCCTATATGCAAGTCTTACTAAAAGGATCAGTTCATGGAAGATTACCAAAGTTAAGCAAACATGAAAATGATCACTACTTAGATATGTAATTACTTTAGCAATAGCAGCTACTGTAAAAGCTGCCTGAAGTTTATGCGCCAAATTTTAGAACATTTTTGTGAATAACAATATCCAATTTATTTTCGCTTTCCTTAAAAATCTTTAAAGATTTCATTGCTCAAAAAACTTTTGCCGATCTTCAAATTCAGTATGTTGACCTATGACTGGTCAGTTTACGGTACACACTATATCTGAGGAATTAACTAAATAGTGATCAATGAATGTTGTCGTCAATGATTTAAAAGAAAAATTATTTCTGTATTTTTCAATGAACTTTTTCCAATGATTTAGCGTTTCTCACAAATGCACCTTCTCAAGCTGACACTCCCCTGCAATGCCTGCAGCAACTCCTCGAGAGGCAGCATTTTCTACGAGAACTCAAACAACACGGAATTCATGTGTTTTAATCAAGATGTTTCTATCTCATTAAATAGCGAGCCTCTAAAACAGAAGACCTGTTCATATATCTCTCGGTAGCAATATCTCATCAACTTAAAGATGTTAATTCACACAGAGGTTAAGCACTAGCTGCTTTTAATACGTTAATGAACTTATGGGAATCTGATTTCTCCGAGACAAAAAAACGAGGATTCTTTCAAATTGTAACCGTATCCTTACTAGTGTAAAACTGCAATATTTGGATTTTAACATTTGGAGACAAAGGTAGTATGGAGCTGCAGAAGAATCTTTCGTAATGTTATCAACAAATCCTGGACGAAACAAACAACTAAATGACATCTCTACAGCTACTTACCTTCTATCTCATAAAACATGCAAAATAAGTAAAACATGGTAACTACTAAGTCGGAATGAACCCATAAAATTACGTTTTTCTGTTGACACTCATTCATGTACACAGCAGTGTTGGATGTCCAGTAAAAAATCAAATTCATTCGTTCTGTGTGGATATAAGTTGCCGTCGGTAGAACTTGCCAAGAGTGATGGCTGAGAGTGACGGATATTCAGAGAGCGATATATATATATATATATATATATATATATATATATATATATATATATATATATATATATATATATAATCAAAGGATTCTGTGCTGCCGGCATGCCTTGATCAGAATCAAGTATGACTTGTGGTTTTAACACAAGATTTTAACTACATTTGAAGAAAAAACTATTGATGCAGAATCTTCAGTCGCTGAGTAAGCCATGACTTGAACCAAACTTTCACTGACCAAAAGAAATAAAGATAAATACCATAGCAAAAAAAAGACGTAATTTTATCTGCAACGTGTTAGGATGTTCCTATATTTTCGTTTTAGTTTTATTGAAGCGATATTGTATAGGTTTATGCGTTCAAGATATCGAAACTATCAAATGAACCATTAAAAATTACGGCAATTCCAAATTCGTTTAACAATTATAAAAGAAAAAAATCGATGATATCACTATTGTTACATAAAAGTATCAAATCACACAAAGTGTAATATATCATATCTGGCTTATAAGTTAATTATTTCTTTCTAAAGTGACAAACCAATCATCGGCAATAATAAGAAAAAGTGCCCAAACACGAAAACAAAACAAATGTCTCTATGGAAAAAAAGAAAATTATTGACCACAGCATATGTGAATGCAGCAAGAAAAAAAGAAAAGAGATTTAAAAAAAAACAAGTCAGGAGTCTGAATTTATGATTCAGATATATTTTAAGAGCAGAAAATTATGTCTGTTTTTGAATTGATGAAAAATTCATTTTCGTAAGGATTTTAAGATCCAGACAGATCGATTAACCTCAATAAAAATGGATTGAGTGATTTTTGATCCATGTCAATCCCTCTTGGATTATTTTATTCTAGAGGTGAGAGAATCCAAATCATTGTTCATTGAGATTTACATTTTTTGTGTTGTTACTTCATAGGATATTTTGATAATATTTATGATGTCAACAATTCCTTTTTACCGCAAATGTTTGCACACATTTGCATGGGTTCAACAATTCCGATTAATAATAATTAAATATTTTCGTGTAAATAGTTCAGTTTAATAAAAGCCATTTCTTTGCAATTAGTTATAAGATTTCAACTACAAATAATCCTTAGTAAACAATTAAAGCTTCAAGTAATTATTCTTAAGACAAATAACTTATTTTATATGTCTTCAGAAATACCTGTTAAATACGAATAATATACCAACATATCTATTTGACCCATAGATGGCACACTAGCAGTTACTACCTCTCTGGGAGTAATGACAAGGAAAGTCTTTTCTCAATTTTCTGTGCTCCAGAACTGGAGAGTCACAATCAGATGCAGTCTCGTGTCATAACCAGAACACCTTTTTCGTTGGAGAGGGAGAATGGAGTCTTACTCCTCTGGAGTCACAATCAGATGCAGTCTCGTGTCATAACCAGAACACCTTTTTCGTTGAGGAGGGAGAATGGAGTCTTACTCCTCTGGAGTCACAATCAGATGCAGTCTCGTGTCATAACCAGAACACCTTTTTCGTTGGGGAGGGAGAATGGAGTCTTACTCCTCTGGAGTCACAATCAGATGCAGTCTCGTGTCATAACCAGAACACTTTTTTCGTTGGGGAGGGAGAATGGAGTCTTACTCC
The DNA here is from genome assembly GCA_963585895.1 of Sepioteuthis lessoniana. Taxonomy (NCBI): domain Eukaryota; kingdom Metazoa; phylum Mollusca; class Cephalopoda; order Myopsida; family Loliginidae; genus Sepioteuthis; species Sepioteuthis lessoniana. The sequence goes on from OY757911.1 coordinate 126,301,188, forward strand.
TCTGTAAGGGATGCATTCAGCGTATTCAAAGCCCCTACTGACAAGGAAGGAAAAAGTGCAAAATGATATCTCAAAGAGAAAATAAAACCCCAAAAAGCTAAAACGCCAAAATGTCACTGAAAAAGAGTGCGATGTATAATTGTTGTAATCGTACTCATGATAATTGTAACACATATAATTATCCCATGAATCATAGTTTAAATTCAAAGGATTAGAAATTCGAGGAAAATTATAGCAATCCAAATGCCATTACACAACCAATCTACTAAAGAGAACTTATACAATCAGTGTATTTGCAAGTCACAAATACGTTGGAAAAATACTTCGTTATTTATGTGTCTTTACAAAACGCTCAAAAGTTATCATAATAACAAAGAAAGTGTAAAACATAGAAACAGAACAAAAGGGTTAAGTAAGGGTGGGGTATAAACCTCGCCAGAAACGAATGCAACAATCCAGCATAAAATGAAATAAAAGAATCGACATGATAATCGCTCTGTCGATGGCGCTTAGTATACGTTCACTGAAGGGGGTTAGATATGAGAGTAAACTGAGGGTGACTTCCCACATTTGAAGCGTGTGGATTATCCTGTCATTACTATTACTCCCAAGTCCACTCTGATCGGGACTAATAGTACCTGTTTAAAAATTATTTGTATTAGATAAGAATAGTTGCTATCATATGTATGCAAAATTTCTAAAGAAACAGAAAAATGTGAATATAAACTTACGCTATTATTTAGTTCCTAGGCATTTTAACGGCATGTCAACCCCTCTGAGGTTGATATATCGTTAAAATCAATAGTTCTCTCAAAAGTAGGCATGGTAGAATATGAACACAGATAAGTTACAATTTATGCAAACGACTTCAGATTGACGATTTAAACATTGGCCGCTGAGAAATTGTTTTAAAAGTCAGACTATTCCATCGAAATTAGAATATAGAAACATTATTGTCTGGACAACCTATTAAAAAATAGCAGCGTATATATTCAGTAGTTTTATAAGAAAATAGAAAAAGTAAAAATCTCATAACTCTCTCCTGGAAATTGAAAAGTCCTGTAGAAAACAATTACAATCGTACACGTATCATTTGGGATATATGTGTCTCTATCGGGGAAACTAATCATTATTCGATGTATTGGAAATTCAAAAGATAGCAAGATCTAGAGAGTTGGGTGGTCATCACGAATACTGAGGAATGTCCTGGATATCTGTAAACAGTAGTTCTCACTCAAAATACAAGGGCAACTAACTATAATTATGATAAAACTAAGAGAAAATTGGTTGTATTCGATTATGATGTATCCTTTGGGACTTAATTATTTTAATGCGATACACACTAATACGAAACATTCTACGTGACTAGCGTATTATTTTTAATGGAGACATGATTATAATTACAATATATTTCTCCTTTCTTTCCCTCATATCTTTATAACTTTTTCATCTCTCTCTCTCTCTCTCTCTCTCTCTCTCTCTCTCTCTCTCTCTTATTTTTAGCCTCTCTTTATTCTGGTTATTCTTGATTTTTCCTTACCTTCTTGCTTTTATCTTTTATATCTTCTTTCTTCTCTCAGTAGCTTCCGTTTTCACTTTCTATTTCATTCTTTGTCTGATTCCTTCCTTCGAAATCTTATCCTACATTTTTCTGTTTCTTTTCTTATCTTTTTTTTTTTCTTTTACCATCTTCACCTCTTTCTTCGATGTTCCAATAGTTCGTAGTTTCCGCTATCATTAAATACCTTCTTCATTTCCTTTCACCAAATTTTAATCCACTATTTTACTTTCCTTTTCTTCGTTTATTTTTACTTTGTTTTTTATCTTCCATTTTTCAGTTTTCATTTTCCTCCATTTTTATTTTGTTTTCATTCATTCGTCTTTTCTAATTTCGTTACCTTCACTATCCTCTTCATTGAAATTCCTTCTTCTCCTTCCTCCTTTGACTTTCCTTTCCATTTTTCTCTTTTTCCTCTTCTCCTACTACCTTATTCTTTTCACTCTTTCAAACACTCTTATTATTTTATAACCTCTTTTTCTTTTCTTTTCGTCATGCCTTCTTTTCTGCTTTTGACTTCTTGGCCCCATTTTCCCCACTCTTAATCCTTATCAGTGTTAGCTATTTTTGTTTCCTTTGCCATTGATTTCTGAATGTTTCCCTTTATCTAAAAATCTATTTATATATCATCACTTGCATTTTACTTTCTTTTCAATCTTCTTTCAACAATTTTCATTATATCTTTTCTGTTTCTTTCTTTAGTCTCTTTCTTTATCATTTTCTGCCCCCTCTTCCCTCCATTATTCTTTCTACTCTATCTCCCTCGTTTCTATCTGTTTTTCTCCACCCACACTTCATTTTGTTATTCGTACGAATTTTCTCTTTCTTTTCCCCCAACTCCTCGCTCTCACTTTCGGACATTGGTATAATGGTTAGAGTGTTCGCCAATTGCCCAGGAGTCCAGGGTTCAATCCCAAGTCGAGTCATACCAAAGACTTTAAAAATGATACTCAGCATTATATGGTACGGATCAAGGGTAAAATGGAGAAATCCAGGGAAAGGAGTTGAGCCCGCCCCTACACCTTTGTGTAGTAGCTGTTGAAAAGGGAACCGTCGGGTCATCTACGACGATGGTTGCCAGTTTTACTTTATATATATATATATATATATATATATATATATATATATATAGTTTTTTTTCTCTTTTCTCTCTAGGATCCTCTATTTCTCACCTTAATCTCGTCTGTGACTGTAGAAAGACGAAATGAAAGGTTGAGGTAATTATAATTACTTTCCCTTTTCATTTCATTTTCTTTCTATTTCTTTCACATATACATTCTTCTTCTTCTTCTTCTTCTTCTTCTTCTTCTTCTTCTTCTTCTTCTTCTTCTTCTCTCTCTCTCTCTTTCTCTCTCTGTCGCGGTGTTCTTTATCGCTTCTTTATTCTTTTTTATTCTTCTACCATGCTCTCATCTCCCCATTCATTGATCCTTCTTTTACACTTTCTTTCTTTCCCTTTTCATCCTCTCTTTCTTTATTATTCTTTCTTGCGTTTATTCTTTTTGCTGCATTTTCCTCATTACATTTGCCATCATCATTTCTTTATAAATCGACTTTAAGGAACCAGAGAATTTAACATTTCAAAGAAAGTTTAGAATAAACAATATTATTCCAACACAAATATTGCTGTTCCATTATTGTGGGAGAAATTAATACTTAAGTATAGTTGTCTTACAGTCTTTCGTTTAACTAGTTTAATCTTATTTATTAATCATTGAGAAGATTTTATCTTTCCTCTATAGACCACCAGTTAGAATATAGAGAGACAGCATTTTATATGCCTGTAATTGGACCCTGGAAAACGAAAACGTTTCTTGCTCTTTGAGAAATGGGGATTCATGTCAAAAACGATTCTTCAATAATGAACAACAATCTACACGAATTAATGTCGTTGCAAGTAGTAGCTAAAATTGCAGAATTTAAAGGTTTAAGAATTTCAAAATCAAATTAATGATCGTCTTACATAAGTAATTATACACATTAATTAAGAATTACTAATTAGGTTTGTAGAACCGAAAATATATAAAATGACAACACTACTTAGAACGAATAATCTAGACAGAAAACGTTGAAATCACTTTAAGTGCCACTTAAATAATAATTCGCGACAAAAAACTGGAAATACTTCACAGAACATTACGAAACGTATAAGATGATAGAGAAACATCATTAAAGTATATTCTCTGAAATGAAAATTAATGTTTTTCAATACACTTACTCGACGTAGTTGGGGATGTATATCCAACCACTCCACTATGCCAAAAATTCGACGCAACGTCACATTTTTAAGGTGATTACAGCTGGGGAGAATTTAGATAATTTTATTGAAGCTATACCATTTAATCCAACGCCATGGATTTATGCCTTTTCCACAAAACATTGGCGGAAAGTCTAACGCAAACAGCCGCAGCCTAGATGATAACTTTTGCGCCATAACCATCTCCGGCAAGGATTCCTATTTCAACTATAAACGATTATAAAATGAGCATCTCAAGGTCCTGTGCAACAAAAAGTGTTTTCTCTAATCTCAGAAGTTATATTTTTTTTTTTGCTTGAAACTTCAATTGTTTTTCAGAGATTCTAATTGGCTGCTATCTTTCTATTATATTTCCTTTGCGTCATGAGACCTGAAGAAAGCATCGAAAAACCAAACCGAAAAAAATAAATAAATAAAACCACAAAAATCCATAAACTAATTAAAAAAAGGACGTAATTCATGAATTTGTTTTCAGTTATGGATTTTTATTTCTATTGTAACAATTATCGTTTGGGAATTCTGAAAATACTCTTTACCACTTTAAACAGAATGACCTAGACATCCATGACCCATTCGTATATTTCCACATATTCACCCAACAGTCGATACGGAGGCGTAATAGTTAGCAAGCTTGACTAGCAAATCTACACGAGTGAGATCGAGTCTCATTGGATGCCCCATTCATTCGGCCTTGTGTCACGTCGAAACAAAAAGCTTCGTAAATCACCACCCTACAGTCGCTACTCTATTTATAACAAGTTCCTTTAACAATTAGAAAATAATTTCTAAATGGCATTCATTGTATGTACCTAACTGCACAGCTAAAAGCCGGTTGCGACACATTGTCAGTCTTTCGGAGGTTTTCTTTCTCTTACGTAGGTTGCCCGACCAATGCTAAAGAATTCTATCTGTCCTATTATTTAACCGTAGCTAGGTGTAAGAAGAGACTGATTCATACCTTTTCAAAGGGTAGTAACCCCTAGTGAAACGCACACAGCTTTGTCCAGTATTCTATTTTATTTCTATCGACGATGACAATAATCAATCGCCTCTAGGTTTAGTTGAGAACGTTCACCAACACTACTTAAGAGTTCAGTGTAACCTATGAGGGGCATACGATAAGTTTCCAGGCTTTTTTCGTATCGACACTTTTATTGATAGTACACACGTGAAACTCTAGTCTCCTTCGAAGTAATCTCCTCCGGCTGCTATGCAACTGTTGTACCGATCCAACAACGGAATACCTCTTGTGTAAGCGTGTCAATGACATTCGACACAGCTCCTTTCATCTCCTCAGTTGTCTCATAACGACATAATCTGAGCTTAGGGAATAACCAAAAGTCACAGGGAGCAAGGTCTGAACTATAGGGATGCTGAGGAACTGTCTTGATGCCCATTTTAGTCATATAGTCTGTGACAAGGATAGAGTTGTGGACTGGTGAAATTGTCCTGCTGGAAATGCCACTGACCCGATTTGAAGAATGTTGGCCTCTTCCGATAGAATCTCTCGCGGAACTCCCTTAAAACGTCAACATAGTAACCCTAACCCAAATCCTTTGGCCAATCAACTCTGGTCTATTGACTTCCTTACTCCTCCCACATCTCTCATCATCCCTCACAGACTCCCTGCCTTCCTTCAGTCTCTTATGCTACTCAAAAACTGATGCTCGATTCATGCAACATGTTCCAAAAGCTGTCTGAAGCATTCCATATGTTTCTGTAGCCTTTTTTCCAAGTTTACAACATAATCTTATTGCATAACGTTCGTCTAAAGTCCAGATTGCATTTTTGTAATTCACCAGCTGTGACAATCAGGTTTTAGTAGGGTGTATTCCAATTCCTGTTATACCTATTCCTTTTAACCTGAAATCATAAAAATGTGTCAGTCATCTCATAAGCTGTATAGCAATAACATACTGAATTTTCGAGAATGTGCAACAATTTTAAATGCCCATACCGAAAAATTCTGGAAACTTATCGTATGCATCTCGTAACAACCTCCGATCTAAGTCAACCTCTTTCCCGGCCTAGTCAGGTACTTTAACTAGTGTATTAATATTCAGTTAAATTTAAAGAATATTTGCTTGTGTCTACTAAAGTGGCAATAGCCTACGAAAATATAGAATATTATTAAAGTTTATCTAATAAATAGAGCTAACAAATTTATCTTTTGGTTATTTTATAAATTCGGTGTTCTCCTTGTCTTCCTGTTTATTTCATTTTATATTTGAAAAAATATCGATAAAAGTATACTTTTAGATTACGTTTTGTTTTGCAAGATAGCTGTAAAAAAGTGGCTAAAATGTGATAAGCCCCAATTCTATCGTCTAGTAGATGATTAATTTTATCAAAGATGAAAAAAAAAACAAAAAAAACATTGCCTTTGAATTGTTCCTTTTTTATATGAAATTTTGTTTTCGTTATTATAAAAATGATTTTTCTTGACAAAACCCCCCAAGCTATGAGGACTGATGTAAATTCTCAAGAAAGAGTGATGAAAGAGAAAGTTTCACACTTTAATTTTCAGGAGAATAGGAAGGAAGGAAAAATATTTTTCGACTTCCAATCTATTTTCGCTTATTCTATTTACTTTTTCAGATTAAAATATACATGGTAAGATATACTGATGGCAAATAAATTTGCAGCACCTGGAGCAGGTTTCACATTGTTTAAGATTAAGTACACAGGTGATTTACAGTCAAGTAACATTCCAAACACCGTCACCCACCAAGATTACTGAGGGTAAGGTAACGTTGAACTTGTTCAACACTTGGGTGGTTGACCATTTCGAAGTGGGGGTGTCCTCGTGGTATAATGGTCAAAGCGATGGACGACGGAATCATACTAAGCGAGTGACGTTCACTTTCAGGCAAATACCCTTGGGAAAGGAAGGAAACCTCTTATCCTCTCAGCTATGGGTTAAATAGTACCACTACTGTTCTTCTAGGAGAATGGCTTTGGCATTAAAGAACCTATAACGGTTGATATGCCATTGAACAAAGAAACCAAACCATTTCAAAACAGCAGGTAATGTCAGCTATCTGTCTACCAGAACTGAAAAAAAAAACAAGTAAATAACAACATTGTATAGTCAGTTATTTTGCTTGGTTTAGTTTAGCATGAGTAGAGAAGCACGAGGAACCTAGTGAGGGTCGAATTCACGAGCTATAATCTACGAGCCTAGTCCGCTAACTCTTATCCTATATACGGTGCTCATCAAAGGTACTGTAAGCAATCAAAGAACTGGGTGCTGGATTATGCAAAGCTAAGCCAGTGTTAAGTGTAAAAATGATTCATTTTTCGTTGGAATCTCCGAAAGAGGTAACTCAGGAACCAGGCACTCAACCCAACCGTTATCGCTTTTAAACAGGGGGAAGGTATTTAACCGACTCGTCCTGCTTTTGGAATGTGACTCTATGGCAGTTTAATGTAGGAAGACCCAAAAGAAGAAAGCCTCTAAATGTGATTGGAAAATTGCTCAAGTTCAGTCGTCATTGCCACTTAGAGGTGTCTTATGCACAGAGCAATTGGACCAAATCATACCATTTTAGATGAAAGGCAGCTGCTGCTTGAAGGGATGGTATTTACCTGACAACCCAGGAGTTGTAAAAGAAGATCGTTTTAATATGGGGTGCACACCAGGATGTATAAGAATTGCTTATGTTCCTTCAGCATCCATCTTCAATCAAGCCCTTAATCCTTTTAGGTGCTGGTGCTGCTTGGAGAAATTGTTCCTTAGAAGTGAAACCGTTAATTTAGAATCTACTTGACAAAACGCTAAATAGGTATAAGATTTATTATGCTAATACTTTATCTGGAAAGCAGTAAATCAGCACCAATATAATCCGTACGCGTGTTCCAAAATAATTAGTGTATCAACAGGACCCACATCCTATCTTCACACAAGTGAAATGTGGACACCAGCCATTTGAACGCTGTATTCTTACTTTTAATCAGTTTATGAGAGTAAAGAAAAAAATCCCATTGCAGGGAGAATATTTTCGAGGGGTGTTTCATTTAAAAAGTTACATGTTGCTGAGTTGGATTTGGGATACTTGACTATATAAACGTTAGAAACTATCTGGATTTCTTATCTTGAAGTTTATCTGAGAAATTACTACGACTAATTCATCCTTCCTCTCTCTCTCTCTCTCTCTCTCTCTCTCTCTCTCTCTCTCTCTGCACTTCGACCGCGAACTTCCTTCATACTCTCATTTGCAACCTCCTACCACCATTAACAATACTACAGGGTGTTTAAAAAAGGTTTACATGTCTATAGGCTTTTTCTACAAGTCTCGTCCTGTTGAACATCCAAATCATCACATTGGAATCTTCCCCCTATGGTCTCTATGATTTCCGTTCTAATTTTGTGATAAAAAATACTCCCATAAATATATTCATATTAAGCCCCTGTCGTGGATTCCAAGAATGTGCTGAGCATTTTAAGACTTTTTGAAATTAAATCATAAAGGTATTCTCATTTTAGTGCTAGCATTTGTTTTGAATTACCTGGCATATCTCTAATATAAGCATTTATTTAATTCAGATATCTAGTTGTAGCCATTATCAGAATTGTCTTCATCCCTAAAGAATTGTTAAAACAAATATCCTCTTTGTTACGGCTGAACTGATTTTTAATTGTCATTTGCCTCCTCGGTAACATGAAATAACCTTCATATAATGTTTAGCTAAATTATCCTAGCTAGTCAGAGTTAGGGCATTCAATTACCCCCAGCATGATTTACTTACATTGTTTTTGTTTTAGTTTTTTGCTAAATTAGGCTCAGCTTTGTAAATAATAACAATGTCTTGCTTGACTAATGTGAACCTACATTTATAATTCGGATCAAATAACCGCAAAAAAGAGGTCGTTCCTCGAAAAACAATAACTGAACGAATATAATTTTATTCATACTATATCACTAATACAGGTATTCCTTCAGAAACGAGGCATTTTTATATCACAGAAGAAGTAATAGCCATTTTGTCAAAAAATCTTTTTTGTAACCAATGTTGTTATTTACTAAGCTTTGTTTAGTTGTGGTAATAGACCTAAGGTATGTGAAACCCAGTGAGAATCGATCACGCATGTAATGGTTTGCCAATCAAGTTTATCAACTTCTATACTACGTTAAGAAATCCTTATAAATGACATTAAATTTTGTAACAAGATTGGAAGGGTTCGATTTTACTTCATTATGAATAAATCAGTCAGCATAAGATTAAAATGAATACGCCAGTTTTGTTATTGTCGATTCAATAAAGAAAATAGTTCATCAAATGTAATTTATTAAAAAAAATAATATGATATTTTCTGGAATTATTTATAAGAGAATTTCGTAAGATGTTGCAAATAAATTCATTTGCAAAATGTAGTTATGATGGTGGTTCTCATTGCACATTGGTTGTTTTATTGATTTCAGTTGAAAGCAAAACAGATCGATTTGCTCATGAGTGTATTGAATTACGGATGAGCACATGCGTCTATATGGATTTGTGCGTGTTGAATGTTTGCATGCTGAAACATAACGATATGCCAATGTTTACTGTGTAAAGGTCTATTTCAACCTACTTACACAATTAAGGTAATACGTTGTGTCTCTGTCAGACATTATCTGAATATTCTGTATGAATAGGAGTAGACACATGCATCTATATTATATACCTCTCTCTCTCTCTCTCTCTCTCTCTCTCTCTCTCATTTTTTGTCTACATATTTCTTCTTAATTCTTTTCGAGTTGCCGTATCGATCTTATAATATCCGGCTGGAATAGGTTAATATGTTACTTTTCCATGTACATTACGAGTTGGTAAAAACATTTAGTTCTTAACTTTACCCTTTAACTAAACAAAAACAATAAAATTTCCTTTTTAGATGTTCTCATTGACACTAAAAATAATAATAATAATAATAATAATAATAATAATAATAATAATAATAATAATAATAATTTCTCTATCTCTACTTACCAAAAAAAACCCCACCAAACTACTGTACTGTCAGCTTTAAAAGTGAATGCCCCTTCCGATATAAAAAAAGCATTATAACCAAATATCTCGTGCAAGACTAATCTCCTGCCCCAAAACAATATTTTATTAAGAAATAAAAAAAAAAACATAAAACAAACTTTCATCAATATGGGTTCCCTAACTACGATGTTGATGAACAAATTAAATGTATAATAAAAAATTTAGCCAACAAAATAAATACTACAACACTCCACCCAATTAATAAGAATTTATCAAGGCTTTTACCGCCACCAAATGTTATAAAATTATGAATTAGATCAAAATTTAAAAAAAACAAAAAAACATTGATTAAAAGATACATACTCCTCTCTGATCCTTATAAATAAAATAAAACTTAATATATTCTATGATAATTTAAAACCTCCAATTTTCTTATGAAAAATAATTCCTGTCCCTCGATTGGAGTTTTGCAAAAAGTTAACGTTATAAATAAATTTAAATGTCCTTTTGAAGATTTATCTCTAAACCTTAACTCTTAACTACCCTATTGAGAAGACTTACTCTGCATCTTTGATACAAGTTTCATAGCCAAACATCAAAAAGAACATTCATGCCCGACAACTGAATTTCGGAAAATTCTTACCGAAAACACAATATTTGAGAAAAAAAAATACAGCAAGAAACAACTACATATTCTCGAAGCGATACACAGTAGAAATAGACAACTCAAACTTAACAGAATTAATTTCGAATCCAGTGCTAATCTACTTAAATGTCTTTAGCAACTCCTAATATTCATAGAAATAAATTCCAAAAAATAAGCGCTATACAATCCACCTGTATAAACGCTTATTCTTACTCGGTAGTAAGGTTTATGCAAAAGTTAGATGACTTTTGTAATACCCTCCTGATGATGGCCCAATATTGGGCCGAAAGTACTGAAGAAATAAGTAATCATTGAAGGTTTATTAACCAATTCTCGCCGGATATTATAAGATCGATACAGCTACTCAAAAGGATTAACAAAAATATAGAGACATAAAATGTTTGTAATGTTCAATCAAATATGTATAAAATAATAAATACTGCATATATATATATATATATATATATATATATATATATGTAAAGTTGATCAAAGTTGGCGATCGTAGTTGAGGGTAACCCGAAGGCTCCCTTTTCAATAGCTATAACACCGAGGTGTAGAGGAGAACACCACTCCTTTCTCTGGATTGCTCCACTTTAATCTTGATATGTATTTTATAAACGTGAGTATTAAGAAAGAAGATATCAAGTACCATTTTTGGAGTCTTTTGTATGACTCAACCTGGGATCGAACTCCGGTCTCCTAGGCTATTGGCGAATACAGTTCAATACAGTTTTTGATATGAATGACTTATACAATGGAAAATTCAGATAACTTTGATAAGCCTACAAGAACTACTTCTGTATATATATATATATATATATATATATATATATATATATATATATATATATATATATATATATATATATATATATATATATATATATATATATAGTTTTTGTGTGTAAGGCTTTTCATGAACACATTGATAATACACACTGACTTGATAGTCGCATTTCTCATGGTGCTATACCCTTGGTAAAAGTATGAATCCAAATACTTCCTAACTCTGAATACGCAGTAGGTGAAAAGGTGCTTTTAACCTTCATAGAGAGATCAGTTTGAGAGAAGGAGTATTAGAAATAAAACCAGTTGTATTGCGCTTAAAACTGACCATGTGTCGCAGCCACATGGCGTATAGCTTGGCTGTATACATATTTTATTCATCTACAAATGTATTAGAGATATATTTATGCCATGACTAGTCGTTGGATGGGGAGATAAAAATATAACTCGACTCCATTAGACGTTTGTTACTTTATTTTCTTCGTTCAGTCTCGGAGGCTGTGGAAGCAGGAAATAAGGAATAACGGTCAAAATGAGCTGGCTTGGTCATTCATTCTTTTTCTTTTAGGAACAGGAATCTTCTCAATTCTTTGATTGATTTATCGTTCTCTGTCAACGTGCAGATTTGTCAATTTGCAACCAGCTACCAAAAGAGAAAAAGAGAGTAATAACGAAATCCGTGATATATATATATATATATATATATATATATATATATATATATATATATGTGTGTGTGTGTGTGTGTGTGTGTATGTGTATGTGTGCATGTGTATGTTTTTGTGTCCATGTGTGTGTGTGTGTGTGTGTGTGGTCCTTTACTAGTTACGGTTGTTGATAAGTGTTTAGTTCCGTGACTAATTGCTTCATCAACTCCTTCTGTGTCTTCACTGTGTTTGAAGGAACCACTGAATGGGTATGACACAATCTAACCAGAACCTCTTCTGACGCTCAATGGGGTTGTTTGAAACAATCTGTCTAGGCATTGGCTTCTCAAAGACAAAAAAAAAATACACTGTTAAGAAAGGACAAATATCCATTGAAAGAAAATTGTATCACAATAGTATATATAATGTATATAAGAAAATAGTATTACTTTTTTGTGTTGAGAGAAAAATATGATGAGGAATTATGCTGGTATTGTGTCCCAATGTTAATCAGTCTGCTAATTATTCTGTGAGTTACTTATATCGCTGTTGAGGCTTTTACTGCTTGGAGAGATTTCTTTTTTTTATTCTCATGTCTTCACAATGGTTTCAAATGTTCTCTCTCTTTTAACTGTTAAATTTTTTTTTTAATTGAGGATTCACCTGGGAAAAAATATTTCATAGATCATTTTGCATTTTGCAATTACTTTATGATTGATCAACCGATCAAAAGTTTTTTATCTATACTTGTTGTATGAGTATCCATTTTACGTATCAGATTTTCATTGGTCATTCAATCAGGCCACAATGTAGGGGCTTGGCCATTTAAGGATCTTAGCCGACACATTGTGGTCGAGTGTCCATTTTCATAATGACCAAAAAATAAAGAGAACCAGAGATGTGCTTAATCTTTCCTAAGCGCAGATTTGAGCTTTTAATTTCAACATTGGAAAAAAGGTTAATTTGAAATGTTATGAATTTAAACGGATCACTTTACCAACAGAAGTTGTATTTCATTCTTGCTTCTTGCTTATATTGATAGTTCTATTTACTCTGATTGCTGACAATGTTACATGTGGCTTAAGGGTTAATGACACTAAAAATGAAATTGACGAACGGAGTTCAAATTCTACCTTAGATTATTTCTGTTCTCTTTGCACGAATGTTCTTGGAAAAACCATAAATCATTTTCCAAGCAATAGAGCTATTGAAAAGACGAATCTTATCAGCTTTCATTATAGGAACATTTAGGGATAGTTTTCTCTTATTGACGCCATGTATTCCAGAGCATCCCGTGTATAGGAGATCAACACTGAGTAATCCTTATTATCTTGAGAGATGCCATGAAATAAATTACTTGACATGCTACCTCTATGGCCTAATAGGTTATGGGTCACATATATGTCCACACTTCTCGACTGCAAGATTAATGTAATGTAACACTGCTACTGACATTTCACCTTCAACATTAAAAGGCTTAGCTTGTTAAATATCGTCTAATAAACTAAACTGAGTTCATGACGTATTTTGTTCAGAAAATGTGACAAGACAAGTTGATTAAGTTTGTTTGTAAATACCAATCGTAAAATAGAATAACATTGCATTTTTTTCGAACACAATAGAATAATTTGCTGTATATTGGTCATCAAACTTTCAGGTGTTCGAATAATTTTTCATATTTCTCGTTTTCTCTAAGCTGTAGAGTTAGAAATAGTTTCTGTTTCGTGATTTGTGAAGGGATAAGACTGCAACCCATCAGTAAATAAAGGGGATAACTATACTGTGACAAAAAACGAAACTTGGATTTATTTAAAGAACGTTATCGTCTATAATGCAATAGGAGACAATACAACATTGAGAGTGACAAATTAGGATCTACCGTGAATGCTGTGCCGCGATGCTGATGTATTTTCGACTAATATACTAAGGTTTTTGGTAAAGGCATAAAATCACCTTTAACTGAGGTCAAAGTAAGCGGAAGATATCAATGTAAGACATTGGGAATTGGTTGCTCGGAGGACACAATGAAGTCCTAGTTTATTCTCATTAGATGAGATAGTCCATTTTTTTTTTTACTTTAGCGTTATTAATTCTATTATCAACCTGTTTTATAACTCTGTTATATATATAATCTGAATTCTAAATGTCGATTCCATTTGTTTTCAACAATAACCGTTGTACTGAATAGTATGCAAGTTTGATGACTTTATATAATTTCCTCATTAGCTTGGCTGAGAACTTTTCAGAGCCTCGTAATACGATAAATAATGAAGTCCAGGTGTTCACGAAAAGGGGATAGATTCTTGAAAATTGTATTGCGTATTGACTCTTGACCAAGCCGTCAACCAGAGACACACCTGTGTGAATAAGCGGAAAAGATCACGTGATCTAACCGGATGTAAGTGGACGTTATCAAATTATATATGCAGATGCCTGCGGCAGTCGAGGCAGTCGGTGTCAATGAGGATCGATTAGTCACTTGCAGTCACTGAGAGTGCCCCTGTAGCCCATACCAAGCCTCTGGTTGGGAAACCTCGGCCGAAAAGCCGAAGTGCTGGGTGGGGTCTTGAAGATAACACAGCGTACTATGGTCAAGAGAAGAAGTTATGGGTTTATATAGCAATGTGTCTTAGTCTGTTCCCGTCTCTGTCCCTCTCTCGCACATCAGAGAAACTTAAACCCTAATTGAGACTAAAGTGTGAAAGTTAAATTCTGATAAAACAGTGTTGCGGTTCTTCTTCCATCCATGTATCTCCCCTCACTACGGTACACAACATTGTTCGATGTGGTACTGAAGGTTAGATCATGCCCACATCGCATGATTTTTAACCTGAGTTTAAACCTAGACGATCAAGGAAGTGACCGATGAAGATATTAACCAATAGAGAAAAATACTAGAAGAAAATGAAAATTAAATAGAAGAAAAAAACAACAAAATGCAACAAACCTTGCAGAAAAGGGAACCAAAGAGGAAATCGGGAACAGAAAGAAGAATTCAACGCATCAAGAACATTTGAAATAATAAAAGCTGGAATGAATCTGGAAAGCAAAAATTAAAAAAAGAAAGGGAAATGATAGGTAAGTAATATAATTGCCGAGGGATTTCGTTTTATATATCTTGCCTTTCAGTTTCGGTAGACAGAGAACCTTTCGTTCAGTGCATGGGGTGTTTGGTGGAACATTAACGCAGGTATTCACGCTCACACGGAGATGATGCGTCACTCAGAGATGTCTAAATAAAAATACCAGATATAATAGGGACCAGGGGATGTGAGTGACGTCACGCACTGGAAGTGTGCGCTGAGGATTTTGAGATTTGGAAAAAGTCAGTGAGATGAGTTCCTGCCTCCGAACGAGAGTCGAAATTCAGGGTTGGGCGCCACCAGACGAATTTGTGCGCTACGGGCGCCGCGCGTTGGTTGGGTTGAGAGCTGACGATGTAAAAGCAGTCAGCATAGAATGATTGTGTGTCTCTCTCTCCTCATGTCGAATAACCTTTAACTCAAAGGTAATAAAGTTTCGTACCAGAACCAATTTCGTGAATGTCGTGTATTTCGGATTCCCTATGTTTATTTCACACATTCGTATCATGGGTATGTCACAGGTACATTGCTCAAATTAAGAAAAGTAACTTTTTCCTTCTGCGTATCTTTGAAGTTCGTGGTTCGCGTCGATAAGATTTAACTAATTACGAAAAAAAAAGTTAGTTGTATCGGTCTTTCAGGGTTTGAAGAGTCACGTCCAATAGAATTTAAATAATTTAAAAGAAAATTGGAAATTGTTGATAAAATCCAGAATATTTTACATATAAGTTGATACAGATTACTGCTATGTTTGGGGACGGTGAATCATGAGGGGAAATAACGAAGAAGGAAAAAAAAGAGAGAAACAGAAAATATTGTTTCTGTGATATGTCAAAAAGTGACAGGTTGTAAAAACAAGTTTTGAGTTGGGGGACAATGAAAATTTTGGGCTTTTCATGAATAGACATTGATAGCAAACAAAATATTTTGTGAATGAAATTCTGTAGTAATTCATGGATGCTATCGTATCGCACAATGACTTAAAATTAGGTTTTTCATCCGAGCTCCGGAAGGATCAGGGAAACTATCATATGTTGTCGAGTAAATTAACCTTTGGATCCATAGTTTGGTCAGAGGGACAGGTTTGATGTTTGGAAAAGTCATGGAATTTGGAAGTGTTCTGTAAATTCCCCCTAGAATGGGATCGATATTTTGGGGACTGGTAGAAACCATACCAGGTTTTGTGAAGGTCTGCCCCTTAAATAGGTGTCGAGAATTTTGAGGTACTGGTTAATAGCCAGACCGGCGTTTTGTGAGGTGCCTCTAGAATGGGTTTGAGATTTTTTGAGGAAATGTTTAGTGGCCAGACCCGGTTGTGATGGTCTCCTCGGAATAAGGGCGAGAATTTTCTGTGTATGGTAAGAAACCAGACCATTGTGTTGTAGATGATATTTTGGGAAAAGGGGATGGAAAATTAGGGAGTATGTGTGCAAAATCTTGATGCTTCTCGTGGTATGCACCGAAAAATTTATGGACTCGGTTTCGAATCGTGCTTGAGGAAGAAATATAGTTGACCAAAGAGATAAATGAATAAATTACCCACGTTAACTAATGAAAAAGAGAAAGAAAATAGAACGAGAGGCAGTGGAAAGTGAAAAAAGATTTGGGTTGCTTAGGAAAAGAATCGCCAGAAAATTTTATCTCATCTTTGGGTAGATACTTGAAAAAAAAATTGAAAAGGGCGTGCACGAACCAATATTAGCTTAGATTATCCGTAAAAACCAACAGAAAAAAAAGAGCGCAGAGCATGAATAATTGTACAGAAAAAGAAAAAAAATATATGTGTGTGTGTATATATGAAAATTATTGTTGCAAAAAGAAAAGAGGATTGATAAAAAAAAAAAGGGAAAAAGAGGAGTAAGAGACATTTGCTAAAAATAGAATTGTTATAAGCAAGAATATTTTTTCTGAACTAGTTTTGACGTGTTTTAGGTTGTCAACATTTTTTCTGGTTAGACATTTTGTTTTGACTATTGCATTTTAACTATTGCATTTTGACTATTATATTTTGATTGTTTTGTATTTTTGAAATTTTGAGGACATTTTTTCCCTCTAACCACTGTGAAACTTTGAAGGGAATAATTGTTTGAATTTAAGACGACAGTTTTGATTATTTTCCCCGGCTCATTTCATGAGATTTTTTTTTATTTTTTCGGGAAAGTGAAATCGCTGCAAGTAATAATTTATTAAGAAGAAAATCATTTACTGATAAATGTTATGGTTGTTGCTGCATGTATTTCAATTTATAATGCCATTTTGAGGTATTGGTTTGGGGCCATGATGATTTTGTTGTTGAATTTTTGGAAATCCCCCAGTAACTCCAGGTAGGATCCTGTAGAGTGGATGACTGATGTATGGTCATAAGAAATCCAGGCAAAATGTGTTGCTGGAATGACCAAGGTCACGGGATTTGAGACCAGGATTTTGGGAACCAAGACGTTGGTCCTGTGACGTTTTTAGTTTCCCCAAGGAATTGCAGAAGGCCCTATGATGTTTTGGAATGGGACATGTAATTGTGTTGAAATTTTGATGAATGCATGAAGAAAGTCTGCGCCAAGAAAGAATAAAGAAATAATTCACATAAGAACTAGGACGGGTTAATTATTGCATGATTAAAAGGTCACCTTCTAAGATGTGCAATAATTGTTCTGTTTTTACTCTTGTTGTTCTTGAACAATATCTGTAAGATGTGGGTGTGAAGAGATATACAGAGGGACGTGAGGGAAATATCAACCGGTGGACATTTTGAAAAATTAGAGAGGGAGGAGTATTGCATATTGACCCTTGACCAAGTTTTCAGTCAGAGACGCATCTGAGTAAAAAAGCGGAAGAAGATCACGTGATCTAATCGGAAGTAAGTGGGCGCTATGAAATTATATAAGCAGATGCCCGCAGCAGTTTTTGAGTCATTTGGAGTCAGTGATGGCCGAGTCAGCTTGCAGTCTCTGAAAGCACTCCGCTGGAACCTTTGGCTCATACCAGGTCTCAAATAATAATAATAATAATAAATCAAAAATAGGGACAAGTACTTGGATCTTTCCAGAGAACAGAAAATATATGGAACATGAAGGTGAAGGCGAGACAAATTGCTATTATGGCGCTTGGAACGGATCTGAAAGGTTTAGTAAGAAGGCTAGAAAACTCGAAAAATCAGGAGACGAGCTGAGACAATACAAAGACAGCATTATTAAGAATGACCACCACGACACCAAGAAGAGTCCAGGAGACTTGATGAGACTTTCTGTCACTCAAGCTCCAATGAAAGACCATTAGATAAACTACGCGTGGAAAACTCGCAAGGAATAATAAAAAAAATAATAAAAATAGACAAATGGATCTAAGGACGAGGACATTAGAGACTGGGCGCTTGGCCAAGTTTGGACAACCATTTTTGGGAGGTCACATACCTAGGTCATGAATTATCAAAGGGATGCATTTTTTTAACTAAAAGAATTTAGTCTCAATTCAAATGCAAGCGTTTATTTTCTAATTTTATAGAGGCTCCTGTGGACCGCACAGATCAGCGCAGTGGGCCGTATACGGTCAGCAGGCCATACTTCACTCACCCTTGCACTAGGCTATACATCCAAGTGTTTACATAAATTGTAGGTGTTAAGAAAGGATGGAAGAAGACGACTCGCTTGTATTAAGGGTCGCGTAGGTGCATCAATACAAGTACTCGAGAAATATAGTGTATGTTATGCTGAGAAAGATGTGAAGCGATGAATCCCATAGAAAGCGAATGCAGAAATCTATTACGGAAAATGTACAACATTAGGTATGTCTGGGTGATCTATAGGGAATTGTGCAAGATATAGAATTTTGACCATACTAATTAATGATATATATATCAACCGGAATCCGTCTTAGAAAACAAGACACATAAAATATTCTGGGAAAGACCATCATCTTACGATGGTGGGAAACGCTCGCAAGAATTAACCTAATAATTATGCTATTAATCATGATAATTGACCATCAGCTTAAGCTGGTATGAAACGCTTGCAAGGATAAATGTAATAATTATAATGATAATAATAATTTCTGGTGAACTAGAGTGTGAAATTAAAAGAAAGAAAAAACTAGATAGATTCTTGTATCTTGCTTTAGGACTAAAAGAACTGTGGAACATGAAGATGACGATTAAACCAATTGTAGTTGATGCTCTTGGAATGGTTCCAATAGGCCAAGAAAAAAGAGAGCACTGGATATCAAAATTAAAATCAAGACCATCTACATCACAGTGCAATTAAATAAGGTGAAATACTTAGAAAAGTCCTAGACACATGGGGAGCCTTGCAGTCAGTCAGTCAGTCAGTCAGTCATCCGGAATAAAACACCAGTTAAAACTGGTGTGAAAATTATTGATATCACTTAATCTCGACCAGACCTTCAAATCTGGTCTTAGTTTTTAAAAAAAAAGAAGAAATAAAAATAATAAAGCGAAAAAAATCAGACAAGTACTTGCCTTTGTCATTCGTTCTTGCAGATCACAGTGTAAAAGTTAAGGAAAAAACAAGTAGATATATACTAAGACCTTGCTAGAGAATTTAAATAGTTACGGAATATAAACAAAAGTGATATAAATAAACTCTTTTCTACAGAATATTCAAACTTAGTTCCTGAAAAAAAATGTTGCTGGTGATTTCACACAAGTTCTTCTGTATAGTTGTACCAGTTGAACTTTAAAGCAAAATATGGATGATAATTATACAAAAAATCTGCTTGTTGTTTTGAACAAGACCTGGAAGCATTAACCTCAAAAACAACAATTGTATTGCCATTTAACTCCCATAAAAAATACGATCTAAGAATGACAAGCAAGACATGCTAGGCAGTTCTGCAGAAGTAAAGATTAACTTAGAAGAGACGTTCTCTTGTGGCATCCTACAGTTTAGGCAGTAAAAGCTTACATTTATCAGCTTTGCACCGACAGTGGATGCTATCCAGAGTATTTATTAAGACTGATAAGTACAAACAGCAAGAGAGGGTCAAAGGAATCTATGGCATAAGCTCGTTCTGATGATGATGATGATGATGATGACGTTTGATGATGAAGAAACACAAGAGTTTTCATAAAGATATTTGATATTTACGTCAAAGTATTCATTAAAAATACATTTTTAAAGAGTAAAATGGAATTTGGCAGTAGTTCTATGGTTTGCAATGATAGTGAGAAAGGAGTCGTAGACTTTCAAAGAGATGCTGTCATTTGAACTTCAATCGGTGCTACCATTTAATTCTTATGTGAAAGACTGATGACTACAAAATAATATCTTAATTATCCTACATGTTTGCGTTGTAATTGTTAATAAAAACCCCAAGACTTGTGCGCCGAGAGGGAAAGGTGAAAATTGTCTTGTCTGCCATCGAACATAACACGACCGATGTTAATGAATTTACACACATGCAAATTGTTCATGAGGGTGTCACACGATTTTTCTTTTATTGTTGTTGTGGCTGTGGTTGTGGTTGAATCGACAACAAATATTTAGATTGTTGGTTGGGTTTTATGGCATATCAACCTTTGTAGGTTACTTAAAACCTAATCAATTTTTAAGCAAATTTTCATTTCGATTTCAAACAAGTCAGTTTAGCATGAATACACAGTTTAATTGTCAAAAGCATTACTATTTCTAGATATTCAGTTTGTTCAAACAGTTGTAATTCAGCTAATTCCGTTTAGTATTAGTACATATTTTGTTTACACTCAGTTAAACGTCAAAACAGTTCGATATTAAACAATTCAGTTTAGTGTAAGTACAGTTTGAATGTCAAAAACAGCTCCATTTCAAACAATTCAGTTTAGCATAAGCACGCAGTTTAAAGATAAGTACAGTTTATTTGTCAAAACCATTTCTAATTCAAGCCATTCCGTTTAGTGAAACAGTTCTAATTCAAACAATTCAGTTTAGCATGAGCATGCAGTTAGTTCTATTTAACCCATAGATAAGGCCTCTAAAGTACTACAATTCCAGGCCAGAGTAGACCAAGGTACAATGGCAATGAAAGGGTGCTCCGCCTTCCCCAAAGCTCCAGCAGCACTGGAACCTCACCAACAGAGAGTTTAGTGTCATATGCAGGACACTCATTGAGGGGGTCTTACCCCTCTGTAGAGGTGCAGTCGGTGTATTCTACAGCCCCATTTTGACTGGGCAAAAATATTTAGATGCTAGGTTTTGGTGTGTGAAGTCCGAAAAAAAAGACTCTCTTGGTTGGAGAGAATTTCGATTACACACCAAGCTAATCCAACCGTTTTTACAATAAGTAATTAAAAATGACGGGATAAAATGTTTTTTCTCACTATTTCTGAATAGCAAAATATTGAAATCCTCATCATATTCATTATCCCTATCGAGTGGAATTACTTCGATTATCTTCCCTGCATAGGAGTTAGATCCATATTCCACCCAATAAAAAGGGTGCCGTAAGTAAGACATTCAGCTTCACTTGATGTTGAAGATCCAGTTCTCAAGAAATGGGGAGTTTGGAGTACTACTCATTGCCATTACTCCGAAGCTTATTCTGACCCTGTATGGTAGTACCTGTTTGGGTTCCATTTTTGAATCAACTAGAACAGTTTAAAAATTATTTTTATTCGAAAAGAACGTGTGAAGAAAAAATTCGCATAAGAAACTACTACACAAAAATGTAAACACGAATAGGCAATGAACGTGATTCCCTGACCTCTTCGCATAAACTAACCCAAGATGAGTTAATATCAATCAGTCTTATTTAATTCCATGAACAATAAATAAACAAAAATGGTACTTCATAACGAATTTTTTTATCGTTATTTTAATTAGAGCCATACATGTAAAATTCTCTTAGAGAAAAAACAATATCCACCCCAATTAGAATCTGAATGATAATTTTGAAGAGCCTCCCTGAACACTGAATGTCACTTTTTCATCAAACAAATAGTGAATATAACGTTGAAATACTAATTTGAATCCGTCATTCCTTCTTTGCTTATTTAGACAATCTTAGAAATCCTGTTTTTGTTTGGTGGTGAAGACTCGACGTACTCTGCACTGCTTCCAGATTTCAACGTTGCAGCATCTTTCCCAATTAAAACATTGAACAATAGATAACTCTCATTACTTAAAATAGAATCCTGTACATCAAGAAGGTTTCCAGATATCGATGAGTTGATCAACACATTTACCGCTAAGTGATAAAATGAATTTGGATAAAGTTGTATGAATATACGTGCGTACATATACTGCTTCTCACGAACCGTTTCACTGAACAGTAATGCCCTTGGGAAAGATATGAATCAATCTCTACTACACCCACAGCTTTTGATAATATATATATATGTGTGTGTGTGTGTAATCACTAAAATGATATTCATTGTATAGTTATTGTGAATGACGTTTACCGTCCAAGGAAACGGAATAAGAGACAAAAGTTCAAAGTCTGGTGGTTGGTTGCGTTTCCTTTCAAGTTCTTAGTTATGAATCAATTTTTCCTAATCCTCAGTTAAAGGATAATAGTAAGACAAGCAGAGTTCTTTAATCATTGGTTAGACAACCAGACAAGGAAATGAAATAGTCTGAATTCAAACTTGTCCATCTCAACTGAAGAATTGATATTGTGTCGCATCCTGCTGGAGGAGTAAAAGGGTTGTGTAAATACATAGAATAAGAACACATAAGTCTCTTCAGTTTCTTTGTTTCAGTTTATTTGTTCAATGGCATATCAACCTTCGTGGGTTTTTTGAAGCTAAAGCCACATTGTCGAGGAAGAGTTGTGTTCATATTTAAACCTAGTTGAACATAAGAGAATTCATACATATCTCAAGGAGCACTAGCCTGAGAGTGAACGTAATAGTGCGACTGGAGTTTGAACTCGAAAACTACAAAGTCACATCATCATCATCATATCGCGCTGGTAGCACGGATATCCCTGACCCTCTCTCGCCACTCCTTCCTATCGTTCATCGCCCTAGGTAGGTCTTCAGGACAACATCCCGTATCCTCACATAGCTGCTGAATGTATGTTCGTGCTGGTCGCCCTGCTTTTGCACGGCCATGTGTGGGGGTCCATAAGAGTACATCACTTATGAGTTCGTCCCTGCTTCTCCAGCAGTGTCCTGCATGTCTGGTTCGTCTAACTTGAATAGTTTTCGTTATAGGGGGCAGGTGGCTGTATAGTTGGTGTCTTGTGGGGTGTTGCCGCCAGGACTTGTTTAAGATTGCACGTAGCATTCTTGTGTAATTGCCGTCTAGCATCTTCTCCGGCCGTTTTGTCCATGTAGTGCAGCCATATAGCAGTATCGATGTGACCGCTGCCTGGAAGAAACTGCGTTTCATTTTGTGATGAACCCAGTAGGTTATATGGTACACCTATAATACATAGGTAGGTTATATAGGTAGGTTATATAGTAGACCTATAATACATACATATAATACATAGGTAGGTTATATAGCTAGATTATATAGTAGACCTATAATACATACACTGTCGTCTAAATGTATGACAGACTAAACATACAAAGGTGATATATATACATCCATAAATATGAAAGGGACGCTCTGAAGGTAGGACAATCTATTTATTTGTAAGGAAACTGCGACATTTTCATGGTGCACAAAAACACCTTTGAATAGAACTAGTTTTAAGCAATAAAAATGATTCAATATATTCATTACACCTAGACATGCTTTTTGAGCTTACGATGAATAAGGCTTCGCAAACCCGTTTAGTAAAGATCTTTTGGTGAAACACTCTCTTTTACCTTCTCATATATGATGACAGTAACGTAACAAAATATCCCATCTATCTATTTTTCTATGAGATAATATACACAGGTTGTCGGAGACTCACTTTTTCACAGTAGAAATGACTACATCATCGTCCAGAAAATGCCCGCATTGGCAGTCTTTGATTAGCTTCATTGATAGAGATGAAATGATCAAGAGTCTCTTCATCCGTCAACTGACACCTGTACTGAACATAATTTATCACTTACATAGCCGTCTTCTCTAATTTAAAAACTATTACCAACTGCATATTTGTACTCATGTTTAACGTTATTATCAATGAATATCAGTGTGCGCATTTTTTCCGCATGGATAAATTTAATTATGTGCATCTGCTCTCATGCCAGACAAATTAAAATAACTGCTATTTTAACAAACAAAAAAATTATGATAATGGGATATTGGCTCCGATTTTTAACTTCTACTACCATACCAGCAACATCCATCTTTGATGTTGATGGAGAATATATTAGAATAGGTGGCATTACTTTAGAAGTGATCTAAAGAGAAGGGTTTGGTCATGAGGGCGAAAA
The DNA here is from genome assembly GCA_963585895.1 of Sepioteuthis lessoniana. Classification (NCBI taxonomy): domain Eukaryota; kingdom Metazoa; phylum Mollusca; class Cephalopoda; order Myopsida; family Loliginidae; genus Sepioteuthis; species Sepioteuthis lessoniana. Next base: position 126,325,439 of record OY757911.1, read on the forward strand.
TCATGTGGCATGTCTCGGTCAGGGATGGAATGGGTGTGCTCATCCCTCTCCAGGTCTGCAACTGCTTTGTATTCAGGGTATTCTTTCTAATGGCCAGGTTGCTCTACCCCGGTTTAAGAGTAAAGTTGGCACTACTATTTACTTATAGCAGCAGGAATATTAGTCAGATTTTTACCTTCCACAACGGTATTAGCTGTATAGAAATTGCAATCAGACTTGTCTTGGATTTGATCTCAGGTTGCCAAATATACCAAGACAATAACCCAAGCACATCCCATTCTATTATTAACAGCAAATTAAAACGCAGAACCAATACTGTTGACAGTGAGGAAATAATTTTTCGCCGAAAACTTGCTCTACCAACAGTGTTATTTTTCTTTTTGTATCCTTGGTAGATTTTCCCGGTGATTGGTGAAAGTCTTTAATTTGATTAAGTGTCCCTTGTATATATAACGCTGAGTATATATTCGTTGAAAGCTCAGAATATAGCGATCGTTTTCTGCATAAAATGTAAAGTATAGGAAAAGCTGCAAATATGATTCTCTCCGATTGCTAACACTAAGAATGATAAGCAAAAGTAACAGAAAGCTTGAGAATAAATTCTGAGACCATGTCAAATTCAAAATGAAAATCATTTCTTTGAAGAACTTTTTCCAGGGAAGACAAATAAAATTTGTGTTAACGTCTAAGAAATAATTTATGACCTCTCCCTAATTTTGTCTCCATGTGATGCAAACAAGCCTAGCAGAGTATTAATGGTAGATTCGATTCTTACTCCATGCTCTAGGTCTTGTGTTAAGTTAACTAGTTACAGTAAGTAACTTATTATGAAAATATTTTCCCGATATTATTGTCGTCACTTCCAAGATTAATATGAATATCCCGCGATTTTTGAAAGCTAAGTCTGAAATTTTGAGATGTGTCAGAATCATTTCCCTGCAGTTTGTCCAGGGTAGTAATTTAATAATTACTTTTTGAAAAATTAATTTCGACCGATATGTACCCTGGATTTCCTCCTGAAGCTCTAATGTTCATTGCAAGGTAGAAGAAACTGTTGGGGCGAAGTCGGGGGACATTTAATTCAAAAATATTTAAATTGTTTAAAAATTCGGACTTGAACTTGGTTGCTGGGCGATATAATTGCTTGAGATTAACAGGATTCACTGTCGTTGGTGGAGAAATTATCCACATCTATCTCTGGGAAGGATTGCTTGCATCTTACGTTGTGACGCGGATTAAATCAGAACTATTTTCTTGAAATTATTACTCGTCTCTATCCATAGTCTTCCCGGACGCCTCCGAGCACGAACTGATTTCAACTTTATATCTACTTTCTGAATAACAAAGTACTGACAGCCCATTTCCATCTGCACCACATTACACACACACACACACACACACACACACTCACACACACACACACACACATATATATATATATATATATATATATATATATATATATATATATATATATATATTAAAGTTAGTAAGACATAAACGCTGCTTAGCAATTATCAATTTTTCACCTATGCTTTCATCAGGCTAGAAACTGACTGTTGCCAAGTACCGTTGCCTCCGTGTCTGCGCTATTCTAACTTAAAAAAAATAACACACACACATATATATATATATATATATATATATATATATATATATATATATATATATATATATATATATATATATCGGCGTGTATACATATTACTGAGTTACATATACTTATTATGACGCTCGTACAAAATTGCGAAGTAAATGTCTATTTTCACGGTTGCATTTCACTTCCAACTCCAATCTTTTATCTGACAAAGTGAGAGAGCTTGGAAATCTTATTAAATATCGTTCTTCCAGGAACAACCTACAATTTCTGAATCCTCCTTATAATCATGACAACGTTTTATGTCTGGTTCTGCACTATTGTATGATGTATATATATATATATATATATATGTATAGTAAAATGGTTATTGTGGTAAATCTGTCAAGATGATGAAAATAAGTGAAAAGTTGAATAAATCAGACACATATTTTTGATTTCAAATTCTTAATCGTAAACTAATCTAAAACAGTAGACAAATGATTCTATAGCGACGCTAATACCCTTTCGCTATAATGTGTATATTTTCTACATGTGAAATGGATTTAACGATCCAAGGTTCAAGTCCTAGATGAGGCTTTATCCTCTCAATTTGACCTAATATACTTATGAAAGGCAAGTGTCCATCTGATCTACAACCAGGCTATGTGTAAATACGACGGTTGACGGGGTTATTTAAACTTGTTCAGGCAACCGGCTTAGTAGGAGGAAAAACCGGAGGATTGTCGTTTGGAATTATCTATGGTACACTAGGACACCATTCCTCTGTTATCATCTCCTCCAAAGATGGTAGCTGGTCCTACAAAAGACTTCACCATTATTATAAATCACATGGGTAGTTCCTTTGCGAAGCTTCGTCCTTAGTTAATGGTAGTCATTGAATCGATCGATTATTGTCTGATATTCTAAGCCAAGTGAATGTGATTATTTCATAAGGTTTAATTTCTAGAATGCATTCTTGCAATTTCCAACGTTACATTTTGATCAATGGTTTCCCGTCCTTCGTATTATCATCCTGATTTCTGCATATCGTATAGTCATTATTCGAAGAGTTTTTCGAGTTAGTTTTCTCATCGATATATATCTTAGAACAATGTTCCAACCAACTAGTCCACCTTTAGCTTTGTGCCAAAAACTAAGCAACGCTCAGTAAATAATTGACTAGACCACTGGTTTTCCTTAAGAGAATAGTTTACCTGCTTAAATTCCTTTTTGTGATATTTCTGTCCTTTGCAATCAACCGAGGTACAGCATTATAAAAACTATACTGAACTATATAGTATTCATAAGCAAATATGTTAATTTTTCTTGTTTACTTTCTCAAGTACTTTATTTTACCCCACGTGTTAAATAAAATGTTTGCTTATTCAGTAGTCTCCCTTCGATACAAAGTAGGTTTTCTTATCTGTTTTCTCAACAATATTTCGAGCCGGATCATGAGTTTCTTTTCCTTTTTATGTTTCTTTAGATTATTTCCTTAGTTAAACACACTTGTTGAACGTAGGATTGGTGTCATTGTTCCAGTATATTCATTTTGGAAATGTCTTCAGTTGTCGAAAGAATTCTCAATATTGGAATACTTATCGACTATTATTTCTCAGCAAACACACAATCTCTCACTACGTACGTGTCAATATGGTGAAATGTTAAATGAAGCCCATAAATGCTGAAATATTCATCTAAATGACAGTTTATACACAGGTATCATTTAAAATGTTTCTAATATGTTTCTAATATGTATATTAATTATATTTGGTATTAAAAATGCATTTTTTCTGTAAGCAAACGTTTCCTTGCTATTCATACAATGATTGGAAAACTGAAAAATGTTTCTGAATTTTGCCTAGCAGTTTTTGCATGAGTAAATATATCAAACGTAATATGCAGTTTTGCAAGCCTTAGAAAAATTTCTGAATATGGAAAAATGAGTTGTACATGAAGTTCCGGAAAGCAATGTTAGTAAGCTTTGAAAAATATGTCTACTCATCGTATGCAATTGAGTACATTCTCAGTAGGTGGGGCTAAGAATATGCTATATTTCCTGCATAGTGATCAGATCTCCACAGTGCAAAAGGAGGTATCCTGAATATGACAGAAATCAAGAATTATATATGTTTAAAAATCGTTCATATTTGATTGTACATGTTTCCCTAACCTCTAGATATAAGATAACTCTAGAACGTTTGACTTGCCGTTAAAATTACGCTATCAGTCAATAAATGAATAGAGTAATTTTGAACACCAGCAATGAAAAAATATTTCAAAAAGAGTAATCTAAGATATTGCTGCTTGGGTTCTAACGAGGTTTCATAATTTTACCTTAAGAGAAATGGATACTTTGTGGAGTCTTCCTTGAACGTTGTATTTCACTCACTTGAAGTCTAGATATGACCAATATATATGAAAGGCTAATAAAAATCTTTTTTTCCTAAATAGAAACATAAGTATCATCATGGATCACTGTTATAATAGGAGCTAGTTGATGAGTTCACCGGTCGTCGAGTATGAAATACATCCACTATATGTTTCTATGTTTATTGTTCATTTACTAAAATCTTAGAAAATCTCGAAAAGTATCTAAAATGGTTGTAAAGAATATTCTGCAATATTGTTAGTCGATGGACCAACATTATTGCCAAATGAATATAATTATTCTATTTATAAGTTGGAAAAAGAAAGAAGAAAAAAACGAAGCATACAGAATAAGAAATAAAAATGGAACACTACAAATAATATATATATATATATATATATATATGTGTGTGTGTGTGTGTGTGTGAAAATAACTTCAAGTAAACTATTATTCTGAAAATAGTATTATATTCATTTAAAATTTGATAATATTTTCGTAAAATCTATACTTTTTTCTGTTTTTTAACGTTGATCAGTTTTAAATTGCACAAATTTTACGGAAAAGCTTTTAGTTAGAATTTAAACGAATGAAACACTTTAAAACTTGTATAGTATGAGGTCGTCTCGAAGAAAATTAAAGAAGACATAAATCTCATAATAATATTCATATCAGGAAAGCCAAAATTAGATAAAAGGTCACAAAAATCTCATTCACTTTATTGCCGATATTACAACTACCCACTGGACCCATCTTAAAAAAGTAAAGGATACGATGGAATATTTTCAATCGATCAAGGAAAGCTGCATTTTCTCAACCAAAGGAGTTGAAGTTTTGCTGAGTCTTGAAATTTAGGTAACTTTTTGATGCGATACCGGTAAATAACTGACAGGCTCTTTTCAAAATGTCCTAACTCTCGTGTGTACATGTCTCCTACATCTGGCGAGAGAGTTCTTAAGATTGCCCTTTTGTTGTGAGTCGCTCGGCCAGGCAATAGAATCACTTGTGATTCAAAGCACCCATTACATCATACACGTTATATGTGTCGATATTTTTCACTGTATTCCACTGTATCTGATTTTATCAATATATGTGTTCGATGGAATTAGATATACGTGTGTTTGCTTTTTATATTTAGTTGACTTTCAAAAAAGCAAATATATAAAGCAATTGTTTGTTACATGCTAGTAGCCCTCAATTATCTCTGTTAAACTGAAAAAGCTTTCTGTTTTGAGCCCAAAGAAATAAATAGATGGTTCTTTTTACAGAAGACAATGTGTGACAATTTTATGCCCTCCAAACATATGTCGGTGAGAGCTAAGAGTAGGGATTTCCTAGGTATGACACTAAATTGCATCTGTAATTTGATGCTCCTGTTACAGTGTTTAAACGACTTGGTTCATTTTGATCCGGAGGGGCAGTATCTGTTAGATGCCCATGTATGGCTCAAAAAAATCTTTTTTGAAATTATTAGAATTAGAGAGGTTTAGTTTGATTTCTTAGTTTAATGGCATATCAACCTTCGCGGTTTATTCAATGCCAAGACCATCCTTGTAGAAAAACAGCAGTGATTTTATTTACCTTGTAGGTGGAGGGTAAAGGGATTCATACCATTCACGTGGGTTTTAGTCCGAAAGTGAACGCTATAACACGACTTGGGTATTTGAAATTATATACAAACAAATGATAAATATCAGATTGGATCAGTTACTCGAAATATTATTATTGTATATAGATTTTTATGAGGGACTGATTGATTTGAGCGTCATGTAAACTCATTAAACTTTATTTTAAACCACAGGAAACTACGTTTATTGTACATTCATATTTACTTTTTGTGTATTTGTTTCTTAGCATATTTTTGCAAACCTTCTGATAGAAAATGACTAATTTTCAAAGGGATGTATTGTTCCATTGATGGAAACATAACTACGGTAGATTTGGAAGTAAATGGTTATGCAGCGTTTTTCTGAAATTCTCAGACTTCCAGAACTTCAGCCTCACCATCAGATGCAGCTTAGTGTCATATTCTGAAGACTCCTTTTTGTTGGAGTGCTACCACTATGAAGGGATACATGCAGTGTATTTTACCCGTCACTGACACAATGATATGAATTATTTCTATTAGTTGGGAATACTAGAAATTATATAACTATCTATATCATATATATAAAATTTCGGTTTAAATAACTCATAAGGTTTATCTATGCTAACTAAACGGCTGGAGAAGAAGCTTGATGGCAACTACACAAGAATGTTGAGAGAAATATTGAACAAGTCCTGGCGACAACACCCCACGAGACACCAATTATACGGCCACTTGCCTCCCATCACGAAAACTCTACAAGTTAGACGAACCAGACACGCAGGACACTGCGGGAGAAGCAAGGACGAGCTCGTAAGTGATGTACTCCTATGCATGGCCAATCAAAAGCAGGACGACCAGCTCGAACCTACATACAGCAGCTATGTGAAGACACAGGATGTAACCCTAAGACCTGCCGGAAGCGATGAATGATAGGGAGAAGTGGCGAGAGATGGTCAGGGATATCCGTGCTGGCGGCACGACATGATGATGATGATGATGATGCTGCTTAAACAAACCAAACAGAACCATAATTTCAATTGGTGGTCAAGCAATAGAAAAATGCAATTAATAATGACCGATTCTCTCTTTTGTCTACTTCGGATATTTCAAGCATTTTAATTATAACTGTTTTATCTTTGTCAAATATCAAAATAATGAAAGGTGAGAGAAAATTAGAAATAACTTTCTTTTATGTTCACGTTTATTTTTATTTCAATCGAAAGGTTCATTAAATTCCTTTTCGATTTATCTGATCGGTAGTCTTATCAATTTTTAAAAAATAATTTTTTACTTTCTTCTCTTAGTTTTTCGTTTTTTCCTATTTCAGCATTTTCTATCTTAATCTTCTTAAAGACTCTTCTTTCAGTGATTACTCGGTGCCTCATTCTCTATCATTTTAAAACTCATCATAATATATGCTAATTTTAATTGATGCATCACGCTTGTAGCCGACTTTTCGTTACCTCTGAAAGCGTTCGGCTAATCTCATTCCAGCCAGCTTGATTAGATAACAATCAGACACTATGCGTTTTACCTGTTAAGACTTTAGGTACATGAAACTTATCTTTCTCAAAATACGTACACATGGTACCGAAGGAGAACAAAATGGTGAATGTAAATCTCTTTTTTTTTTTTTTGGCAAGAAAAGCAAATTTTCTTTATTCACGGTAATCATCATCATCATCATGTGGCGCTACTAGCATGGGTTTCCCTGACTCCCTTTCTCAATTCGTCCCTATCATCCATACCCCCACCACCACCACCTGGCTTGCCAAACTACAACCTGTGTCTTGTAATTTAGTTCTTGCTTGTCGGCCAACAGTGGCGAGTCTATGTGAAGGGGTCAATAGGATAACGTACCTTATGAGTATGCTCTTGCCTCTTCAAAAGTGTTCTGCATGTCTTGTTCGCCTTATTTGGATGGTTTTATTGATGGGAGGTAAGTGGCTATACAGCTGTTATTTCGTGGGATGTTGCTTCCAGGATTTGCTCAATATAACTCGTAGAATTCTTATACAGTTCCCTTCTAGCTTTTTCTCTGAGCGTATTTTTTCAGCCTTAATATGGTACATCCATAGAGTATTATTGACACAACCACTCCTTGGAAGAAATCTCGTTTTATTTTTGCGTACATAGCAGACATCCATATGACCGATAGACTATCGACCGCAGTCCACGCTTTCACAGGGCGCATAATGATATCACTCTTAGTAGACTGCCTGGCTGGTTTTATTTAACCCCAAATTAGATGTCAACAATTCATTTTAGTATAAGTACAGTTTTTGTTTACAAACAATTAAATGCCAAAACAGTTCAGTTAAATGTCAAAACAGTTCTATTTCAAACGATTCGGTTTAGTAGAAGTACGCAGTTTAGTTCTATTCAAAAATAGTTCTATTTCAAACAGTTCAGTTTAGTATAAGTTTAGTACTATTTGACCCATAGATAGGACCCTATCAAGTGCAATCATTCCGGGCCAGAGTGGACCGGGAAGCGATGGTAGTGAATGGGTAGTCCGCGTTCCTCAAAGTTCCAGGATTACTGGAGCCTCACCATTTTAGTGTTATATCCAAGACATTCATTGGGTGGGAGTCTTACTCCTCTGCAGAGAAAAAGTCGCTGTATTCTACAGCCCCAGCTGATTGGGCATACTTTCAGTTTATTAGACGCTGCTGTCTCGGTACGTGAACATGTCAACTATTTTTAGATGTAACGCCATTTAAAGGGAAAAAAGCTCCTTCATTAAAAAAAAGTGTACTCTGTTTTTGTTTTTGTTGTTTGGTTTCTTTTTTTTTTTAGCGTTCATGTAGAGGCCAATGCCTCCTGCTGTCTGCTCCAGGCTATTCAGCAAGGATTCGGTTTGGGTTGGTGTATTTGCAAGAAGCGTTATGTCAGCCGCATAGTCTGGGTAGTTATAGTTTCTGCAAGATATCTGCTTCAAACCTTTTTTAGAGTAAAGACATGTTTTATTAGATCTATCGTCGTTTAGAGCACGTAATCTAGTTATATTATGAACATATATAGCATTAATGAATCTCCTTTCTGAATTCTAGCAACAATCTCGAAGAAATCTGTCTCCATCCTGTAAGTGGAACTTGACTTTTGTAGAGCATCCTCATTGTTGTACTTTTGTACGAACTCATTCGATGATTCGATGGTTTGTTAGAATTTCTCATGTTTTCTATCAGTTTCTCTGTAAACTGTTCTCAATTGCAGGTTAAATGGGATTGAGAAGCAGAACATTATAAACCTTAACCGCTATAGAAGAAAGACATGCCTATGTAGTTCTTGGTGATTCCGAGGTCACCTTTCATAAGGATGGGCATGATGCAGCCTTTTGTCTATTTCTCTATTTTACTCTGTTTACGAACGGTGTAGCAAAATCGAAGAAGTAAGTCATCAAATTTCCTTGTCTTCATTCCTTCTGGGGGTATTTCATCCTGGCTTGCAGGTTTTCCGCTTTTGATTTTGTCAGTACAACGTTCTTCTTGAGTAAACTGCCAAACAAATTATTAATCTGATAGCGATTAAGTATTTTGTCAAATTTTCTATGTGGTTTTCCATTTGCTTTTGTGCTGTTGTTATTTTTTTGCTTGTATTTTTTATCGATGCAAGTCAGTAATATTAGCGTTGCATTTTTCTAAGTAATCTTATTATTGACCAATAAGTATTTGTATCAAATAATTCTGCTTTTATAGCATTGTCATATGGTTAGAAAAAAAGCGAGAAGATTGCTATGTATCGTAAATTCATGGGTAAAATCTAAAGTAGTTAATCTTATTGAAGTGGTTCAGATGAGCTTCATTTATGTCCTTGTGCTACAAACCCGGCTGTTTCCGTTTAAAATCCGGTTTGATATGTCATACGAATCCTATAGTTGCTTTCTTGATCATCCTAATTCTCGATGTAGGTTCAAATAAAAGTGTTTCTTTCTAAAGAATAGATGATATGTTGAACGAAACATCCGGTAAATATTTTCCGACAACATATAACTAAGTTCTTTAATTCCAAGCTCAATAAATTAAATGATAATTCACTTATTTTTTTATTCAAAAACCATCATGGCGTTACAATATTTGAACCTTGATGCAAAGGCAAAAATATATATATACTACAAGTTTTATCAAATTTCTTAAGATTAAATTTCAATTTAATTATCTGAGAAAATACTAGCTGAAATCGATCCCTGATTTTTTTCTATTTTTGTTATAGATCATCTTTTGCAATTCCCAAGTATTTCTCAACGTTTTTGTATGAACAACAGTATTTTGAATAAATGAATATTTTCTGTGATCAATTTTTAAAGTTAAACTTTCATTGAAAAAAAAAAGGTAATGTGAAATTTGATTCTGTTCCAAGATTGTTTGTTTTTACATGACCTTTATTGAATAGAATATGTCTCATTGTGAAACAAGGATTTGCATTAAAACAGTTCAAACTTTTCTTTCATTTTATGACGAATAAGCAAAGTCTTACATTTGAATTGCTTTGTACATAAAATGGTAATTTATTAAGTCCTTATGCAACCGAGATATTCTCTCTGAAACCAGACATTTAGATTCATATCTTCACTCATTCCACTTTCTCTAGTTATTATTTCTATCCATTTGTTTATTCTATCAGCATATCATCGCAACTAATTTCGGATTAGTGGTCAATTTGACCTTGCCTACCTTTACTCTAACTACGAATTGAGAATGAAACACACGACTAAAGTCTTATATTGCATTAAATTCAAATATGTGTATTCATATACAAATTTTAAACGTGAGCTTCTTCTTGTTGCCTGCAAATAAATTATTACATTACAGCACCAATAAATTCGAATTTCACTACGTAGTTTTCTCTTATAGCAGTGTTTCAAATTTAATTAAGTAAACCTATTAATGAAAGGAGTTTTTTTTTTCAATACCCTATATGTTTCTTTTTCATAACTCCTGTTTTGATCAAACTGTGCTACCTGTATATCCTGCCATGTTATGTTAAAATACAATATTCTAAGGTAGGAATCGTGCAACTAATATTTTTATAACATTAATTCTTCGTAGAAAATGGGAATCATATGTATGACATAGTCCTCTGGTTACATTTTTGCTTTAATTCCTTATTCTTTATTTCATTATGGATTAATAAGTTAAACTGACGACAGTAGTCGAGAGTGACGCAAAGGTTCCTTTTTCAATAGCTACTACATCGAAGTGTAGGGGAGGATGCTACTCGTTTCCCTGGATTAATCCACTTTACCCTTGATACGTACCTTACAAAGCTGAGTGTTAAGCAAGGTAGCATCAAGTACCATTTTCTGAGTCTTTGGTATGACTCACCTGAGATTACCCCATGTACTTAATAACCCTCGCGTATATATATATATATATATATATATATATATATATATATATATATGTGTGTGTGTGTGTGTGTGTGTGTGTGTGTGTGTGTGTGTGTGATTTTAATAAGAGAAAACAAAACACTGAGTCTAATAAAACAACAACTTTTCTTGATTGTATGGATTTCATGCGAATATTGCTAACAGCAGTTTTGCTTTTTTAAATATGTTAAGACCTGAATCACTATTTTAAGAAACCACCAAGGGAATGCTTATATCGTATATTATAATTCTTCTGGAAGCCTTGAAGATTTAAAGTTTCATCGAGTTTTAACATGCAATCAAGAATTCAAACTATTTTGTGACACTTTCAAGCATTAGAACTAAGTATAAAATTACAGTTTGCAGGGACCTTGCACTGTCAATGTAATGATTATCAGGTCGTTTCTTGTAGGAGCGAATTTCAATGAATAATTATGATTATGTACTATTCAAATTTTATTAAATGACACGCTAGCAGTAGGAGCAAGAAAAATTGTTCTATAGTATTAGTAATATCATCTTTTATTTGTATGCATTTTACATAAACTTCAATGATTTCAGTACGATATTGAGGTTTTATATTAATTTCTAGGTCATAGTCTGGAGATCTTTTTTTTTTATAAACTATGTCGTCTTATAGTTACAATAATTATCTTCTATAGCTACTGAGAAGAAACAAAACTTGGTTTTCGGAATGAGTTTCATAAACTAAGGATTTTGCGATCATAAATCAAAGTTAGGTCTATAGATAAAGTCGACTTATAGACGAGTATACATGATATATCAAACATAACTCATCATCAGTCAGGGATATCAAAGAAAGCAATATTGTCCTAATGAGTTCATTAA
>OY757911.1:126342190-126362190 GCA_963585895.1 Sepioteuthis lessoniana
TTTGAGTTAAGGGTCAAAACAATGGTTTTTTGATGTACATTATAATGTATAGTTGTATTAATCCAATTTTATTCATCCGAGTAAATGTTTATGCGCATAAAGGATTCAGCTGCAGTGTTTCTTAATCATAGCAATCCCCTCTAAATGTTAGATTCACATGATGATATATGAAGTAAGCCAATGTGGATAGTCTCGTATATCTTTTTACGTAACTACACATCGGTATTTCCACTTGAATAAACAGTTTACAGTCGACATTTATAAACGAATTGGAGTTGTATCGATTCTATATTTTTGAATTCTACCTCTGCAGCCCTGAGGGTGATTAAAACCCAGTACGAAAAGAATAAAACTACCATACTTAATATGCTATGTGCTCGCGCGCGCGCGTGTGTGTGTGTTATTTTCTTCTTTACATTTATGTTATCACAGTTAAAACCGTTTTAAATAATGTAATCAGGAAAGGTACTTTTGGAAGCAGCAACATTAGCAGCATTTAAATATGTTGTCATTCTGTAATGGATAACAAGCTAGACCCGAAGACCAATAACTACAGAATAGTGAGTTCTATCCTCTTGAGGTGACTCATATTTGGTATTTCATACTAAATGTAGTCAACGCAAACCTTTTGTGGTGCTTCGCGTGCTGTAATGGTTAGTGATTTGGCTAGCAGTCAATTGTTAGAGAATTAGATTCTCACTGGGGGCTTAATTCTAATTATGTGCTAAACCAGGCTAAGTTTAATACATTATCATGACATTAGGAGCATTGAGGTTTGTGGTGGAAGTTATTCTTACAGACAAATTACTGCTGAATAATGAGTTCGATCTTCACAAGGTGTCCTATACTTGTCTCCTTATTCCTAATCCAATCCATAGTTTTGCGTGGTGTAAAGACCCATTTTGCGTGGTGTAAAGACCCGTTACGCTAAAAGGTTGTGGAAAGTGTATTAGATTATAACTCGAGACTCGCTATTCAAGGCCATGTGCCCACAAAGGCATGCTAATTGAATGACTTGAGTCACAGTCAAGTCTTATGTAGTATTGCAGATGTCTTGAAGGAATTTGGCGCAGTTGAAAAGATGACGTTCAGATAAGGTTGTTCATGCCAGGAGAGGAAAAGATAAAAATGTGGTCACTTGAAAAGCCCACACATTTATTCCTGATATTACAAATTCCTCAGAAACCTGTAAGCGTAAAATAGTATTTTTGAGTAGATTAGAGAAAAATTAATTTTCTTCAGAAATCGTTGCCCAATATCTCCAATAGAAAATCACTTAGCTCTGATATTTACGTCTTGATTTGTCATCCCCCCCTATAAATAGCCTATTGCCCTCGTTTCAAAAATCCCCAAAGCTTATGATTGACCTTTTGCTGTCGGTTACACAGCCGGGTAACAGGCACATTAGAGATAAAAGGTGGTCACTACACCCGATAACTCATTGAAGCAGAATACTTAGCAAGCGAGTCTTACTGGCCATTTCCAACAGAGCAGTGAATGTGATCCTCACTAGATGCCCTATACCTGTGCACATATACCATCTCTTCTCTATATTGAGCTTTAAGGGGGGATCTTGCAGGGTATAACGGTTAGTAAACTAGGCTAGCAAACTATGGTGAGTTTAATTACAACAAGATACTCTTTACTCTAGCCATGTGCAAAACCAAACCGTACATTTTGATTGACTCGTAAAAAATGGAATCGGCAACCCGTACTCAAATCCCAGATTAGGTTGTTTGCCCTGAGGAAAGGCAGGGATCAATCTCTTCTTCCCCTAAAGATTGATAAATAGTAAGACAGACTGAGTTCTTCAGCCTTTGTCAATCGGTTAAGGAGAAAGAAAACGTTTAAAACCAACTGTACGTGACATTCTGCCTTTAGCAGAGGTGTTGGGTAAATACAAGTTTTTCTTGATATCCACCAACAGGTTGTTACTTCTTTCACATACTTTTTATGTTATTTTTGTTCTTGTCAAGATGGTGAAAAGAATATAATTAGAAGATCTCTTTTCTGAAAGGAATTCTTAATTAGCGTCATGCACAAATTGGCAATGCCTCAAACCACCGGATAGATCTAATATCATGTTGTAGTGGATAAATAAAGTTTTTCAACCTTTCTTCTACAATATCATCCTAACCTAAAAATCAGCAGTAATGGTGATCCTAATTTACATATGATTCATCTTAAGAAATCGACTCGTAATAAACAAGTAGCAGACGATATCCCACAGAAACTATTATTGGTGCAAACTACGCAGATGATCTAGTGTTTCTTGTAAATAAATATGCTGAAACCGAATCTCTGCTTACAATATGCATGAATTCACTGAGTCCCTGTCGACAGATCTTGCATCACACTGACTGTATCTGCTATAGAGACAAGAAACCCCACCTTCCTCCAAAATGAGAGAGGTGTCCTTAATAATAAATTAAATTGAATCTGATACTGAAACTCCATTCCTGGAAATTTGGTGAGAGAAAAGTACCTCTTTGTTATCATTACTCTCAGGTCTATTACTCCCATGTCCACTATAGTTTGGAGTTTTATTACCTGTTATGGTATCATCACTGGGTTAGCTAAATCTGTTTAAAGATCATTCGTATACGACAGAATTGTGAGCGAAAAATAACTCTTAAGCCACTCCAATACAAAAAGGTAAATATTGGTTACAAAACTTTTCAGGGCACAAAAACATTAAAGATGAAGTGAATTGAAGGCAGGAAACTGATTAAATGATGGCCACTACAGTTTAAATCCAGGGGAAACTCTCACAGCAGAAAAATATTGCCGTGAACTCGACAAAATGGAAAAATGGCAGCTCTTCTCACGCTTGACCATCTTTCATCGTAAAGCTTCTTGTTCCCAAATTCCAATCTTAATAATGGTGTTCAGTTATAAGTATTGTTTTCTTAGAAATGTATATGTCAACAAATTGAAATGATGGAATAAACAGAAGATTCTATTTCCGTGTACAGGATGAAAGGGTAGGCTAACAGTTCCTAGTAGACTCTATCCTCACTCACACACACACACACACACACATATATATATATAGTCATCCACAGACAGATCTGTTTCGTTCTATCAGAACTCATCAGTGTGGCTAGAGAGTATCTCCCCGTAGCTGGGATCGAAACCCGGTTGACTCAAACGCCAAGCCAAAGCTTCTAACCATTTAGCTACGAGGAGATATTAGCTACGAAGTACATTTTTAAAAGGTTATGAATCACAATTGATATTGTTTATATACATCCGTTCAAACGGCCGCCGAGATCTCAATTCAAATACGAAGAGACTTGCAAAGGCGCTAATGGCAACACCATTACTTCTTCGCTAGAGAACTCGACCCTACGGGGGTAGGGGAGTATATATCGATATATATCTATCTATATATATATACCAACCCCTCCGCTCGGGCAGGATATGACACAAGGTCAATTTTTAAGCAGAGTTTAACAGGTTTGAATTCAGTTTTCCCTCTCCTAGACTCATTGACTCACCAATGCTGAAGAACCTAGTTTGCCCTACTATTTATCCATAGATGGAGGGAGAGTAATTGGATACATACCTTTCCCAAGTGTATTAGTGCTATGTGAAATGCAGTCTCGTCCAGGATTTGAGCTCGTGTCCTCGTGTCCATTTCCTAGGACGATAACCATTACACTCTCTCTCTCTCTCTCTCTCTCTCTCTCTATATATATATATATATATATATATATATATATAAATATTGAGTGACCAATGATATATATGAAAAGACGCAAGAGAGAAACGCCTTTCGGCATGCATCAAAAGCATAATTTACCTGGTGCTTATATTTACAGGTGAGAAAATTCACATAGATTCGTATGATAATTATAATTTTAAAAGATTATCGTTTAAAATAAATGTGGTGCAATCGATTGCCAACGAGGAGAATTTCAATTTATCTTCGTCAAGATGATGTATAGAGCAAGGACTGCATTGCCGCTACCTTGATTTGAGATCTGTAACCAGCCTCTGCAATGATTTGTGTCTAGGTGAAAATCAATGCATTTATTATCTAAATACAATTTCCACATAATGTGCAGGAATCTGGATGCGTTTGTTTGGGTGGGTATATTGAAACACATAGGCAACTCATATATATTTGACTGTCTTCTATATATACATATATATATATATATGTGTGTGTGTGTGTTAATATAAGATAAGAAAAAATAATTCAGATGAAGCTTTTTATATAAAATTTCCCAGCTTTTCGTTCATGACGACGATCTTCGAGGCAATGTAACTGATATTTAGTCTTTCACTTGAAAAATAATCTTGAAATAAGAAAATAAACCCAAAAAAAAAAAAAAGAAAAAAATTGTTAGCTTCCCTCAATTTTAAGAGTCTTCGTTTCAAACGAGGCTGACGTCATTTTTGTGCTCGAAACATATTCTTTTTTTTTAATTACATCTTTGTAGTTAAGAAATCATGACAAAAACAGATTATAATTTAGTTTTGATCAATAAAACTATTTTAAATTAGAGATATTGGGTCTATTTAACCGGGCCATTGGCCTTATGAGTAGAGTGTACGCCAATGGTCTTGGAGACAACGGTTCAGTCCTTTGTCGAGTCATACCAAAGACATAAAAATGGTACTTGATGCCGCCTTAAACTCAGCGTTATAAGGTAAGGATTAAGCGTAAAATGTGGTAATCTAGGGAAGTAGTTGCGCCCTCCCCTACACTTCGGTGTTGTAGCTATTGAAAAGGGAAACTTCGGGTCACCCGCGACTAAGGTTTCCAACTTTACTTACTTATTTTGTCTATTTAATACTAATATGCCTAAAGAACAAGAAAAGTTGAAACAATCCGATCCTTGAAGGATAATGTTATGATTAGAAATAAATCTAGAATCAACAACCTTTCTGTACTGTTTATTATGAACCAAAGGCCTACTTTTTCTTATGTGCCGGTTACTGTATCTTTCTTCCGAGGTTACATTATCCTAGAATGTTGGGGAGAATCTCCGTCGACAGTACCGTACCACCTAAGCTCTAAATATTCTAGTTATATTTTATTGATAGCTTTGAAAGCCCATATAACTAGTTAAGTATAAAGCTTGCGTATAGGTTTAATTTTTCGAGATACGGACGAATGAGGATGTGTCAAGGGTCGAGAGGGCAACGTGATATAAATGAACACGAGAAGAATTCCGAACCGGACAAACAATATGACGTGTGGTTGTTTTTTTTCTTTTTTTTTTATATATGTATCTTTCTTACATATTTTATTTTAAAGAAAGCACAATTATAACAAAAAACAAACAAACAAAGAAAAAAAACAGAAAGCAAAACAAATACAAAAAAAAAGAATACAGAAATGTGGAGGGCAAGTCGCTTCCAATAAGCCAAAGTCCTCCTTTTTTTTCTTGCTTCCTTTACAATTAAAGGGAGGGAACTTACTCGTTCTTTCCAATATTTGTTTACTTATTTTTTTTTTTCTTCTATTAGCGAAGAACACAAGTCTCTCCTCTTCGTCTTTAAAGTGGATATACAAATTTAAACAAATACGTTTTCCGCCGAAACTGGCTGCTAATGAACAATTGCAAAAATGTTTCTTTGGATAGTTTTGATACGGACCTTTATTTAGGTTACGTATATTATTTGTAATAAAATTTTTGACTAACCTTTTTCTTTGCTTTCTTTTGTAATTTTTTTTATATTCGTTAATATCTTATTAACGAATCGCAAGGCACCATTTTTTTTTCTTTTACGTTGAGCCTCAGTTTCTTACCCAACGGAGTTGACGACTTCTATTAGGCCATTCTGTGACTAGAATTTCCCCTTTCAGCGGACCACGTGAAAAGGCGACCTTTCTCTTCTTTGGCGAAGCTTGGAATTGACTCTTTGGCTTTCGTTCTTTTTGGCGGTAAAACGCCCTCCCTGCCTCGACCAATAGCATGTCTTTTCCCTATCTGGGTCAAGACCTTTGCCCCTTCTCGGTTGGTCCTTCACTGTTGCTAGGGCTCGAAAACCCGCCAATCGCCTGCCTTACTTCCGGTCCTCATAGTAGTCGTTGCTTTCCTGCATTTTACCTCTACCGTGGCCGATGGCCGTAACACTCCCATACATCAAAGAAAAGAAAAATGGCTCTATTTTTCTTTTACATCTAGCCTCTAGATTTCAAAACGGATGGATGTTTACTACTCTGAGTAAACCAGCTCTTGCTGAGCGTTACAAATATAGGCCTGAGCCTCGCTTGGTTCGTCAACTTCTTGGCATCTTGATAGAGTATCGGCTATACAATTTTCTTTTCCTTTCACATAGTTTATTTTTACGTCGTACTCCTGTAAAGTAAGATACCAGTTTCGCAACCTCCTAATCTGTTTTGTGTCGAAGAAGATTTCCTTGTTGGTAAAAGGGTCACAACTTTCTCGCCCTTGCAGAATTGTCTGCCCATAGACCTCTGGTCATAATTCCTTCGCATTTTCTATTGAGATTTACTCATATGGTTTTCTGTTGCTTTTCTAGCAGATTCCAATCTCTTCTGTAGATTTCAGACATAATTTGCCACTGTTTCTGTTCTAGGGTCTTCCCACTGTTCCTTTGCTATTTTCAGGGGATTTCTCAACTCGTACCCGTAGACTAACTCGAATGTGCTGTAACCCAACGATTCTTTGACAGAGTCCCTGATAGCGAAGAGTATGAACGGTAATTCTTTATCCCAGTCATTCTGTCTCTCAGTACAGTGAGCTCTTAGCATGCTTTTTAAAGTTGCATGAAATCGTTCTAAGGCACCCTGTGACTGCGGGTGATAGGGGCTTGATATAACATGCTTCGCTCCTAGCTGTCCAATTACTCTCTAAATAAGTTAGACATGAAGTTTGTTCCTCAGTCAGTTTGGATAACCTTAGGGAGTCCTACTTTTACGAAAAAAATTGTCATTGATTCGACCACTTTTTTGGTTGATATGGCTCGCAGAGTGATGGCCTCTGGGAATCTAGAACTAGCGCACATTATTGTCAATAAGTATCAATTTCCCGACTTCGTTCTCGGTAAAGGGCCTACACAGTCCATTATTACTCGCTCTAACGGTCTCTCTTTGATGGTTGTTATAGCTATGCCTGGTTTGGGTTTTCCCGCCTTCCGAAAGGTGTCACACGGATTACAAAATTTCTTCGTGCTGGTTTTGATGCCTGGCCAGTAGAAGTGCCGTATTAATTTGTCATACGTTTTGTTAATCCCCAAATGACCTGCTAATGGGACTTCATGTGCTAATTGCAGGAGATCCTTTCAATAATCTGTAGGCATGACTATTTGATTGTACCTCTCTCTCCCTTCTCCTCTTTGCTTCGTGGACTGGTAGCTTTGTTTTAATATCCATTGGTTTATCCACTTGCTTATATAACTTTCTTAAGCTCTCATCATTTTATTGAGCTCACTTCAGTTCTTAACACGTTTTATTTATCATCGGAATATTTTCTCCCGTTTTGTTCTGTTTTTACTGCGTAGGTTATATGGATTTGCCTTCTGGCCTTTCTCCTCGCTTTTACAATTTTTGCCTTCTTTCGCGAATTCGATTTTCGCCTCATTTCCGAGTAGGAGGTCTATTTTTTTCAAAGGTAGAGTCTTCACTACCCCGACTATTATTTCTCTGCTAATTTTCCCTGTCGTCAATTTCACTTTCCTCAGGGGTACTTTCAGAGCCGTTCCTCCTATTCCTTTAATCGTTGCAAATCCTAGCGGTTGACCTCGCGGTAATTTTCTCTAGTATTAAGGATTGGGTCGAACCAGTGTCTCTCAATATAGTTACAGGGATATTATTTCCTTCCCCGTCTTTAATATGTCCCTTTCTTGTGAAGGGTCGATATATCTCATTAGCTAGTGTCGTTGAAACCATTCCCTGTGGCTTAGACTCTCCAGCTTTGTTCGTTTCGGGTCCGCGTCCCAGTTTGCATTTTATTGCTATGTGACCCGCCTGGCCACATCTGAAACATGTGATCTGGTTCCCCTTCTTTGGGGGTGTCACCCGAGTATTCACCATGCTATCTTTCCTTATGATAGGTTCTGGTGGTTTGCTCACCCGACTTTCCGTGTTAGGCTTGCTTTTATTTCTTTTACGTGTTATCACGTATTCGTCTGCTAGCATCGCTAGTTCGCTGCCTGTGTTTATCTTCCTTTCATTTAGGTAGATTCTCATTTCCTCTGGATCCCAATTTGATATTTCCTCTATTAAGATGAGTTGCTTCAACTTTTCCACATCATCTCCGATCATTTTCGCAGCATACTACATGTTCATTAGTCGCTCTTTTTCTTTGACAAATTCCATGAACGACTGGTTCTCGTTTTTTCTTTGGTTTCAGAACTTCTGTCTATATGCCTCCGGCACCAATTCGAAGCTTTGTAATATTGTTTTTTGACTGTATCGTAGTTTGTACAGTCTTCTGCTGACAATGTGGTATATGCTTTTTGTGCCTTTCCTGTGAGGGCGGTCTGTAAGAGCATAGCCCAACTTTCTCTTGGCCATTTCATGTTAGTTGCAGTTATCTCAAAGTGAGGAAAATACTCATCTATATTCTCTTCAACAAATTTTGGCACTAGCTTGACTTGTTTCGCCAAGTCACATCCGTTGCGGTTTGGTTCTTGCCTTATTTCTGTTAGCCTAATTTCCCGTAACCTAATTTCTTGCTCCATTTTCGCTTTTTCCAGTTCTAGCCTGGTTTGTAGCTTATATTTTTCAAGTTCAATCTGTTCTGCTATGAGGTTGGTCGATTCGGTCGGTAACCTGTCCAGTATCTCCGCTTCAAATATTTGTTTGTCCACCATTTGCTCTGAGATGATTTTAACTAATTTTTCTTTTCTCATCGCTTTTCTGGTTTCCAGTTCAAGTTTTTCACCTATTTCAAGCAGTGAACTCTTCCTCATCGCTTCCAGTTTCTCCAACGCCGATTCTCACAGGAAGTCCTCTATTCCGTCCATTCTCGTTTAATTTTATGGATTTGTTTGTGGCTAACGAGCCCCCTCTGTGTGATGTGTTCGTTGTCTAGAAGCCCGGAGATTTCTCACATGTATTTTTTATTCTTTTTAATTTTTTTTTTTTTAATCCAAAAATTTCCCGGACGAAGTCCCATGTGACAGTTACAGTATCTTTCTTCCGAGGTTACATTATCCTGGAATGTCGGGGAGAATCTCCGTCGACAGTACCGTACCACCCAAGCTCTAAATATTCTCCGTAACTAGTTATATTTTATTGATAGCTTTGAAAGCCCATATAACTAGTTAAGTATAAAGCTTGCGTATGGGTTTTGTTTTTCGAGATACGGACGAATGAGGATGTGTCGAGGGTCGAGAGGGCGACGTGATATAAATGAACACGTGAGGAATTCCGAACCGGACAAACAATATGACGCATGGTTGTTTTTTTTCTTTTCTTTATATATGTATCTTTCTTATATATTTTATTTTAAAGAAAGCACAATTATAACAGAAAAACAAAAAAAATGAAAGCAAAACAAATACAAAAAAAAAGAATTCAGAAATGTGGAGGGCAAGTCGCTTCCAGTAGTATTTGACTATGTCCTTCCAAAAAGCCAAAGTCTCTCCTTTTTTTTCTTGCTCCCTTTACAATTAAAGGGAGGGAACTTACTCGTTCTTTCCAATATTTGTTTACTTATTTTTTTTTCTTCTATTAGCGAAGAACACAAGTCTCTCCTCTTCGTCTTGAAAGTGGATATACAAATTTAAACAAATACGTTTTCCGCCGAAAGTGGCTGCTAATGAACAACTGCAAAAATGTTTCTTTGGATAGTTTTGATACGGACCTTTATTTAGGTTACGTATATTATTTGCAATAAAATTTTTGACTAACCTTTTTCTTTGCTTTGTTTTGTTATTTTTTTTATATTAGTTAATTTCTTATTAACGAGTCGCAAGGCACCATTTTTTTTCTTTTACGTTGAGCCTCAGTTTCTTACCCAACGGAGTTGACGGCTTCTATTAGACCATTCTGTGACTAGAATTTCCCCTTTCACCGGACTACGTGAAAAGGCGACCTTTCTCTTCTTTGGCGAAGTTTGGAACTGACTTTTTGGCTTCGTTCTTTTTGGCGGTAAAACGCCCTCCCTGCCTCGACCAATAGCATGTCTTTTCCCTATCTGGGTCAAGACCTTTGCCCCTTCTCGGTTGGTCCTTCACTGTTGCTAGTGCTCGAAAATCCACCAATCGCCTGCTTTACTTCCGGTCCTCATAGTAGTCGTTGCTTTCCTGCATTTTACCCCTACCGTGGCCGATGGCCGTAACACTTATCATAAACGCCCAACTTTTTCCTGTTATACAAATTTTCCCTAGGTTTATATATTTTACCTTTTTTACACATCCATCGTTGTCTTAACATCACTAATATCATCCCTCATAGCCCTGATGATAGTTCATTTGAACCGAAACGCTATAGTGTCGACTTTGCTTCTCAATAAATCTCTTCTTCTACATGGATTACTATATATATATATATATATATATATACTGAAGGGTTGGTTGGTTTGTTGGTTGGTTTTACGGTGAATCAACTCCTTTCAGTTCATTTAATGCCGGATTAAGATTTAAACAATTCAGCCTAGCTTTTTGTTTACACACAGTTAAATGTCAAAACGGTTTTATTTCAAACAATTCAGTGTAGTACAAGAATAAAGTTTCGTTCTATTAAAAAACATTTCTATTTCAAACAGTTTAGCATGATTACACAATTTAGTTCTATTCGACCCATATATAGGACCCAACCCAAAGCTACCACACCGGGCCAGACTCGACCTGGGAGCGATGGCAGTGAAGGGGTACTCAGCATTCCCCAAAGCTCCGGCATTACTGGAGCCTCACCATCAGATTGTTTACTGTCATATCCAGGACATGCGTATGGGAGGGGCTAACCCCTCTGCAGAGAAGGAGTCGGTATATTATACAGCCCCAGTCGACTGAGTAAGTGTGTGTGTGTGTGTGTGTGTGTGTGTGTGTGTGTGTGTGTGTGTGTGTGTGTGTGTGTGTGTGTGTGTTGGAGTGAGTCTGTGAAAATAGATATTAAAGGCTGAAAGAATACAAAATCAAAAGAGAACGAAATATAGAAGACACATAAGTAGTTGCGTGAGAGGAAACATTATGAAATGAAAATGAAAGAAATTGAGAGATAAAAAGTACAGATTTATATTTTATGACGTGATATATGCTAGTATTGTAACATTTCTAATTGTCATAAATTTATCAAGGAATCAGTTTAAAGGGCATTCAACGGTCTGAAAAATTACCTAATTAATATTCTCAGCTTCTTTCTTTTTTTTTTTTTTTTTTAGTATCATTTGAATTATTTGTTACATACCCTAACTATGAATATTAATAAGTATGTTCTATTCTTCATAAGTGCTGAATAAGTCGGCAGTTACTTGGTCGAGGCTGCCAGACGTGCGTACCGGGGAAGCCAAGCATTCACGTCACGTGGCCGACTCTCATCGAGCCTCCAGGAGCCGTCTTTCCCGGATCTAACCCTCCTTGGATGAGCTAGGTTTATCACTTGGCGCCTGTGGTACCGCTTTTTGGGGGGAATACCGACGGGCCCGATGCATTTGGGGGTAATTCTAGGCGTGTCTGCGCAACGACCCAGCGCCCGGACCCACTTTTCTGGTTAGTGGGACGTACGACAAATACTAATATGTTGACTATGTGGTTTATCTTCTTGTGTAACATCATTACTACAGCTAGCACAGATCTTGGTGATAACTGTCGGTTAGATTTATTTGTTTAACGATGTATCAACTCGTGATCGGTTATAACAATTTTTTATTGTCTTATTTGTAATCTTTAATCATAAGTATGGTATCAAGAATTTCTATCTAATACTAATAATTCATTTATACCGTTCACGGTAAATATTCCTCGGTAATACTAATCATTTATTTGTACACAGTTATATGCTGTTAAGTAATTCATAATGATAAGAAACTAAAAGTTACAATTATTACAAATAATTTGCACAGTTATATGGTAAAAGGAATTCTGTCTAATACAAATAATTTCCAAACAGGCCAATTTGACCCATAGATGGAAATATAAGATATGTTCCCACCCTAGATTAGAGTGGAGCTGGAAGTAATAGTAATGAAGTGAAACTACACAATCCCCAAATTTCCAGAAATGGAGTCTCGCCGCCTTCCACCATACATTATCACAGCAGTAGTTAATTTCATCGTAAAGAATTATTTAAATTTCATTAATCTAAAATTACCTTGCATCGAATATTCGCAGAAATAATATGATTTGATTATGATTTCCAGAGGTTGCGACATGAAGTTATTTTGTTCTCCATTAATATAGAACAAATTAATAGAAAAATAGTTCTTGGAGAGTGTTAAAAAGATGGAGACAGCTACGAAAATGATTTTAAAATGCCAACGAAACTGGAAAAAGAACTTTCAAGCCCAACTTAGTTTTACAGCACAATACCTCCCATAATATTCCAATGATAATACAAACAATATATCAAATTAATATTATTTCATTATCCTTTTAGTACAACCGGCTCAGTTGACAAGTTTTGTTTTTTTTTTCTTTTTACTCATTACAAATATTCTATTACAACTTTTCTTTCCCGCCTATTATTTTGGCTTTTCATCACAGTATTCTGAACCAATACATTATTTTTGATTGCTGATATTTTCATATTAGTATTTTGCTAAAACGAAAAATTAGTAACAGGATTTCAAGAAATCGACTGAAGATGCTTTTCAAGCTATATCAGAATTAATATTGCCAATTATAAAGTATGATAGGTCGAGAAAGACTTGCTCTCGCTTCATATTTTTTCAATATTTCGTCTCGAAACACAAATTCAAGGAAAATATTTTATTGAATAATGTATTATCATTTAATTTTTTCATTAACCTTAAGACGCACTTCATGATTAAGGTTATTCAATAAGAATGTCTCTTTCATCTAATAATTGCGTATAATTCCTTTCAGAATCGAGACAGTCTCCATGATTGCGAAAATCTGATGTGTTGTTATACTTTATCTTATTATTGCGCTTCACATCAGAGGAGTCTAGAATATGCCAAGTGCATCTGTTACAGCAGGAGATATCCCACCCAAGATGTGGTGTTTGGGGTTAGACACTAAACAGCATGAAGGCGTGTGACTCCAGCTGTGAGCTCTAGGAGGTTTTCAATAACGTCTTCATTCACATCATTTCCAGATTCATAGTGAACCAGAGTTGTAGTACCTGTAAGGTATTGGAAATTAAATAATACTTGAAACGATGCAACTCTTAACTAAAAAGGTTTATTGATAAATAGAAATGGATACTCGAAAAAATATCATTATATGAAGAATATTCGTATGATAACTAGTTACTTAACACTCTGCTTCCAAACAATTAACATAGAAAAGCGATTGATATTGTTTTGTTTGTCACTCGGTGGCTACCAGTTTGTATTTCCCTGTTTGTACTGAGCAGCCGCAAACTTTAACAGTCATCGTTTCGTGCGCTGCCATCCCAACGATGATGATGCGGTCAAGTCTCTATGATCAAATCATCAGCCCAGAGCAATCAAAGAGTTGGGAAGAGAAAAGAATTATGGACACATAGATTTAAAGCTTTCTTGTTTTTCTTATTGGCGTTTGGCTATAGTTTCCCGGATTATATCTTCGCTTTTTCAACGCCAATCTTACTAGGTTCGCACAAAATCAACATATGTACGAGACAAAATGTCAGTGAAAAAATCGATCTCGTCAATGGAACGGACAAAATGACTGCGATGACAATCTTATAAAAAGAAGTAATAAAAACAGGCAAAACAATTTTAATATTTTCTTTTCTTTTCTCATCACGACAATTTAGGCTACTTTTAAGTTAAATAAAAAAAAAACGTTGTATATAGTTTATTTAGTTTAGCTTATACCACCATATGGGCAAGTAAATTGCTTGCTTGATTCATTTTAATGGTATATCAACCTGTCTGGTGCTATTTTATGCCTAAATGTTAAGGAATTGTTAACAATTTCTTCTTCGCTGGTTATCTAACCTGGTGTAGTCATGGAGGCGCTACACACATGGCATATTTAGGACGAAGGTGGTCTAGAGCAGACCATTCTACTCTAGTTCTACAACTGGTGTGAAATCAGAATTTTCCTTCTGCAAGAACGATTGTCATAGCAAGGTTAAAGAGCCTAGCTTACCCTCCAATAGCCGGAGGAATAAAAGTTAGATTCTTCCTTTCCAGTGTATATGTGAAATGCAAACAGCCTTATACGTGATTAAAAGTCAGATGGCCAATTCCACTTGGACGACAATAACTCTTACACCGCGCGCACTTCCAATATAGAACGTAAATATTTACATGTTTGTGTAATTGTATTTAACGCAATTATGATATCAATTATTCATATCTAATGAAAATACTTTGCACTCAGAGGGCTTCAATTGTTTCTGTCAAATAAAAGTTACTTATACTTCAGGGTTTTTTTTTTTTTTCAAGTATCAATTTCAATTCAATAATAATCATTTGTTTTTTCACTGTTATACGTTATCAAGTAAGAGTTATACTGTATCAATTAAAAGAATTATAGACTGAAATAACAATTCTTGATAGAATAAATTTACACATTTATATTGCATCGGGCACGGCTGTCTAATATTCATTAATTTAAAGCAGATCTATTTGACTGATAAATGGGAATGTAACAGGTTCTACCACTTTTTGGAGGTGCCCGTGGTGTAATGGTTATCGTCGAAGGATATGGACACGGCGACACGAGTTCAAATCCTTGACCTGACTGATTGCATTTCACATAGCACTAATACCCTTGGGAAAGGTATGAATCCAATTATTCTCCCTCCAGCTATGGGTAAATAGTAGGGCAGACTAGGTTCTTCAGCCTTGGTGAGGCAACTAGTCTAGGAGAAGGAAAACTCTGAATTCAAACCTGTTAAACTCCACTTAAAAAATTGACCTTGTGTCATATCCTCCACGTGCGAAGGGACTGGGTAAATATGAACAGGTACTACCACTTCAAGTCAGAGTGAACCTGGGAGTAATGCCAATGAAGAGGTACTCAACACTTCCCAAAACTTTAGATATTGAACTTTACAAGCAGACGCTGTCTAGTGACATGAAAAAGACACCCCCCTTTTGATCAAGTTCTTAACCATCTGCATTAGGGACAGTCCCTATATACTAGGACTCAACAACGGAGCAGAAATAGATAGAAGGAAAGAATAGAGGCAACATTTTGTGTTCCCCTTTTCCTAGCTAGCGGTTTTTCAACAATGATAATCAGTGTTTCTATTCCGGGCTTTGAGTTGGACTCCAAAAGTGAACTCTCGAGAGATGAAAACCATAAACATACCCCATACGAGGTAGGATAAAACTATCAAGACTAAAGCTTTATCTTTTATGAAATTGAAAGGAAGACGTGTCTAGGAGATGAGCAATTTATGTAATAAACTGATAATGTCTAAATATTTATCCTGAAGTCTACACGAGTTTGTGCAAATTTGAAATGTATCATAAACACAATCTCGAAAGTAATGCTCTGGATAAATACAAGATTGCTTAACTGAAGCACATTCATTACCTCTGGGAGAATAAATTGAACATTAATATCAAATGAAAATAATTTTAGAACATGGAAGACGTCAAAAATGTGACAGGACATCTTTGCATTCCATCAGATGTGTTCACGAGGTGCTTCAACCAATCGGACAATCTCTGGAAATATAAATAATGAATATAAGTTCAATTCACTGGGGTCGGCAGTGACTGTACCTAAAGTGCGAGACTAGGGCCTCAGAGTAATCTAGTTCGAAATCGAGTTGTTCTTGTAATGTTCATTTTCGCTCTAATAACCTTGTAAAATCTATGAACCCCTTATATCCCTCGCATTGAGAAAATTAGTATCACTACGACTCCTCTACAACGATGGCTCTAGCATTAGATAACCCACGAGGATTGATATTCCATTAAACAAAGAAACCAAATCAAACAATTCATTGGTGATTTCCGACGTACTTTGTAGGGACTTAAGCCATGATAGTCTTTGTACACACCCCATATATATTCTATCTTCCGTTCTCGTCATGTTGGTGAAAGTCTGCATATGCATACATATACATATAATACTTAAAACGGCTACTCTAGTCTGACATATCAACATATCGGCTGGTTTAGTTCAAAGCAATATCTAAGCCTATGTAGCACAACCTATATATATATATAAATATATATATATATATTCCCAAATTTCGAAAGTTTCTTATTTTGATTAATATCATCTATACTAATCTTACTACTTTAATGCTTTGGAAAAGAAAAGAGGTTCTTTATAAAAACGTATAACGCCAATCGTTTAAATCGTTAAATTATAAAGTTCAAGATTCATTTAAACGGGAAGTCAGTTCTGTATCATTCATAAGTCTCGAAATGTAAACAGTCATGGAATAAATACTTTTGGTGTTAGCCAGAGGCCGAAACAGGTCGGGATTAACAATATATATATATATATATATATATATATATATATATATATATATATATATATATATATGTGTGTGTGTGTGTGTGTGTGTCATGTTTTTAACACCGTACAGAAGACTTTTCATTCGCTTATATATATATATATATATATATATATAACGAGACACACAAATGCAAACATTCTGTAAAAGCGACAACATAGTATCAAAGCATAATATTTCAGTTAACACAAAGTAAATGTTCAAAATAGTTGCGAAATATTTCCTATCCCTCAAGACCAAATAGAATTCCACACATCCATCTGACCTCCAGACGGCGAAAGTGCCCAGATGAAGATGATTTTAATCTGTATGGGTTCCTTGTTATATATAGCAATTCCCAGAAGAAATTTCGAGAATATATTTTCCTGAACTCTAAGGAAATGCAATTACCGCCTAGCCATATATTTTTAAATTGTTTTGCGACACTCATTTGCTTAATCGTATGGCATATTCAAGAAATGATTTGTCATCAAATTTTACAACAAAGCACAGCTGATTAAACAGTTCCTCATGGATGTTGTACACTTAAAAACCATACTCTCTTTCTTAGTAACGTTTAAATTGTTAATAATCCATCAATATCATGTCTATTTTATTTTTAAAATATTTTCATCACGAGATTAGTGGAGGCTAATTTGAATAGTCTTGGTATGATGATCAGTCTAGAAGACGGAAATACTCTAAATTAAGAATATATATATATATATATATATATATATATATATATATACGTGTGTGTATGTGTGTGTGTGTGTGTGTGCAGAGCATACATATATATATATATATATATATATATACATGGTCTTCAGTTGACAATTTTATTTGATTAATTATTTTCCAACGTTAAACGTTTCAGGGTTGTTTTAAGAACTTCGTCACGGTGATTAAATGAAACGAAAAAGATGAGAATATTTTAAAACATTCTATTTCCTTTGGTAGTGTTCTGTTTTGAATTTGTGTGATGTTATTAGCCTTCTAAAATTTAAAAAAACATCACATCTCTCTCTCTCTCTCTCTCTCTCTCTCTCTCTCTCTCTCTCTCAATATATATATATATATATATATTGTAGTTCATACTTACCAATTAAAATAAGTCGACGAATTGAAAAAACATGTTTTTTTAGATAGTGTTGTGGATTGACATGATACGAGATTTAACATTTTTTTATTATTAGCATTTTGGAATCTTTAAAATTAAAATTGTGGATAATTTCTAAATTATTTTTTAACAATCCGTAATGTGTTTCCTTTTTTCAATGAATTCAGAATTTCGATTTTTTTTTCAAATAATTCAAAAAATAAATCATTCTCTGAAGATTGAGTGATTTTCATTTCTGTACATTTTCATACTGTCGGATTTATTTCAAGCTTTTTCAAGATATATATATATATATATATATATATATATATATATCATTTATCATCATCCTCATAACGCTAGCACGGATTTCCCTGACTCTCTCTCTCTAACGCCATTTGTCTCTATCATCCATCAGTTCAAAAAGGTCTTGTAGACTTCATCCTGTGTCCGTATAGAGCTGTTATCGATAAGTTCTCACTGGTCGTTCAGCACCTGCTCATCCATGTGAGGGGTCCTTATAAGATCGTCCTTATTTCTCAAGCAATGCACCACATGTCCTGTTCGTCTAATTTGGATGATTTTCGAGATGGAAGTTAGGTGGCCGTACAGGTGCTGTTTTGTGGGATTTGGCTTCCAGCTTTTGTTCATCATCATCATCATCATCATCATCATGTAGTGCCGCTAGCACGGATATCTCTGACCCTCTCTCGCAACTCTTCCCTATCGTTCATCGCCTCTGGCAGGACTTCTGGGCTACATCCTGGATCCTCACATAGCTGCTGTATGTATGTTCTAGCTGGTAATCCTGCTTTAGCCTGGCCATATGTGGGGGTCCATAGAAGTACATCACTTATGAGCTCGTTCCTGCTCCTCCAGCAGTATCCTGCGTACCTGGTTCATCTACCTTGGATAGTTTTCGTGATGGGAGGCAGGTGGCCGTATAGTTGGTGCTTTGTGGGGTATTGCCGCCAGGACTTGTTCAGTATTGCTCGTAACATTCTTGTGTAGTTGCCGTCTAGCTTCTTATCCAGTCGTTTTGTTAGCGTCCAAGTGGTGCATCCATACAACAGTATCGACATGACCGCGACTTAGAAGATACTGCGTTTCATTTTATCGGTCAGGTAATTTGTCAACCAGTTTCAGAGAGGTTCCGTCTAGTGTGGAAATGTCGCCTGCTTGATTAAAGCACACATATTCAGTTTTGTGTGCATTGATTCGGAGGCCAATGCCTGCGGCGTTCGTTCCAAACTATGCAGTAGTGTTTCGGCTTGGTCGGGTGTATTTGCCGGAATCGCTATGTCATCGGCGTAGTTGACGTCGGTAATTGTTTTTGCGGGGTACCTTCTGCTTCTTCTCTTTGTTAGTTCGAAGCCGCTCTCTCCGATTTTATCGATCGATGTTCTAAGCACGTAATCTAGACAGATGATAAAGAGGTATGGGGCTAGTGTGTGCTCTTGTAGTACTCCTGCTACAATGTCGAAGTTTTCTGAGTCTCCATCTGGTGAACGTACTTTTACTTTGCTGCTACGGTTTCTTTTGGTAGGTCGTATGCTAGTAGGATTTGTTCCATCTTCCCTCTGTGAATGGAATCGAAGGCCTTGGTAAAGACGACAAATAGTAATGTCGCCTGTACGTTTTTTGCCCGTACGCCTTCAAGCATTTTACGGATGGTCAACATTTGTGAGGTAGTGGATCAATTTCTTCGGAAGCCATTTTGGTTTTTCCTAAGGATGTTGTCGATTTTGGGTTCTATGTGGTTGTGTAGTAGGGCATTGTAAATTTTGGTCGCTATGGATGTAGGTGTTATGCCTCGGTAGTTCTTGGCTAATCCGAGGTCCTTCTTTTTAGGGAAGGGGAGGATGCATCCCTTCATCGATCTGTCTACAATTGACATCTAGCTTTTTCTCTATACACTTAGTCAGCGTCCATGTGGTGCATCCATATATTAGTATGAACACGACCGTTTCTTGGAAAAATTGTGCGTTATTTTATTGGATAGATCTGACTTGCATATAACCGATAACTTATCGATTGCTGTCTGTGCTTTCGCTAGATGCGCATTGATGTCATTTTCTGCTTATAACACGCTACTTCCAATGTAGGTGAAGTTGACCTCTACTTTCACAGAACCTCCATTTAGTGTGGAGATGCCTCCTCTAAGGTTAAATCTAATGTACTCCGTTTTGTCTGCATTCACATGGAGACCTATAACACCTGCTGCCTACTCCAGACTATGCAGCTGCGATTTGGCTTGAGCGGGTGTATTGGTCTGACTTGCAATGTCATCAGCCTAGTCCGCGTCCGTAATCGTTGTGCGGGATGTTATCTGCTTCTTGCCTTTTCCAGTGTAAACCCAGTTTTCTTCATGAAATCTATGGACGTACGAGAGACGTA
>OY757911.1:126364690-126462955 GCA_963585895.1 Sepioteuthis lessoniana
TGGACAAATACCCTTGGGAAAGGTATGAACCCCCTTATCCTCCCAGCTATGGGTTAAATAGTACCACTACTGTTCTTCTAGGAGAATAGCTTTGGCAATAAATAACCGACAAAGGTTGATATGCCATTAAACAAAGAAACCAAACCAAACCACAAAACAGAAGATGTAACTTGATACTGAATTTTTGGTAGAATTGAATTCTAAAAAATTATATTTGTATTCAATATTATATGAATTGTTATTGTATATTCATTGTATTGTTTAATGCAAATGTAATGATAGAATTTATACGTTATAAAATGAAAAGCATTCCTTCTTCTTTAGACACTTCCTCTTGATTTTTTACTTCCGCGAAATTTCCACAGGTCCTACTCGTTAAAAAATGTAACGCTTATCCAGTGCCGGATTAGAAAACGCCTAATCATACGGAAACAAAAGGTCTTCAGCAATATACGGCAAGTTTCAAAATCCCAGAATACTCTCGGAACCGTAATATCCTCGAATCCTTCCAATAATATGCCCACAGAAATCACAAAGTTTTGTAGCCGTTGACTCATTGACTATTTGCGTGGGATTAAAACTAAAATACGCATTTGTGTCATCCTCTCCTGGGCGAAAATGTGTTAGTAGTTTTTATTTTTTGTCAAATCAATAAAGTTAAACGTATTTTTTAAAGGAGATTCTGTGAATATTAAAATGTCTGCACATTTTCTTCACTGGATCTTTTTGTAAATTCTAAGTGAATTTATCCATTGGTCCGATGTAAAAACTGTTAAATTTAGACATTACTTAAAAAAAGCCTATTTATCTGTCGGTTTTATTAGACTTTCTATCAATCCGTCAGATATTTCCATGTAGGATTATGAACAAGATTTTAGCAGTATACTTCTTTTTCTTCTTTATCAAAATTAGTAAAAGGCAATAGATTATATCCTTTTTCTAATGAATAACTATTCATTTTTAAACAAACAACCTCAGGAAATGCACATAATTAGTTTTAAAAAATGTTCTCACCGTTGGAAATACGTACACATTTGTATGTCTATTTGTCTGTCTCTGTTTCTCGCTCTCTTTCTATCTCTGTCTCCTAGTCTCTGTATCTTTGTGTGTTCTTCGGTCTATCTCTATATAGATTGTAACGATACCATAGCACAAATAGACGTTTGCAATACTACTACACTACATAGACATTGGTACCACCACGGTTCTAACGAGTCTACGAGTAGAGCACAACGCCTAAATAGTCAGTGGGACTCTTGTTGTAATCTTGCCGTAAGAAAAATGACGCACACATATAATACACACAAAACACTGTCTCGGTTCGCTAACACAAACGTTCATTCGCTACGACATCTCTTAGTGGTCGTGTTAAACAATACCCACAAAAGTTGGATTTTTGTTGGCCTTGGAGTTTGTCTAGTGGTGTTGACTCCTTTGTTAACTCTCACACCCGGCCGTGCGGGCATTTCACAGAAAAGAAAACCAAACAATAAACAAAGGGTGGAAAGTTAAGTTCTCGCATCGCCTTTAACAATTTTATTCTCTTTATCATTGAGATCTTTTTCACATCTCAGTTTAAAATCAACCCGTTTCATGAATCGACACAAAGGATGGAAAGAAGAAACAAACACGGATTTAGAACTGCAAAATTCAGGAGTTGAAGTCTGTCATTTTTAAGCATTCTAGAGTGTATTTATCTTCATGGTCATCGTAAGAACTCTGCGAAAGACCTACACAGCTACCAAAAATTCTGACTCATCTGGCTATCGTCTTCACTGCTCTAACTTGACTCCAGGCTCTGGAGTCTCACACCCATCTAACTGACCCTCTGCTCTGGACTGACTGCTTCGGGGTCTCACGCCAAACTGATTAACTCTCTTCATCACGGTCTACCGGTCTCGCAGGTTGTCGCAGGTATAGCTTTTTGTGTGGTCTTTGCACCAAAGTAGACAAAGAAAGGTCTTCTGGACACTCTGGCTCCGCTTCAAAGATGCCAGAGATAAGATCCAGTCTTTGGCCACCCATCAATGAATACACACAGAGACCAACACATATTCATCTATATATATATATATATATATATATGTGTGTGTGTGTGTGTGTGTGTGTGTGTGTGCGTGTGTGTGTGTGTGTGTGAATGCTTTTTATCACGCCACAGTCGTCGAGAAGAGAGAAACAGCGTATGGAAAATGAGCTTCCAGCAAATCAGAATCTGTCGAAGATTTTTATTTTTAACCCGGACATCCGCTGCTAACTCGACCTTGATCTTTTCATTCGTTTCTCTATCTATCTATCTCTCTCTCTCTCTCTCTCTCTCTCACACATACACACACACACACATTCTCTTTCTCGTATATGTTCCGTTCCTTTCCACTGTCCTGTGGTCGACAAGTAAATCTAAAAAGGAAACCACTCACTATCAAAACAATCAACCAGAGTCCCTAATAATTTTGCATAGATAAAATAATCTCACACGCATATACGTGGATAAACACACACAAACTTACACACAGACCGATATACATATATATATATATATATATATATATGTGTGTGTGTGTGTGTGTGTGTGTGTGCGTAAAAGTGGTACATTTTAGTAAATCTGACAAAAATTATTGGAAAGGTAGATAAATATACCCTGACAACGGATTTAGTGATGATATTTCGAATTTATTTTAGAAAGACTTCTTCAGCATGATGGTGTTTTTCTAAAGTTCAGCATTGGAAGAAATAGATAAATAAAAATAAAAGGAGGGTAGGTCATAAGAAGGAGAGATAGAAAAGAAAGAAAGGGAGAGATATAAGTCAGAGTGATGGCGCCAGGGGGTTATTGGTGGTGACTGTAAACAACTAGGCAATGGCTATGGCTAGGTAGACATGGGGAGGCTACAGCCACTGTCAAGCAGATGAAGTTTTATCAAAGACTTGACCAACGGAGAACTCTTTGAGAAATATAGTGTTGTATATAAACAAGAATACTGACAACGGATTTTACAATGATATTTCGTTTACCAGAATGGCAGATTTTTATGTTCAACATAGTACGGGAATAGATAAGTAAAAATAAAGATGAAAATATGTGGAGATAAGGTTTATAAGAAGGAGAGACAGAAAGAAATGAAAGGGAGAGAGAGGGAAATATGTCAGAGATGTGGAAACAGGAGTTTCAAGTGCATTAGATTTCATCAAAGACTGGACAAACAGCGATGAAATATCTAAATGAAAAACGAGAAAATCGTCCAGCATTACGGAAATGTGGTGGGAAATAAATGTTTTAGTTTTTGCTAAAAATAATTTTTCCATTTTCTATTTCAATATTATTCCCATGTAAAATATTTTTGCCAAGTAGGGTGGAATCTGGTTGAAACCAGGTCGTTGTTTAATTTACTTTGTCTTGAAGATGACTACAGATTCTAACAGTCGACGGGATACTTTGCAAAGTATGGGCTTAATTAAAGTGGATTGAGAAAAATTGAAAGTGTGTTTGAGATCTAACATGTATAAGAAAAGGGCATTTCGGTCGTCATTTGATTTAATTTATCGTTGGTATCCGTTGATCCTTTTTTTGTAGATTGCTTTGGCTTCGCCGATGTAATGTTTGTCACAATCTTTGCATTAGAATAGAATATTTGCCTGCGTGAGATGTGATTATGTTGTTGGCTTGTTTTGTGATTTTAGTACGATTCTTAATTTGTGATAATCGGTATTCCTAATTTGGTTAATTTGACAGAGAGAAGTTTGTTGTAAGTGTTAGTTGGCAGAGAGATGTGTCCATGGGTAGTAGAAATATTCCAACCAAACCAACTCCTACAAACTATAAAAGAAAATTTTGCACCTTCTGGTTGAAGGCAAATGGTATCACATCAGATGTCCTGAAATGGACCAAAATTTGCGATTGGAATATACCAAAATATAACTATAAATACCAACCTACACACCTACAGGAACTGCGAAACCGATTTTTCCAAAGGCTTCATCCAAGAATTATTCGCGTCACTGTCTTTCAAAAAAAAAAAAGAAACAATTCATCTCAATAAAAAAATGTATAAATGTACTATCTGACCTAACATCAAAACCCGAACATCATCAGTTCCCCCGCTGATAAAAGCTGTGGCGTTTTAATTATGCACAAACATGTACGCAGACAAAATCAATTAATTTCTAGATGACACTAATACTTACGAAATATCTAATTAAATTACCATCA
This sequence comes from Sepioteuthis lessoniana, assembly GCA_963585895.1. Taxonomy (NCBI): domain Eukaryota; kingdom Metazoa; phylum Mollusca; class Cephalopoda; order Myopsida; family Loliginidae; genus Sepioteuthis; species Sepioteuthis lessoniana. The sequence continues at coordinate 126,368,898 of OY757911.1, forward strand.
ACAAAGACATTACTTCTTTCCATAAACTCTTCAAAAATCTCGTCAGAAACAAAAAAAATAGGACTTTCCTAATATCCCAACATTATAAGGCCTACCCAAAATCCATAAACCAAACCCCTTACTACGACTCATTATTTCCCGCAGGGGTAGTGTCACTCACAAAATATCATTGCAAAAAACGTTGTCAGTTTTTGTTTTATCTACTTCTTCGCTTATTTTCCTTGTATATAAATATATATAATCCAAGGAAAGTCGTCTAAGGATTAGACTATTAAGATAACTTGAAAACCTCATATTGGCGTTATTCTATTTATTCTATTTTTTATCCTGTTTAATGATTCAATCTTTATCATACGAGAATTTTCAATCATAACTTGAACTATTGAAAACCCTAGATAATGCGACTGATTCTGTTCTTTTTATTTGTTATGTGAATGCTTTGCGATGTTGAGAGTTTTCGATTATATTTTGTAACAGAAATTTCTTGAACTAAAATTAACTAATTCTTTTTATGATGAATTCTATTCGACACCCAACACAATTATAATTGTTTGTCGTGCGTGTGTCTGACAGTTTTCCACTTCTATATACTTGTAAATGTAAAAGGTTAAGGGAGAATACTTTGTAAATTAGCAGTAACAATGAAATTCATGGTTATAAAAATATCACGTGAAATAGATGGTTTGGTTTGGTTTGATGGGTTTTATAGCATATCAACCTTTGTAGGTTATTTAACGCCAAATCAGTTTTTATGTAAATAATCAGTTCTATTTAAAACAATTCAGTTTAGCATGAGTACACACTTTAATTGTCAAAAACAATTCCATTTCAAATCATTCAAGCAGTTATATATAACAATTCAGTTTAGTGTAAGTACAGTTTCATTGTCAAAAACAGTTCGATTTCAAACAATTCAGTTTAGCATAAGTACGGAGTTTAAATGTAAGTATATTTTAATAGTGAAAAGCATTTCTAGCTCTTCAGGTTTGTCAAGCAGTTCTAATTAAGCTAATTCAGTTTAGTATAAGTACAGATTTTGTTTACACACAGTTAATATTCAAAACAGTTCTATGTTAAACAATTCAGTTTAGTGTAAATACAGTTTAAATGTCAAAAAACAGTTTTATTTTGAATAATCCAGTTTAGCAGAAGCACGAAGTTTAAATGTAAGTACGGTTTAATTGTCAAAAACATTTCTATTTCAAGCTATCAGTTTAATCAAACAATTCATTTTAGCATTAGCATGCCGTTAGTTCTATTCAACCCATAGATAGGGCCCTGCCAGGTGCTACCACGCTGGGCCAGAGTGGATCTGGGAGCAATAGCAATTAAGAGGTGCTCCATATACCCCAAGGCCCCAGCATTACTGGGACCTCACCATCAGATTGTTTAGTGTCATATACAGGACACTCGTGGTGGGGTCTACCCCCTCTGCAGAGGTGCATTCAGTGTATTCTACAACCCCAGCCGACTGGGCAAATGGGAAATAGAACGATGCACTATTAATACAGGATATAGCTTGAAACATAAAAATCTATATGTTCCATACATTAAAAGGTTTGTTGCAGCCGTGTGTACACGGCACTGTAAATCAAGTAACATTGTAACCGTGGTCTTCAAAAACGTTCAATTCCCTTGCTACTAACTGCGTAGAACTGCAAATCCTCTCGTAAGATCTGAATTTAATCAATGCTTATTTTCATTGCAATAGTTCAACGTGTACATACCATGTATTTCCGCTTCGCCTCAATCCGAACTCTGCTCTTCCAAACGAAATTCAATAGCCTATGCAAATAGCTCGTCTCAATAAGAGAAAAAAATCAATACTGAAAGTTCGATGCACATAAAACAATTGTTTTTTGTTTAAAATTTTCTTTCTGGATCATTGCCTTCGCCGACGTCATATCGAGTTTCTGTTTTCTAAGTAGAAGGCAGGTTGAAGATCAAGCCAACTGTTCTTTGACATGTCTCAAAATACGGTTAATATTCTTTTTCTCGCTTACAAGCGATACACATCAGAACTTAGGTTTCAGAAATTTTGAGAGAATAGTAGAATATTTTAACAAAGTTAAGGCATTTCGGGATGCTACTTCAAGGAAAACTGGACAAGGTTCCCCTTAACTAAACCAGGTGACATATTTCTTTTCCATAAAGTCTCGATTTAACTTTTTCGAAAATCTGAAAAACATCTTAATACAGTAAATGTTAACTAGTTCAAAGGTGCGCTTCAAATTCACATGTGAATAATTCGAATTCAACTTCATCAATCTCTTCTTGATTTCAGTAGGATTGCCACCAGTCAAACTTCCGGTAAAACAAGGGAAGCATCTTCTCTAGTTGACCATTCATTTTGATATTGATTGTTCTGAATTTAAGATATATCCAGAAACTCTCCTATCAACCCTCCTTGAATAGCAATAAGATACTCTACCAATGCGTAAAATATAGTCATTTGCTTCACACAGATAAATGATCAAACAGTTATATTTCAAACGATTCAGTTGAGCATAAGTCAAAGTTAAGTGGCTCCTATATTACTATGAATCACTAAAAATTTAATTAAACATCAGCCATTTGTTTACACAGAGTTAAGTATATAAACAGTTCTATTTCAAGCAATTCTTTTTAGTATAACTCTTTTTTAAAACCTAAAATTCTAGAATTTACACATTTAGAGGATGCCAATCAGGTGTATTTTTTTATTGTGCAGTAATAAAAGATAAGACCCTAAAAATATTTTAATAAATAAAAATATTTTGCGTCTATTCTGAACATCGTGGTTTCATAAAGTATACTTTAAACAAACTAAATCAAATAATCCAAATGAAATGCATGATTTTGTTGCAACCCTTGCAGAGAAAAAATATAATGGAATAACCAAATACAAGGGAGAAATTATTGAATTCATAAACCAAAGCGAATACGGAGTTGCCTCTGCCTAGGTCTTAAATCCTTAAGGAATGGATTTCACTAATTAAAGACCATATTCTTCATCAAGCAGGTTCCATCTTTCCGGACTGGCAGTTAATATATATATATATATATTATTTGGTGGCGGGTGGAGCCTTTTCATGAATCATCTTTTAAAAGATTTCATAATGAATATTCAAATGTATTCACATATCGACTCTTTACTAGTCATGGCATTGATTTTATATGCCTTTTCTAAAGTAAAGCTTAAAACACTTTGGCACGATACAAGAGGCATTATTGTCATGTAAAACGTCTCAATCATCATATAATAAATATTTTCTCGATTGAATGAGAAAATTATCCAGGATTTTAATGTAGACCTGGGGATTGATTGTTAAGGTAATGATCGTTATCTACCCACATCCTTTGTATGATATGCAACTCTTTACTGTGAATGATTTGGGAAAGTAGATTATCATATCGTTGTCCATTCATTGGCTTAAGGCAATCATGTGAAATTTAGTTAGATTTAAAAAGAAGCAAGATGGAATTCTGACTAAAATCTGAAGGGGGTCAACGTCTTACGAGCTTTTTAAACAGACTTCATCAGAATCTGAAGAAGACACAAATTGTTTTCTCCATCCAGTAATCGATGGGTTCCAATCCTCCTGAACGGGCTATATTAATTAATAAAATGTTGGAATGGGTTTTTCAGTTTTTCTGGTCATCGGGACTGAGATGACGTCACCGACCTTCATGTTGTTTCTTGGAACAAGCGCTGGCAAGAACAGCCTAGATTTTACATACACAGTCTTACATCGAGATTTTACCGGAATCCTCGCTCAAGTTTTTGATGCGTAGCTATATCGCACGGGTACATTCTTGCTTAAGAAAAGTGTTGCTTCCTCTCTTCATAAAGGATTGTAAATTTGATGTAAAGATTGAAAGTATCTATTTAAATACACAGTCAATTTTAGTGGCCAAAGATACATTCTCTTCGACCACCACCAGAGAAGCACCAACATATTATTATATGAACATTGTTCGCTGAATTAAAAAAAAAAACAATTTTGATATCCACAGTAAATTTTGTCAAAATTCAGTATTTGCCAACTTATTTAGAACTTTGCATACAGAAAATACATTATTTCCATGAATAAATAAACTTCATGTAATTTATCAAATGGAAATCTTAGTTTTTCTATAGTAAAGATAGCAAGACTATTTTTTGTGGAATATTATGTTATAAATAGGAATATAATAAGTAAGAACAATTACCGATTTTTCTGCATTGAAATTTTATTATTAAATAAAAATTTACATACATCAATGTATATTCGGGCAACTTATTTTTCATTTGAAATATATTCTTGCTTTTTATTCGGAGATTTCCGTTCTTTAGAGTGTGGCAATAAATAAGAGATGATGACGAACATTCTAATGTAGTGCTGATTCATTAGAAAGATTGAAGTTCTGATATATTTCGTTAAAAAAGAATATTTTTGATTTAAAAAAAAATAGTGCATTCTTATTTATATTGACGAAATGATTTTAACGGTATGTCACGTCTAGTATAGTAATTTCATGCCATGAACATTGTACATTCATATATTTTTGCGTAGAAATTTCTTAATTGTTTTTGTTTTACTTTTCCCACGGTCTTATCGGATACAAATAATCTTTAAACAGATGTATTTGACTGATCAGTTTGACCCTTACAGTTACTAGCCCTCTGAGTCATTGTGGATAGGAGATGAATAGCGATGAAATGATAATGCACATTGCCCAGATCTCCAAAACTGAAGCCTCATCATCAAACGCAATTTTGGACATTCCTTTTGAGGGTATTACACCTCTACAAAGAATGCCATCAGCGAATTATTCTAAGCTTCGCTGATAAGGAGATGTACTTATATGTATAGGAGATATTCTAATCTATCCTGATGTTAATCAACATTACAGTTCTATCGAGAAATATTAAGATGCCCAATACTAAAATATGCACTTAGGTTGAATTATTCAATGAACATCATTGGAAATTTATTGAAAAAATATATATTTTCTATGAAAAAAAAATGTTATGTCTGATGATTACGGACTTATTGCTCGACACACGTGCTACTTTGAAGAAATATCTAAAACTAAAAGATTCTTATTAATTTGTTTTCTAAATGTTTTCTTTTCTGCCACGGCTCCGTGATAAGTCAAGCCACAAAATTAACTGCTCGGCGTCTCCAAAAAGAATTACTCCAAGCTTATTCGTTCATCAACACAAGTGAAATCTGTACTTATGAACTCTCTCCAAAATTAATGAGATGTTTAGCATTATTTTTTTTTTATATTGGCAATTGTCACCGAAGATCAGGTGATAAGGTTGGATCTGGGATATGCGTAGAAAGGTTTTATTCAAATTCGGTTGACTAATTTTGGATTATTATTTGGTTAAACGTATCACAAAAATGGAAAGTATATTCAAATGCTTCAGGACAATGAAAAAGAATATTTAAGAAGTTAACGCAGGCTTGTGGTAAGCGAATTCGTACTCCAGTGACGTTATTCCACTTCTTTTCGAAATGGTGTATTTATAAATAAAGAGGGACCGAAATCATTGCTACTATGTGCATGTTTCAGTGCGGAGAGCATAGCAACAGATTCAGCAGTGTTGGTAATTCTCAGTTCAAAGTCTTTACATTCATTAGATCATTAGTCAGATGAACGGGATACTGAAATGTTCTCAGTCTAACAAAAACGATATGCTTTCTTATAATCATTTAAAAAAATTAGAATTAACTAAAGAAAACTGAAGATATGACCAATTATGCTGAACTGCTGATTAAACATGTCAAATAGCTAATAAGGTCATTCCTTTTTTTTTGGTTTTAGTCCCAAACCTTACGCCTCCACTTGTTTATATAAATATATATATATATATATATATATATATATATATATATATATATATATATATATATACGTTGTGCATTCAATAAGTTTCCAGACATTTTTGTACAGGCATTTAAGATTGGCGTACACTTTTGAAAATTCAGTATGTTATTGTGATACGTCTTATGAGATGACTGACCAATTCTTATGATTTCAGGTTTACATGAACTGCTACAGCAGGGATTGGAATACACCCTACTTAAGCCTGATTATCATTGCTGGTAAATTCCAAAAATGCAATCTGGACGAGAGGACTCTGTAGAATAAAGATATGCATTAAAATCCTGTTTTAAACTTGGAAAAAACTCCAGAGAAACGTATGGAATGCTTCAGACTGCTTTTCGACCATCTTGCATGAATCGACCATCAGTTTTTGAGCGGCATAAGAGATTCAAGGAAGGCAGGCAGTCTGTGAGGGATGATGAGAGGTGTAGGAGAAGTAAGGGAGTCAATAGACCAGAGTTGATTGGCCAAAGGGTTAGGGTTAGGTTTACCATGTCGCTCATGGGGGGGTCCTATAGACAACATCATGTGTCCGCAGACAAAAGAAGCATATAAGTCCTTCGCATGAGACAACGCCTCTTATGGGTTGGTCCTTACTTTTCCAGCAGTGCCCAGCATTCTTTAATCGTCTCAGAGGTTTACGGAGATAGGAGGTAATTGAGTGTACAGCTGCTGCTTTGTGGGGTGCGACTTCCTGGATTTATTCAAAACAGCGCATAGCATTCTTATGTAGTTCTTATCTAGCTTTTTCCATGCTTTTCGTAAGAAGCTTGGTGGTGCTTCCACACAGTAGTAGTGACATGGCCATATCTTGGAAGAGATTTCGTTTTATTTTATCAGAGATCAAATCTCTGTATGGTCGACAACCTATGAATAGCAATCCATGCATTTGCAGTGTGAATGTCGACATCGTTTTCAGTGGATATTTTACTGCTGAGATATGTGAACAGTTCTGCTGTTCTACTGAAACTTGCTACTTAAAGTGGAGATGACTCCTTTTTGTTTAAATAACATGATTTTTGTTGATGAAGAAGCCAATGACATCTGCTGCTTGCTCCAGGCCATGTAGTAGAGGTTAGGCTCGAGCAGGTGTGTTTGCGAGAAGTACTAGATCATCTATAAAGTCTGCATGTCATTGTTTCTGCGGTATATCGTCTACTACTTACTTTTTTTAAAATGTGAAAGTATTAGATTTTATTAGATCAATTAACGTTCAAAGGAGATTACAAATATATATGGTACAAATGAATGTTCTTCCAAGACTCCAGTGACAATATCGAAGAAGTGTATGTTATTATTGAGAGACCGAACATTGCTTTCATGCTTTTGTAAGACATCATTATAGCTGTAAGATTCTTTGGGAAGACCTTATACTTGAGGTATTTGCTCCATCTTTTGACTGACTATGGAGTTAAAAGCCTTGGAGAAATCTACGAATAACATTATTGCTATGAGACTTTTGGGGCATAATCCCTTGATGAGTCGAAGGGATTTCTCCTGAAGCTGTTTTGATTTTTACTAAGTATTTTCTCAACTACAGGTCGGATAAGAATGAGAAGCAAGGCATTATAAATCTTGGCAGCAATAGTAGTAATTGCTATGCCTTTATAGTTCTTACAGATTCCGAGGTCGCTTTTTCTGAGAAAAGGAGGATGCAAATGTATTTCACTAAAACAAGATCGCATATTCAAAGAAATATGAGTCAAAACTATTTTTCTTCCATACTTCAGGAGGTATATTGTCGAGACCTTCAGTTTTTCCGTTTTTAATTCATTTAGTACTGTATCAAGTTCTTCCACCATAAACTATTCCAGTTTGATATCCGGTTGGCCATAATAATCTTTTTTTTTGTTGGTTTATCATTGAATTCAGTTGGATTTCTAAACATATTCTTGAAATTTCTTGACACTTCTAGAATTTTCTTCTTGACTCGTAAATTTTGATTTTTTTCTCGGTAAGGTTTTCCTTTCAATCACTTTATTTATTGGCTGCCTTGAAATTTATGATCGTCTATATTCTACCAATCTTATTTGATTTTATTGATTTGGCCAGGTAAATATTTTATAGTCCTTTTTTGTTGTTTTTTAGTTTTCTTTGGAATTTTTTTATCTTTCTGGGAATTGGCGTTTGTTGGGTTTCTTTTCTTAAGTGAGGATGCTTTTTTTTAATTTTATCTTGTATTTTACTAATTTCTATTGAAACTGGTTGTAACTGTCGTTTTTATAATGAAATAGCACTTTTGAAATTATATTTTTTAATATCATAGGAAATTTTAATATTTTAGTTTGAAAACAAAAATCACTCGACACTTAAAATAATGCCAACCAAATCTAAAAAAAGAAAGGAAAAAATCTATGATTGTTTAATCAAAATATTGAGATATTTATTCATAAATTTCATATATAATGGGGCTGTGTTAGGAGGTGCCCGTGTTGTAATTGTTATCGTCGTAGGAAATGAACATGGCGGCACGAGTTCAAATCCTGGACGAGACTGATTGCATTTCACATAGCACTAATACCCTTGGGAATGGTATGAATCCAATTATTCTCCCTCCAGCTATGGGTAAATAGTAGGATAGACTAGGTTCTTCAGCCTTGGTTAGGCAACTAGTCTAGGAGAAGGAAAACTCTAAATTAAAACCTGTTAAACTTCGCTTAAAAACTGACCTTGTGTCATATCCTGCCCGAGCGGGGGGGGTGGTAAATAGGATAATGGGGCTGTTACAACGTTACATTTGAGGATCCTAATCTATATCACGGAAGATGCACATATAAAATGTGCACACGGTATTTCGAAAAATGGCTTCCTTAGAGTGTAATGATATGTTTCGTCTATATCATCTCAAATATTAAAAAGATATCCTTGATTTTTTTCTGTAGCCAGTAACCGGGTAGACTACCCTAATGAATCAATCTCTTTTTTATTTAATCTCTCATCTCTCTTTTCATTATACTCTCTTTCTCATTTTCTTTGTCTCCTCTTTCTTTGTATCCTTCCTCCCTCTTTTATGCTGATTGTCCTTTTGTCAACATAATAATTCGAAAACTGTTGAATATCTCATTCACTTGATTATTAATTCATGGGCATGTTATAGAAAGTTCTATATCAGAAGAACATTTTTGTCGCCAAGGAAATATTTACTAGGATTACAAATCTAAATATGATTTCCAAGGTCAATATTCTAATATTACCAATAAAGACCAATAAGTAGACGGTTGCTAATATCCTGGTTTTATTACCTTATGAAATATTCAATTATATTTTTCAAGTACTTTAGTGATAACAGAATAATACAATACTAGATAATATATCCGTCTACACTAAATACATGAACGCGACTTTGATTCAACTCACAACGTGACAAAAAATTTCAAAAAAGAAATGTCGAGAATTTCATATGTTTATTTTATTTTTTAGATACAAATCGTTTATTCTACAATCTTTCTCAGCCAATTAAAATTTGCACCAAGCGGGAATTGTTTGCTACAAATAGCAAATCCATATCACAAAAAAAATTTTACCAATTATATTTTAAATTATCTTCTGAAGTTAATGCAATATGAAAAAAAATAGAGTTTAAAATTAAGCGACATTTGAAAGATTTATTGATTTAAACATATTTTGTTCAGATTGTTACTCCATACGACGTAATAACACTATGTTATTATTCTCTATCTTTTTTCTTGAAGAACGTCATATAAAACCTAATTGTTATGCTTAATTAATTGTGAATAATTGTTTTCATAGACATTTTGGAATTTTTTTGGTATTATTACTTTTAAATTTTATATGATTACATGCAACAATATGACATCTTGCAGTTAATCGTTTATTCTTATAAAGCAGGATTTTTCCAACTTGCTTGACGCACTACTTGAAACCAAATTTAATTTCTATTCACCCCTGAATAAATTAATAGGTATATAACAAACAAATTATTAGCTGAAAGTGTTGTAAGTTGATTTCAGTGCGTGAAACTTAAACTGTCGCTTTTTATAGACGAATTTGCCATTGCACGGTTTTTTTTAAACATTTATACATGAGTATTCATATGATAGTTTCTTTTCTGAGAGCCTGCTAACATCTATCTATCTATCTATCTATCTATCTATCTACGTACATATCAATATCTACTAATCTATATAATCATTCAGCCAGTGTGCTTGACAGTTTACTGAGAAGTGGCCCAAGATCGACAACATTGGTTTGATTATCGACTGAGGCTGCTTGTTTTCGCCTAGCACGTATACCTTTTTGAAAGGCATAAATCTAATCCACCGTTTGCTCTCCCCCCCCCATATATATATATATATATATATATATATATATATATATATATATATATAAAATGATCGATATTTTCTTTTCTCAAATATTCCACGCTCTTAATTTGAGTGATCACTCGGATAAACTATTCAACCTTAAATACCTTAAGGTCTAGATAGCAGAAACAGTAAATGATTATTACGGCAGATTTAGTCTTGGCTGGTCTAGTTACATATTCATCTCTCTTTTCTATTAATCATTTATGAAACGAGAAAATACAGTGTAATTGAGGATTTCTCAGTTAATTTAATTTCTAATCTCCTCTAAATAAATTAATTGAATATTAAATTATAAAAATACTACTTATTAATCAAATTTGGGTACAATTTAAGTGAAAAAACCAGTTAACTACAAATGCAAACAAAAACTTTAATTCTTGTTTTATCGAAAGGATGAGTTTTTCGGGGTTGATTTCTAAAATGTTTTTGTTTTAACAATATACAGAAAAATAATCATGAATGGAATTTTTAAACACACACCAACAATTACTTGGCAATACTGAAGCTGATTTGCATCTACTCGGTTAGAGGCGGGGGTCGTTAATTATAATCTAATTCTAATTTTGACTCGTTAAGACGATGTTATTAAAGACAAAAATGAAATTTTCTGGTATTGTATTTCTATTTAACTTTTAATTAGTATTCCTTAATTTTTTTTAGATCTATATTTTTTTATTTCTTCTTCTTAAATGATCTTTTTTCTTCTGAAGAATTCTCCTAATCTATTAAACTATAGGTATTTTCGGTCAGAGCCAGATCGGTTGTTTATTTTAATAGCTTTTGTATGTTTTGAACATGTCCTCACATGGTCCAGCGATTTTTAAACAGACAAACACACCTCATCAGACATTCTGCAGAATGTACGATATCTGATAGTCAACAAGTTTCAGCGACTTTTAAACAGACTAACAATTTTCGTTAACGCTGAACTTGCTGTCATTTATTTCGGAACCAATGAAAAGGTTTACTTTTTCGGTTTAGTATCATTTTTCTAATGGCGCTAATTTTTGTTTTTATATATTAATTAGAATTGGAATGATCATAACTAATAATTTTTTTCATTTCTAAATGCGGCTGAATTTGTTGCAAAAAGGTTGAAAGATGACTGTTTATGGTTTTACCGGCGAAATATGATGTGAAAAACACAAAACCTGATAAAGCAATTCTAAGCGTGGATTCAGAATCATCTCATTCTAATAAGTCTGAAACACACGTTTTTACCTCAAATTTGAAAATAAGAAAACGACCATTGAAAGAGACACTTTCGAATCACTATTGGATTTCTCCTTATTCACATAATGTGTGACAATATTGACCTCATAAAACTGTTGTGTTGTTTATATATCATTAATTTAGATGTTAAAATTGTGTCGTTATAGTAGTATATAAGGTAAGTCCTTATTTGAATTCGAAAATTATACAAAATAAGCTGTGATTAAAAGACAATTATTTAAAGTTGGATACTATATATAGAATTTCTGAGTTGAAATATTATTCTATTGCAGAAACCTTATTACTTATCTCACCTATGTGATGGTTTGACGTCCGCATAGGTCTACTTTTCATTTTGGCGCCAAACAGATCAAACGACATGAAGTCTTAATTGAAAAGGCAAGATGGTGAAGTGATAACCGTCCAAGTCTTGGGAGGTAAAGAGGTAGAATAGATCTAGGGGCGCCCTCTATCTTGAGTGTTTTATTTTCATCTCTGCTCGTTGCATTTCTAATGGGATCTCAAAGACGCACTATTAACTCTTTCCAAAAGTTGCTGGTATTTTGGGAAAAGAAAAAATGCATAATTGTATGTTACTGATCCAATAACTGTATTACTAGAAACCAAAGAAATTTGACTTCTTAGTTATTATTCTTACATTTTTGATAAGTTACACCCATAGACAGTTTGATTTTAATAACTTGGACAAATCTTTCAATCTCTAAAACTGAAAACAGCGAACTGATTTCAGATATCACCAAAAATGCGATGTTGAGAATACTTATACTGAGTGCTAAGTTTTTTTTTACTGGAGTCTTTGAAATTGCCATCAATCCCTGTCCAGTTTAACTAGGAGTAGTTGTACCTGTTAGGGTCCAACCTATAGGTCGAATAGATGTTAAGACTCATTTATATTTGAAAAGAATTTATACCAAAAAATCACTTAAGAAAAATAGACAAAAATGTCAACAAGAACGTACAATGAATACGATTTCCTAGCATACAGGCATGAAATAACCCAAGAGAGGTTGAAAAGCCGTTAAAATACATGTCCTGTATATGGCACTTAACAATCTGATAGTGAAGCTTCGGTAATGCTGGAGCTTTGGGGAATGTGAAGTACCCCTGTATTGCCATCGCTCCCAGGTCCACTCTGGCCTAGAGGGGTAAAACTTGATAGGGTCCTATCTATGGGTCAAATAGAACTAAAATGCGTACTTATGCTAAACTGAACTGTTTGAAATAGAACTGATTTTACATTTAAGTGTATGTAACATTTTACATTTAACTGTATGTAAACAAAAACTGTACTTATGCTAAATTGAATTGTTTGAAATAGAACTATTTACAGATATAAAAATGAATTTGGCATTAAATAACCTTTAATGGTTGATATACCATAAAACTAACCAAACGAAACCATGAGATTTCAGAGAAAAAAACATATATAAATATGCATTTGTGTTCAAATAAGAAATTAACCGATTTAAGGGTTACTTGGACCATTTTGCTCCATTATATATTAGCGTTGGAATTCCAAAAAGAAATCAAATACACTGTTTAAATCAAACAAATTAAAATAATGATTGTAAAATAGATAAATTCCTTTTCTTTCTTTTTTTCATTTTGCTGGAATGCTCTTTGACATTGTTTTATAGATATCCTACATCAGATTAGTATTATAGAGAGCATTGCAAATTTACCATAGGCGTTAGTGATCTTTATTAAACTAAAAGTAAAACCAGGATTGATAACGAAAAGAGACAGTTTCTTCTGTGAAAAATGCTGAGAAAAAATTGTTATTTTTATGGCATAAAGTATAGTAGTGTGACGTAATATATTAAAAGTAATGAATTACCCTAATTAACTTTTCAATCTCTTCGAAATATAGATATATATTTCTTTTAGATACCCTGTCCGCTGGCAAAAGCTGCTTGGTAACGCCAGGAGTGGCAGTACCGCCTTGAGTTACCGAAACTGTGTTATCACCCTGCTTGGCGGCTGATGAGGTTAGGGTATCGCACGTACTTTCACTCGTTGTACGGTGAAAAAAAAAATAAAAGTAATGAATTACCCTAATTAACATTTCAATCTCTTCGATTGACGAGATAGTTACGCGTTTACTTCTGAATTCACTGTCAGATAGTTTGGGACCAATGAGAATGCTTTTTTTTTCAAGGCTTGAGGGCGCTATTGGAGATCAGTTAAATATTATGTTTAAGACTTACGATATGAAAAAATACTAGAATACACTGATGAGGATACAATTTGTGGCCCAAGAGATAGCAGAACAGTGTAAGATAATATTTGCTTATATAATCTTATATAAAACTAAATGGATGTATAATGTTTAAATAAGATCGTGACTTACTTCTTTGTACTTGATAACTGATGTCATTCCGTAGTTTTAGGAACAATATTATTTTCTCCTAAAGTTTTATAACTTGCATACTTTTTCAGTATTTTCTTCATTTCTAAAAAAAAACAATTTTCCCTTTTTAGTTCTACGAACATTTACACACGCGCCAAAAATTTACATTTCTACCTAGCTATTTCATATAAATTTGTAATTTCATGATTTATCAGCATTTTCATTTTAGTCAACACACACACACACACACACACACACTCACACTCACACACACACACACACACACATATATATATATATATATATATATATCCGCTATGAAATAATGTAAACTGATATTTAGCGGCCTAAGCGGACTGAATACCGTCAAGGACACTTCCCAAAACCTTTGGCAGATATGGAAAAAATACGAATACGTGCAGTTTGTACGCATTAATGGTGATGATGAAGATATTTCTGTCATTTTTCAGCCGGGATCTTTGCTTTTTATGTTCGTTAATCTAGTAGGAATCAGTGCTTATTCGTGACTTGACCATAAATGGAAGATCTTAACTATTACCAATTAGACTATTCCCACTTTTCTATACAACAATATTTAACCCGGTTTTATTCTTCTTTTATCCGTTCTTTTGAACTTAAGAAAGCTGCAAATGTTCGAACTCGAACACAAAGACATATATAAATGCTTAGTTTTTCATTCGATTATTTCTTCTTCTAACAAATTTTCAGACCAAATACTCCCTAGCAATTAAAGAAAGCAATAAGTATTCAGTAGAAATTCTTATATTACCTTCAAAGAAAACCTGACTTTGTATTCCTTAAACCTACATCTAGATATTCACAGACTAGTCCTAAACAAATTATGACGCTGAACGCAACAGTTAAGCTGAAATCGTATCAAACACCGTAAACCATCTATTCATTGTAAGTTTCAAAACAATTTTTTCTTGGATTTTTGTTGTAAACCCTGATTATTTGAAGTCTGATGAATTATGAATAGTTCCTTATGAGATTATGTATTTTTCTCATAAACTAAGGTGAGTGAAAGAGCAAATTAGACTTTCATTTCTGGATCATTTTCGTACATATATATATATATATATATATATATATATATATATATATATATATATATATATGTGTGTGTGTGTGTGTGCATATATATATATATTGTTGGTCCAATGTGAGAAAAAATAGTTTACACTAAATGTGTCCACAAGAGGATTTACATTTTAAGTTATTCATTTCTCATCAACAAGTGTTCCTAGTGTTTTATACTGTCTTCAGGAAAGTACATTAAGAGCACCCATGACGCTGAGATTCTTGCAATCAATCTGCGTGTGACTATATATATATACCTGAATTTAAACCTTATATTTCATAAAAAAAATTATGTTAAGAACTACCCTCATCATCTTCTCAACTGAAACTACTGTCATATATATATATATATATATATATAGTGGTGTTTTACTAATACCACAAATAGAAACAGTTACAACTTACTTTTAATGTATAAGTCCACAGTATCTAACGTTTCATATAAATCAATGAAGCTAGTTGAAGAGGAAAAACCCTTTTAAAAACCAAATAAATCATTACTATAGGATTCATATTGCTTCTTGACGTGAAATTTAAATTAGCAATGTATTTTTGAACGCTTATATATATATATATATATATATATATATATATATATATATATATATATATATATATATATTCTATCTTCTTTTATATATATACACTACCAGTTAAACATATTGGCCCATCCTCAAAAATTTCTATTTCTCATACTAAAAGTGTTATTTTTAATGAAATAATTTAACCAACACAATGGTTTTATTCATTATTCTCAATATAAGTCTTCCACAAAACCACGACCTAAGAATAACTAGCTATCTTTTGAAAATTTGGTTTTAAGGAGTTTTTCTTCTTTAGTACTGAGCACGAATAAAAGTTTGCCAAAAGTTAAATTATACCACCACTTGAATTCGCTTTAGAGTGTTTTGCTTTGAATCATTTCTTACTAGATATCACCTGCTTTAACCATGCTAAAGACAGTTTCATTGGAGTTACCAGTTTGCCTGACAAAAGACTGACTTCTTGAAACTTTGCCGCACAACTTAACCAATGTTGGGAAAAAAGCTGGCAATATCTGTTGTGTGGAGAAGACTTTGTGAAGCTGGCCTATATGGTAGAATGACTCTCAAGAAATCACCGTTGAGGAAACAAAACAATTTCCAAAGGCTCCAGTAGGTCAAGGTACATAAGGACTAAAGATTAGAGCAGTAGAATAAAGTTTTTTGGACTGACAAATCAAAGTTCGAAATCTTTCGGTCAAATAGGAAATTGTGACTTGAACATAGGCTGAAAATCGTGACATGAATGAAGGCTGAAAATTGTGACTTGAATGTGACCTGGAAATTGATAAATATGATTTAAGTTGTGGTGAATTTCTTTTACTCGTATAACAATAAAGTTTGAATCAGTTCGAATTGAGCCGAAATAGTATTCGTTTTATTTGATTTTGTTTAATGACATGTTAACGTTATTTAGTTATTTAATATCAAAGCTATCCTTGCAGAAGAACAATAATGACACTATTTAAACCGTATCTGGGAGATAAAAGAGTTCGAAGAGTATTAGTCTTTTGCATCAGTATTACATCAAGGCTGCAATACAACACTTTATTCATTACGCAGTAGAACTTGCTCAGATGCGATATTCTGCAAAGCAAAATGTTACACCCATTCTCTCTCTCTCTCTCTCTCTCTCTCTTTCTCTCTCTCCCTCAATATATATATATCTATCTATATATATATTTATATTTATGTGTGTGTGTGTGAGTGAGTGTGAGTTTGTGTGTGTGTGTGTGTGTGTGAGAGTTTGTGAGTGTGTGTGTGTGTGTGTGTGTGTGTGTGTGTGTGTGTGTGTGTGTTTGCGTAAGTGCGTTTATTTATTTATTCATATACACAACTAGACGTGGACTAGCACATGTCAGCTCTGACAATGTATGTATAACAAAAAGAATGAATCCCCACGTGACACTATAATCTTTTCTGGTCTCGCGAGCGAATATTTAGGCGCAAATATGCATATATATACAAGTGGGTGCTATCACATCCGTATGATTATGAAAGAGAGAGAATTTATGAATGTAAGAGTGAGCATATTTGTATGAGATTATGTAAGTAAATGGTGGAACGTAAATATATTTCAATTGCAAAATAAGTATTTACCTTGAAGGTAAATATTTCCTTTTGAAAATAAATATAGGTAAATATTTACTTAGTAATTTGGTGCTAGATTGAACAACAAAACTTAGTATATCAGTCTCGTAATACTTACGTGACATAAAAATACATTAAATACAACTATTTATTTAGCAGTAGTCAACAAACCACAGACGTATCGGCAGTGGCTTAGCTCAAGACAACCTTAAATTCAGAGGAATAAGTATGGATACTGCTTTATTTTAGTCTAGAGTTTAAATGTTTACAACCACCTATATATATATATATATATATATATATATATATATATATATATATGCATTATACCATATTTTACCATACATGTATTATCATAAGAATAAAATGATGGAAATAGAAAAGAGATTGCAATTGCCATTATCTTCATTCTGTTTCTTTTCCCGCTAAAACATTAACAATTATCGCAAAACGCATTATGAAAGTACATTTGTCTTTGACGCAGATGAGCTGGTATCAGCAAAATGTACCAATTAAAATGTACATATTTCTTTATCTCTGTATAAGCTGGACATCTCTTTGTCTCTCTCTCTCTCTCTCTCTCTCTCTCTCTCTCTCTCTAAATATGTATATATACATTTATGTGTGCGTGTGTGTGTGTGTATGTGTGTAAACAGTGATTTTCAAAGAATCCAGGTGTTTTTCTGACAACTCATATTTCAATTTGTTTGAAGACTTGAAAATAGTAGTTGTAGATTATGCAGTCGACGCCTAGAGGCCTCTGTTGTATAATGGGTGTCGTGAAGAAAGTTGAGGAGACAAGGGGAAGAGACGACAAAGAAATTGTCCATATCAGGAAAAAATGGCAGATACGTGGATACAAAAATCCTACTCCATTTTATTCCTAATGTTGCATTTTCAAAAAGACTAATCTCATAAACAGTCAGAAGTGAACAGGTTTCTTGTTCAGCTAATAAAGGTAATGTTCATTATTTTATAAATTATAGCACAACCCTAGCGATTGGCATTGTGATATCAGCCAAATTACCCACAAGAAACTGGAGGAGACTTGCTGTCACTCTGACTCCAGTGAAAAACCATCAGCAAATGCTAGTGTGAAAAACTTACAAGAAGTATAATAATAATAATAATAATAATAATAATAATAATAATGTGGTAATAGGAAACATCATTATCATAATCGTGTAGTACCGCTAGCACGGATATCCTTGACCCTCTCTCGCCACTTCTCCCTATCGTTCATCGCCTCTGGCTGGTCTTCAAGACTACATCTCGTACTTCACATAGCTGCTGTATGTATGTTAAAGCTGGTCGTCCTGCCCTTGCTCGGGTATATGTGGTGGTCCATAGGAGTACATCACTTATGAACTCGTCCCTGCTTCTCCAGCAGTGTCTTACATGTCTGGTTCGTCTAACTTGGATGGTTTTCGTGATGGGAGTTAGGTGGCCGTATAGTTGGTGCTTTTGGGGTGTTGCTACCAGGACTTATTCAATATTGTTCGCAACATTCTTGTGTTTTCTTGTGTCAGCAGTTTTGTTAGCGTCCATGTGGTGCATCCATACACTAGTATCAACACGACCACTGGTTGGAAGAAACCGCGTTTCATTTTATCAGTCAGGACTGATTTCCATATGATCGATAATTATCCATGTCTTCGTTAGCCGCGTGTCGATGTCCTTTTCGGTTGATGAGACACTGCTTCTTAGGTTGGTGAATTTGTCTACCAGTTTCAGAGAGGTTCCGTCTTGTGTGGAAATGTCGCCTGCTTGAGTAAAGCACATATATTCAGTTTTGTGTGCATTGACATGGAGGCCAGTGCCTTCCGCAGCTCGTTCCAAACTATGCAGGTGTGTTTCGGCTTGGTTGGGTGTATTTGCTAGTATCGCTATGTCATCGGCGTAGTCGGCGTCTGTAATTGTTTTTACGGGGTATCTTCTGCTTCTTTTCTTTGTCAGCTCACAGCCGTTTTCTTTGATTTTATCTATCGATGTTCTAAGCACGTAGACAGAGGATAAAGAGGTATGGGGCTAGTAGTACTCCTGTTACAATGTACTTTCACTTTGGTGGTTCTATAGAGAATCGTTTTTGCTGCTACGGTTTCTTTTAGTAGGCCTTATGCTAGTAGGATTTGTTCCATCTTCCTTTTGTGAATGGAATCGTAGGCGTTGGTAATGTCGACAAATAGAAATGTCACCGGTTTTTTGCCCATACACTTTCAAGGATTCTACGGATGGTCAATATTTGTGAGGTCGTGGATCTATTTTTTCGGAAGCCATTTGGTTTTTTCTTAAGATTGTTGTCGATTTTGGGTTCTATGCGGTTTCGTTGTAGGGCATTGTAAATTTTGGCTGCTATGGATGTCAGTGTTATAACTCGGTAGTTCTAGGCTAATCTGAGGTCACCCATTTTAGGGAAGGGGAGGATGCATCCCTTCATCTACCTGTCTATCGGATTTTGATTATAGACTGCGTTGCAGTGTCGGAACAGTATGTCGTCGAATTATCTAGTCTTCCATACTTCTGGGGGAATCTCGTCCAGCCCAGCAGCTTTCCTATTTTTAATTTTTTTAAGAACCGAGTCGAGTTCTTCTTGCGCGAACGGTCCTAGTTTAATGTCCAATTGCTTACTAATAATTCTGGTGATTGGTTCATGCGTTACTTTCGGTGGGTTTCCTAGTAGATTTTCGAAATGCTGTTTCCACAGTTTTATTCTTTCTTGTTGGTTTGCAGCTTTCATTTTTGCTTTGGTTGTGTTCTTCCTTCTACTCACTTCGTTTATTGTTTGCCAGGCTATCCT
The DNA here is from genome assembly GCA_963585895.1 of Sepioteuthis lessoniana. Classification (NCBI taxonomy): domain Eukaryota; kingdom Metazoa; phylum Mollusca; class Cephalopoda; order Myopsida; family Loliginidae; genus Sepioteuthis; species Sepioteuthis lessoniana. Next base: position 126,388,698 of record OY757911.1, read on the forward strand.
AGATTGTCTATCTTCTACCGATTCTCTTCTTATCTATCTGATTTTGTATGTATTCTGTCTGTTCTTTTAGATATCAGCTTGTTAATTGATATTGTGCTTTTTGTAGTTTTATGGCATTTGTGTTTGTTTGGGTTTTTCCTATAGATTTTGGAGGCAGTTTTCACGTGTGCACGTTTTTCTCTATCCGCTAGCGTTTCCCATGGGACTCAATATTTAGTTCTAGGTTTTGTTGGAATACACTTCACTGCCGCCTCTTCGTGCGCGTTGACGAAATTCTCATATTCGTCATTTGGGGTACCTTTTTCTGTCTTCTCTTGTAGTGTTTCGAATCTGTTTCTCAGTTTTAGTACATATTTATCTCTAATATCTCTGTTGTTAAGAAGGGCCCAGTCATGGTGTTTGATGGTCGCTGTTCGTGTGGCGCTTTTTCGTAGGCTTAATTGTATTTTGCTCTGACTATTCAGTGATCGGAGGACACACCCTCGAAAGAGGAGTATGCCTCGCAATTCATTGCGCTATTTTTCCATTTCTTGTTCATAAAGACGTAGTCTATCTGAGCTTTACTATTGTTCGCGTATGTGTAGGTCCATAATTTTCCCTCCCTTTTTTGATAGTTTTGATTTCTCGATTTGGGCATTCATATCTCCGCCAATGACTAGTACGTTGTGTTTCGGAATGCTACGCACTAGAGAGGCTAGCTCATCGTAGAAACCGACTAGTTCAGTTTCTTCACTAACATTGGTAGGGCTGTAGCAGGAGATGTTTGTTGCTATGGGGTTGCCATTAAACGTAGCTGCCATCATCCTAGGTTGTATTCTCTCAATGCTATTAAGCGTTTTTAAAGCTCTTGGTCCTATAAGCATTCCTACCCCCTCCTACCGTGGCATTGACAGAGTTTTTCCTTGCTAATACAGTGACCAGCGTCCATCCATTGCCAGAATCGTGATATTTGATATCTTCGGTATGCGTGTATCTGTGTTCTTGTATGCATATTATGTCTATCTTATGCTCTACGGCCGATGCAGTCTGCTCTGGAAGTTGGCCTATTCTATTTAAAGTTATAACGTTAAATGTCGCTATTTGTATTGTTTGTTTGCATTTTAGTAGTTTTTGTTCTTTGAGCTGTGTAGCTGATTTTTCGAATACTGATGCCAGGGCTCCAACCTCAGCAGGACACGCCCCTTTTTTTACCCGCGCGAAGAGCGATGCGGTTAATGTATATGGTTTGAGTGTGGGTCATGGTTATCTTTCGATGGCTGTTTTTATTCTCATCTATAGAAGCCACTCTTATAGATGAGCAGCAGTAGTTCCCCGATCGAACTGACGATCCTGAGTGTTGAGCCGCAAGACTAATACGTCCAGGACCAGGTTAGGCATTGCGTTTGGCCGTCAGAGGGTTTATTTGCATACCTTTACGTCCATCATGCTGCTTCCCATGTATACGTAAAAAAATGGGGATGGGTCTTCCTTCACCCTTAAGTTTTAACTTAGTTACAGTCCAAGACTAATGTATATTTATTAGATTTTTTTTTCACCTGTCTTCTGAAACTAGCCCTAAAATGTGTGTGTGTGTGGTTTTTTTTTTGTTTATTTAAACTACTGTGGGGTTGGGGAAAGAAGTGGGCATTCTAAGCTTTTAGAAGAGTTTCAGAGCCTTTCGCCGTGTATGGTAACACAATTTCGGCCAAAAGCCATTTATTCAATTTGGATTTACGATAAAATTGTCTATACATTTAAAGCACACTGTATAAGCAGCATTTTACAAAGAATAAAACAAAACATACAATTTTGTAAAATTTTCAGCATTTTAAATTAGTCGGACTTAAAGACATTATACTAACCAGAATTGAAACTGCTTTTCTGGTGGCACAAGCTAGTCATTCATCTTCAGTTCTGCTCTAACTTATACTTACAAATGAATTTAAATATAATTTGGGAAGGTCTACTTGGGGAGGGGGACACTAGTTATTTCGTCATTTTGGGAGGTTGTTGGGGGGTATCGTTTTTTTTTTGTTTTTTTTTTTAGTTGTGGGGAAGATGATCCACTGGAAATTGTGCAAGAAATTTAAATTTTACCATATAAGCAAATGATATATGCATAGCCCAGAACCCGTTCCAGAAAATGAGACGCAAAAAATTATTTGCGATTGTGAGATACAAACAGATTATCTAATCTTGGCGACCAGACGTAGTGATAGTCTGCGAATAGAGGACTTAGCCATCCCAGATGACCATAGGGTAAAACTGAAAGAAAACTAAAAGGAGAATAAGTGCTTAGACCTTGCTAGAGAATAGAAAACTATGGAACATGAAAGTGCCAAACAGAACAATTTTAATTGGTGCGCTCGGTTCATATACAAAAGAACTGGTACAGGGACTGGACGACTTGGTAAAAAGGACGAGCGAAGACCATGCAAACTACGGCATTGTTGACATCGGCCAGAATACTGATAAGAGTCCTGGAGACTTGCGGAGTCTTGCTGTAACTCTGAATCCAGAAGAAAACCATCAGCTAACGGAGATGTGAAAACTATCAAAAGAATAAAATAGGAGTAGTATTATGTATGTATGTATGTATGTATGTATGTATACGCACATATAAAAAAAGACATATACAGTTTACCATTAAAGCCATCGTGGCCCATAAAATATAGCGCTCTATTCAGCAAACTGCAAGGCAATATCAGGATATTCCAATGAAAATATAAAATACACAAAATTAAGCCTTCTCTCGATTTACATTTGCATGTATATAATCTTAAGTTGGACCTATGTCCACTCGTCTGAAGTTTTGAATATATTAAATACAACGGTTTTTTCACATATAAATAAAATTTATACATAGCATGGATAAAATGAAAAACCAGGTAAACTAGAAGTTTTCTTGATTAACTGTCACATAACAAAATAATTTTAATACGTATATCCCTAGATACAACCACGTGCTAAGGAAATAAAGTCCTACATACGTGATAAGACAGGTTTCTTGAATAAAATCAATGATATTAAAACATGCAATTCTAGTCACAATGAACATCAAATACCCTCGCTTTAACATCAAACCCAACGAGTGTTTGGTTTAGTTTTTTGGCATATCAATCTTTGTAGGTTATTTGATGCCAAAGCCATCCTTCTAGAAGAACAGCAGCGGTACTATTTAACCCATAGCTGTGAGGATAAGGGGGATTCATGCCTTTCCCAAGGGTATTTGTCCGATAGCGCGACTGTAATTCGAACTCACTTACTACGATTCCGCAGTCCAGCACTTTGACCATTATACCACGAGGACACCCCCAAACAACGAAGGACTTTCAGCTTCGAAGAAATAAATCAACGAGAGAAAAACAACAAAAAAACTTTCGTTGAAGTAATCACAACAGTAATGCAACATTAACATTAAACAATTTTAATTTCAACGACCGACATTACATACAAATAGACTGATGAACAATGGGCACAGTTGCAGACCATTCATACGAAATAATCTACTTGGACATGTTTGAAAACACGCACATCTACTCTAGAATTGAAATGACAGCCACTTTTACGCAAGATATATTGGTGACATATTTATCATCTGCAATGACGGAATAATTTCCTAACCAACTTATGTATCATCCTTGATTATATCAAATTTAACCACGAAAAGTCAACACAATCGTATTTTTAGATTAGCAAGTATATACTGACAAGAACCGATAACAATACTCAATACTAAACACACAGGTATCTCCATCAGAGACTTTCTCAAACTAAACATATCAAAGAGAGCTTTCCTTATTCCAAAGCAATTAGACGAAGAAGAATCTGCACAGACAACAACGGCCGAAAAGATAAAGCGATAAACTAAACTAGCAGTTCTCAGCGCGGGAATATTCCCATACGTTTGTTGAAAATCAGATAGCCAAAGCAATTTCTACCCGTAGGCATGATACTCTCAAACTAAAACCAAACGTGAAGATGAATGGTATCCCCCTCGTAACAACACATTTTCCAACTACTAGCTCAAATAATCAAGAACCGTTAGGACATTTTGAAAGATAACCCCGACTAAAAAGATATTCAACTATCATCGACTTCAGAGAAATCATAAAAACAACAACTACAAAATAGTTTCATACGCCCCCCAAGCATTGGGAAAAAACACGTGATTCAGGTACTTTCACCAGATATACATATATAAAATCAATTGAAGACATTTTGAGCCAGAAATGCTTTCAATTCAAAGAAAGAAAGAAGTCAATATGGTGAAGGGGCTAAAGTATTGGACTACAATCTCGAAGTGAGTTCGAACGCCAGTCGTATTAATACGTTAACTTTAGGACCAATATTCTAAGAAAAGGTATAAATACCCTTATACATTGTCTTATGATTTAATAGTAGCATTGCTAGTCTTCTACAAGGATGGCTTTGGTATTAAATAAAACATAAGGTAGATATGCCATTAAAACACATTCAACGAATGATTATATCATGTTTCAGCACATTTTGCTGTTTCTCTTGTGGCATGCCGACTCATCTTAAAACATTTATTTTTCCACAAAACTTTTTCATCTGACCATAACCTAAGGTCAAAACTTGTTTAGAGCAATCAAAAAATAATCACCAGGAAAGAAATACTCCTATTTGCTTTATCACTTTTGTTCATATATATATATATATATATGTATGTATATATATATATATATATATATATATATATATATATATATATATATATATATAACCTAAATTGCCATACAAAAAAAATGCCGAGTACCCGGGGGTGATTCTCTGTTGGATTTTTTTAAATTTGTTTCCTGGATTAATTTAGAATTCCTGCTAACATGAATTTTATTTGCTTTCTGAACAAATGATGCCTTCCAGATTATTTATGCTCGAAAATGTTAAAGGATCCCAACCACACATTGCAAATGCAGAATTCAATTCTCTTACCTTTATGGACAAATTAGATCTTTCCGATCCATTTTAAGGTAAAATGATGCTAACACCCCTGGAGGCTGGGTCTAACTACCTTCCATTCAATAAATTAGAGGTCAAGTAAGCTCACATGCCATGAATCATCAAGCTTCTCTCATTACCCTAAGAGTGTCTAGGTAACAAGCAATCAAGCAAATAAGCGAAGACAATTATATATTAGAATATTATTTTAGTACACTGGCATGCATTAAATATAAACCGAGCATATATTTTCAGTCTCATTTTAAAACGAAAAATACAATGACCAAAGAACAAAGAATTCCTGATCATAATTTCTACTCCTTGAAACAATCCAACTGAATGCTTCTGCAAAACCAACTACTGCTTCATCATTATGAAAGAGATATTTCTCTGATGACAATGTCGACTGCTTGAAATCTATTTTTTTATACAGTCAGCAACGAAAATCCTTCAGACATACGAATTTCGATACTGACTTCATCATATGAGCATTAAACATTCTTCCCTACAAATCAGGAAAGCTGAGCTGAACAATAATTCGATTGACAGTCGCTTACAGTTATAATCAAAATACAACAAAATATATTTAGGTTTAAAAAGGTAATAATTTGAAATACCTATGCCTAAATCGCGTTGATTCAGTAACGTTTTGAAAAAATGGATTCGACAATATTCCATTACGTCAACTCACTGACACACGTATTTCTTTAAACAACGAAATTTTACAAATTTACAATGACTCTAATGCAACTGAAATCTCGATTTAATCTTGAAAAAGTCGTCGCTGAATCTCAGATTTCGTCTAAAGAAATTCTCAATGAAACACTTGACTTTCTCTAACATGTTCAACTCAACCGAGTTTCTCAGAAAGCGAAGTCAAACAATCATCTTACATTTTCAAATTTCATTGGCCCTGAATTAATCTGCCTTCAACGATAAATAGTAAAAAAGCAGCATATTTATTGTAGTAGTTACTTAAATTGACTACTGGTTATTTCAACTCTACTGCAACTGACCATAGGAAAAAATAGACAAAAGCAAGAATTAAATTATCATCAAACTCAAACGAGTCTATGAGTAAAAATAAACTATTGTACGTGAAAAAAAAACTTGGGTATATTGTTGACTGGATTAGAGAATACAAAAGAAAAATGAAAAAAGATAAAGAAAGAGACCGATTGGCAATTTTTTCAAGCCACTCATCTCGAATGGTATGTACATTTTATATAACTAACTTTATTGTTCTTTAATACTGATAGATATTGAAAAGTTTTCCGTTTCTTTCGATATATTCCTATATCGATCTACTAAAAGAATGTTGAAATATCAACAGATTTCCATACAAAAAAAAATGTGTGAAAAGAAACTCAAGTAGCTGTAATTTTTGTGTCTGTATTTTGCATCTATTGACCAATCGGCACTAAAACAATCTTTTAAAAATTTCTTTTAGATTTCGCAGACAACGATACTTAAATTGTCGCGTCAAATTTGAAGGAGGGATTTAAGAAATATTTTCTCTCCTAGATTTAAAAACATACATTTTTTTAACCAATTAGTATTATAGATATATCAGTAACTTTTTATCAAATTTCGAACCTACATCAGTCTTATAAATAAGCGAGGAAATTGCTAAATTGTCAGTTGATTTATTGATTCATACTCAATCTATTCAAAATATTTTACATATTTCTTTTCAGTGAAAATTTAATATTCTGTTACTTCAATTGATTATTTACTTTCAACATCAATTAATTATTTTAAATTGAACGAAAATAGCTTTTTCTTTATTTGGCTATGCCCATACTACCATTACACCCTTCACCTAATGACACTTATAGTTGCATCCACTTACATATGAGCGCATAAATATACTTTCCCTTCTATATAGTGGCATACTCACACAAAATATTTTATAGATTTGCATGTTTTGGATAATGCATACTGCTTCATTGAATGTATGAACGGTTCTTCTTGTAATATCAGTATTGGGGACGACTTAGCCTCTAATATAATCTTTTCTTGCAGGAAATGACTTGGTAACTTTCGTTTTCAAGCAAACTTTCCTTTTACGCAAAAGAAATAAATTTATTACATTTGAAGATCTGTGTTTTATTCAGTCATTTACATACATTATCCATGACACACACACACACACACACACACACACACACATATATATATATATATATATATATATATATATATATATATTGTGTATGCGCGCGCGTGTGTGTATGTGTGTGTTTGATACGATATCTTAGCACCAAAATCTATTTTTAAGAAGTAATAGCCGAAATTATTTATGAGAATATCCGGAGATAGAGTTACATTAGGTATGCTAAAGGTAACTTTAGTCTTTTTTACCATTGCAGATTGGATGTCAGTTAAAGAACCCCAACTGTGAATGTATGGAAATATATGACGTATTTTTATTCATCGTTGAAATATTGTCTCATAAATATTGAAACTTGCGTGACTTTTTTCCAGTGTATCTGCAAGTATAAAAGATAAACTTACTGTTAAACCAAAACATTATAACCCCTAGCTACAAATATGTTTGTCCGCAGTGAGCCTGAAAAAAACTTCTTATCCGATTACACCTAGTTTCTGCAGGATTAAGTCACGTTTTCTCTAAGAAGCTGGGGCCAGAGTGTTACCACCTGATTTTTTATCTGCTGCAAGTAGCGAACTCGAGGGTTGAACATCTTCATTGTAGACTGATTTATGGGAATTTGTTTGGCCAGAACAATATAAAGTTGTTTCTTTTATGTTCCTGAAACTATTTCCTTGCAATTGTTTGGTTTGACAAGGTGTATTATCCTGCTAAATGATACCACTGCTATCGATAGAGATAATCACTATGATATCTCTTCTTTACTGAGTTTGAATAAGTTGGTACGTAAAAGTCGAGCTTCTAAATGAAAGATAGAAGCAAGCGTCCCTCACAAGAATCTGGCTCAAACCAACATGCTGGTAATTACCTACACTATGTTTTGGTTCTTTTTTCTTTTTCTTTTTCACTTTCTCCACATTACACTTTTATTGTATATCTGTCCAAGAAAAGAGAGGAAACAGTATACTACCGTTCAGGGAATTTAGGTGAGAAAGTTAAACTCAGGGAACATTACTTTCATTGATAAAGTACCTAGTTTCCACACTCTTATTCCAACTGAAACACTTTCGGCGAGAAACATGAATTATCTGAGGTAATCTGACAGAGTTGCTGCTCAGCAGTTCCAGACGCAATAAAAATAGATTATATACATCATAAGGCACCCTTTATTTGACTATGGTTAAAAATATCTGCAATTTCTACCCTCGTCGTCCTTCTATGGGTCGTACACAAAAATCAACATTCTCGTCCAATCCTCAAATTGATAACTCTGAACACCCCATCAATGCATTGTGGGTGCGTGATGATTTTTTTTCCTTAGCGTAACACAGGCGGTAAATACTTATTACAACAAAACGTGAGAAGCAGAAAAGCCGTATCATTTCGGGGACGCTCTTACGTAATCTTCTGACCATAACTATGTTGCTTTAATCAAGTTGTATGTAGATAAGTTTTATCTTGTTAAGTTTTATCAAGTTTTATCGTGGAGATATTCAACACACGAATTAAAACCATTCGATAAGATTCGGTCATGTCATATAAAAAGCACCGTTTCCCACCTTTCCACCGAGGGTAAGTTGAGATGAGCGTGTCCAAATTTAAAAGGGTGACCATCTTGTAATAAGAGGTATTGTAAGCAAATGTAGGCTTAGAGGTTAGACGATGGGATATATATATATGAACAGACCGATATATATTTCTGTCAGATACTTTTGTGGTGACAAATAATTTTTAAAGGAAGTGGGGGAGTAATGCAGGATAATTTATAAACTTGCTTTGCTATAAAAAGCTTAAACATATTTTTGATCTCTTTTAATACAAATTTTTTTTGTTATTTACTCCCTGCGAATTCTTCTCACCAGTTTTAACTGGATGTATTCACTGAAGTTTAAGCGACAGCAAGTCTCTTCAGATGTCCAAGACTCTTCTAAGTATTTTAACGGTGATTTCGTTTGTATGATCTGGATTCTTGTTCTGATCTCGAGTTATTCAAATCTCTTTCTAATCCTTTGAGGACCGTTCCAAGGACACTAATAAGAATCACCATCACTTTCATGTTCCTCAACTTTTTCAGCTGTCTAATAATAAGTTCCAGATATATGCCGACCTTTTTGCTTTGACTGTTTTTTTTTTAATTATATGGTCGGCTGAAACAGCCCAAACCCACTAAATTACAAGTTATTTTCCTCTTATCAACACTATTTCTAGTCTTCTAAACAGGCTTAGATGATGTATTTGTATCTCAAAATCCCAAAGACATTTTATTCATCTGATTAGACATTTCTGGTTTGTGAACATACTATTCATCATCATAGCAAACTTTTAGTCGCTTGCACAATTACCAGTGGATCAATTTTTCCCACCCAGTTTTATTTTTTAAAAGGAAGTATATTTATACTATATCTTTTCTGGAAAAAAAATTGATATACTCTTTATTAAAAGAAATGTTATGTTTGAATAATTCAATCAATTGTATTGATTATACATTAATATTTCAAAATTTAGAATTAAATTATAAATCACCTAATTATTTGGTAATGTTAAATATTTAAGATATAAAATCAAGTATACAAAGAATTCATTTCTATGCCTACATTTTACTATGAATTAATTCCAAGTATTTAGTAAATTTCTATCTTTATAAGTATTTCAATGTACATATTTTCCTATCATTCTTATTTGACAAAGCAATCTGTTCGGAAGTAAATGTGGTGGTCACGAACTCAATAGCTACAACAAATACATTGACTAGTAGTCACACCACATCGGGCACCTTGACTGGTATAGAACGACATTGATATTAATATTTATTTATGTCTTTAAACTACATGTATCATATTATCAAATCTCTATAAAACAAACTAATTTTTCAACAAAATCAGAAATTAATTTTTATTTAATCGATTCTCAATTTACTATTAATTTTTGAGCATTCACCGTTTTTTTTTTTTAGAATTCAGTAATGTTTTAAATCATCGGTAACCTGTTTTGTAAATAAAAAAGAAGAATGCATAAATATGAACCAGACACGCCGGACACTGCTGGAGAAGCAAGGACGAACTCATAAGTGATGTACTCCTATGGACCCCCACATATGGCCAAGCAAAAGCAGGACGACCAGCTTCTCGTTCCTTACGAGACATTTGACAGACGGACTGCAAGCACGGCTAGTACTTTCTATGCATGACTTCATTTTTCTGCTAATACAATAACGTTTACCTATCACCCGTTGTTTGAGTGGCTCTTCCACCGGTCTTATCTGAAGACCGCAACAAATACATAACGATATTTCCACCGTAAAAAAAGTTTTTTTAATCAAAAATTATTTTTTAATACTTCTTTTTCAAAAGCAACGTACATTGTATTAAAGTATATAACTCTTTTTCGTCCATCTGAAGAAGACCATTTAATGTGGCTGAAATAGATTTATAATGGAACGACATAATCGAATTCTTTTTCGATTAATTTTATAAAAAATTGCTTTTGCCATGTGCGTGAGTTTCGATGTATTTTTAATCTGAAATTAATTATACTTTTAATAGCCATTGACATTGAGCACTCAATTGGATATTCCTATTCTCCTTGGATTTCTACTTAATAGTCTAATCCTTAGACTACTTTCCTTGGATTATATATATATATATATATATATATATATATATATATATATATATATATATATAATCCTTTATTGGTGATATGAGAGGATTCTTTACAAACATAAGGTTGTATTGCTGTTGTTGTTTTTTCATAGGTCTGAATTCCTTTTATAGTTTAGTGAGCGTAGAAACCCGATGCCTCTATGCACATTATTACAAAGAGATAATGCTGGTTTCTATTCTCTCGCGACAATTAATAATAGAAGTTGATTTCAATTGGTAAGCGATGGTCCAGTAAGAAATCTTAGAATATCCATTGAAAAACATTGTTTTAATTATCATTCATCGAATGACGAAGGGAGACATTTTGATATCAGGAACGCTCTGAACAAAAACAACAAAAGATGATCTCGGAAAATGTAAAAATATATAATGCTACATTTTCTTTCCGTAAAAAAAGATTCTATCCCAATTGAAAGTAGAAGAAAATGTGGAAAAACAACCTGGCTGAAACTCTATTTACCAAGGTAGAAATGAATAATAAACTAAGAGTTAATCTTCCTCAAAATAGTCATTTGGCATTTAATCCATGGAGATTTCTATTTTTAAAAGCTCCTTTAAGACATCTATTTTGATTAGGCCTGAATATGCCAGGTTTTACTCTTTTTAAAGTCCTCAGACTTTTTTCTTGTCTTCAGGGCATAGAATTGGCGGAAGGAGGTTAAGAATACGACAAAATGTATTGAAACTACATCAGTTTGTGAGAATAAAATTCAGAAGCTCTGAGAATTTGGTATCCCCACTTAGTGACCATTAATCCCAGACTCACTCTGACTGGACTATTAGTAGCTGTTAGGATCTAATCTTTTCGTAAAGTAGATCCAATTGATATAAGGAATAACTATATAATCTTCCTCTAAGGAATAGATATATTTGATATAATGAAGTGTTTACTTGTCTAACATCATCGTACTGTGTATAAATTAGTTTTGGCATAAAATAACCCAGCAAAGATTGGGTTGTCCTCGCGATGTAAGGGTTAAAGCGCTGGACAGTGGAATCGTACTACGCGAGTTCGTACCCCAGTCGTGCTATTACGTTCACATTCTGGCAAATACCCTTGAAAAAGGTATGAAACCCCTTTACCGCCGAGTTATGGGTTAAATAGTACCACTACTGTTCTTTTAAGAGAATTGCTTTGGTACTGAATAACCTACGAAGGTTGATATGCCATTAGACAAAGAAACCAAACCAACCAAAATTTTAAAACCAACTATTAAATAATTTATTTTTGAATCAAATTTTTAGCTGAGAAAACAAGAAAAAAACTCAAATCACGATAAGGTCAGAGTTGAGTGGACTACCTTTGCACGATCCAATGAATTTCAAACATTTCTGGATGAGGAGAGTGGAGTTCACACGAAATTTCTAGGCAAGAACATGCTATATAATGTGACACTTTGGGCAGTATTTAAAATTGCCTTCATGCCGATATCTTCCTCGCCAACTAGAAAAGACGAATAAAAGCTAAGTATCATTCACTTCCAGCGATATATATATATATATATATATATATATACTATTTCATAACAAAGAAAAGTTATCCATATAATCATGTTCACTGTAGAAATGTTAAAAACACTTGTCTTCTCAATACCGACAAATTCTGGAATTCTGCTTTCTGCCATCGCAACTTTCTCTTATCATTCGGTTTGATTAATTAATGAATTATTTCAACAACTATTCCTTTACATTGATAATTTCTCGGCTGTCATTCTGCAACCTCAATTTTGTTTAGATCTTTCTCTGTTTCTTTCATTTCTCTTTTTTCAGAACTTGATCTGAATTATACTTTTCACAGGGTAACTATTCTCAATAAAATTCTTTTTCTCACCCTGCGTTACCAGAATCTGCATTCTTTAGCAACCCTGGGCCAACATATTCAGCCTGAGATAATGTTGATTTGCTGCATCTATCAGCGAGAGAAATGTACCGTTTGATTTTCAAATTGGGCTTTTGAAAGATATTACTTCTAACGACACGAATTTGTCACTTATGAAAATATTCTGATTACTGAACTCTTATTAATGAATTTATTTCTTCGCCATGTTTCTTGTTGGCTGTTGCTGGATGGTGTTATCATATCTTGCAGGTTGTATTTCGGTTAAGTGTCGAAAACATTTTGCAAAGTATTCGAAAATCTACAGATAATTGTTGAATTACATGATAGACACTCATTAATTATAGGAGGAAAAGTAAATGAAGTTGTCTGTAGCAGTAAAACTGCATTTCTCAGGTCCAGAATACACACACACACACACACACACACACACACACACACACACACACACACACACACACACACACACACACACATATATATATATATATATATATATATATATATATATATATATATATATATATATATATAACCGACCAAATGTTTGGAACACTCTTTATTGCTTCACTAAGTTAAAAAAAAGGCTAATTTTGGATATTTGGATTTAAAAATATCATCAACTGGGTATATGCAAACCCTTACATAAAACTCGAACAGATTTTTCTACCAGAAATATAAATCTATTTGCATTATCTTGAGATATTTTATTACAACCTGATGTCTTTTCTAAATTGTAGAACGGAAATTTACAAATACTTCCACTCCATTACTTGTTAGAGGTTCAATTAAAGCTAGATTAACGTGTGACTGTAATTGATTTTTGAAAACTATTAAAATACCAGGAACTAAAGAGATTAGTATTGAAAAAAAATCCAATTGGAAATTCTTTCTGTAGAAGATTGTTGCGAGTGTCAGATTGCTGGAATATTTCAGATATCCAAAAATTGAAATGTTGACAGAAAAAAAGATATCGGAGGCCCAGAGTGTCCTAGGTTGCTGAAGATTGACATTTGAATGTGACTTCTAAAAGGAAAAGAAAAAAGCTATCGAACTAAAAACTGAATTTAATTCTACACCCAAACATCCACTATCTGTTCAGAGAAAAAAAAAATTCTTTCTGTTGGGCTTAATGGATTTGCGTGTCAGTTGAGAACGATCTGTTAAAAATAATAAAAACATCAAAAAGACTACAATAGAAAAGGTATGAATCCAATTATTTTCCCTCCAACAATAGATAAAATAAGATGGTGCCCTTTAGCTTTGGTTGAGCAACCTATCAAGGAGAAGGAACACTCTGAATTTAAACCTGTTAAACTCCGCTTAAAAACTGAACATGGTTCACATCCAGTCCGTGTGGGGTGGGGGGTAAAAAATACAATGGGCACCATAGCTCAAGTTTTGGACGTTAGAAGATTGAAAAAATGGACTAGGGACTGAATAGTCCAAACTTGGGCGTTTTGGAAATCAACGAAGAGTATTTGTCAGACGAACACTTCCCGAACGAATGAGAGAAAATTGCATTGGGCCAACTGTAAAGCTTGATGGTGGTTTTTGTAATGGTTTGAGGATGTTTTGGAGGTGAGATTGCCGGAAACTTTGTTCAAATTAAAGGTATTACGCTAAAGGGAAAGTATTATTCAATACAGCAAAGGTGTACAATTTCATCAGGCTGCTGCATTATTGGACAAACTTTTGTTTGAAACAGGATAATAATCCGAAACACAGCTCTAAATTGTGTTTAAAGAATCTAAAATTAATGGAAGATAAAATGATATTTCAAATTATCCCTTGCCACCCCCTCAGTCTCCAGATGTTTCACTAACTGAACTTCGCTGAGATGGAATTGATAGTAAAGTTCAAAGAGAAAGCAATTGATCACATACTGCTTAGGAATCACTTCCATCAAAAAAAGTTCCAATTCTCTAGAAATTATGCCAAGAATGTGCTTTGCATTGATAAAAGCTAGTTGTGGATTCTTCGAATAAATAAAAGATTGTGTTTTTATTTTATTTTATTTTATTTTATAAAACATTTGAAACTGTTAGTAACTGAATAAAACAAGGAATGTTAAATGAATATTCTACTTTTTATTCTGCTTTGCTTGTTGGTTTACAATCATTCTAGTTCATCCAACATTCTCAAAAGGTTGTCCTTTGGTATATATATATATATATATATATATATATATATATATATATATATATATATATATATATATATATATATATATATAACAAAAGTGAGTACACCCCTCACATTTCTGCAGATGTTTCAGTATATCTCTTCATGGGAAAACACTGACAAGATGACACTTTGACACAATGAAAAGTAGTCTGTGTGCAGCTTATATAACAGAGTTACTTTATTTTCCCCTCAAAATAACTCAAAATATAGCCATTAAAAGCTAAATCCATGCCAACAAAAGTGACTACACCCCTAAGAAACTACACCCCTAATTGTTCAAATTGAGTACTCCTTGTCATTTTCCCTCCAAAATGTCATGTGACTCGTGAGTGTTACTAGGCCCATGTGTGCATAGGGAACAAGTGTGTTCAAATTTGTAGTGCAGCTCTCACACACTCTCATACTGGTCACTGAAAGTTCCAACATGGCACCACATGGCAAAGAACTCTCTGAGGATCTTAAAAACATATTGTTGCGCTACATGAAGATGGTCAAGGCTACAAGAAGATTGCCAACACACTGAAACTAATCCAGCGTTTTAAAAGAGCAGGGTCCACTCAGAACAGGCCTCCCTCGGGTAGGTCGTCCAAAGAAGCTAAGCGCACGTGCTGAGCGTCACATCCAAATGCTTTCTTTGAAAGATTGGCGTAGAAGTGCTGTCAGCATTTCAGCAGAGATTGAAGAGGTGAAGGGTCAGTCTGTTAGTACTCAGACCATACGTCGCACTCTACATCAAATTGGTGAGCATGTCTGTCACCCCAGGAGGAAGCCTCTTCTGAAGACGATACACAAGAAAGCCCGCAAACAGTTTGCTGAAAACATATCAACAAAGCACATGGATTACTGGAACCATGGTATGATGAGATGAGATTAATTTGTTTGGTTCCGATGGCTTCAAGCATGTGTTGCGGCGACCAGGTGAGGAGTGCAGAGATAAGTGTGTAATGCCAACAGTCAAACATGGTGGTGGGAATGTCATGGACTGAGGCTGCATGAGTGCTGCAGGTGTTGGAGAGTTATATTTCATTGAGGGAAACATGATCTCCAACTGCAGCAGAGCATGATCCCCTCCATCCAGAAACTGCGTCGCAGGGCAGTGTTCCAGCATGACAATAAACCCAAACACACGTCCAAGACGACCACTGCTTAACTGAAGAGGTGATGGACTGGCCAAGCATGTCTCCAGACTTAAACCCAATAGAACATCTTTGGGGAATCCTCAAGCGGAAGGTCGAGGTGCGCAAAGTCTCAAATATCCGCCAGCTCCGCGACGTTGTCAGGGAGGAGTGGAAGAGCATTCCAGTGGCTACCTGTGAAGCTCTGGTAAACTCCATGCCAAGGAGAGTAAAGGCAGTTCTTGATAACGATGGTGGCCACACAAAATATTGACAGTTGACATGGTGTATGTTAATATTGACAACTTTCCCTAAGGGGTGTACTCACTTTTGGTGGAAGGGGTTTAGCTTTTAATGGCTATATTTTGAGTTATTTTGAGGAAAAAATGAATTAACTCTGTTATATAAGCTGCACACAGACTACTTTTCATTGTGTAAAAGTGTCATTTTGTCAGAGTTGTCCCATGAAGAGATGTAATTAAATATCTGCAGAAATGTGAGGGGTATTGTCACTTTTGTGATACACTGTATATAATCAAAATGCTACATTAAAATCGTTTTTAATTTGTCGGACATTTACAATAATCTATGCAGAAAGATAATGAGTAAAATCACAATATTTTCTGCTATAAAATAGAAGTAAAATAAACAAGAAAAACATATAATACATTGTTTCCCATTGCCAATCATTAGTTGAACCAATATCAACACGATTATTTTCAACGACTAGAGCAGAGCAAACGACAGAAAAACTTGCTTGCAGAATGTAACACTGTGTAGGTGGTCCGCCAAGCAGACGATCCCTTTGTCTGTTTTGGCGCGAAACCAGACAAAGGGTTTTGGACTCGAGATCTCAGCGTGACTGGAAGTAGGAAGGGAACGCCAGTCAGAGAGGAGACAAAGGGATTCGAAGAAGGAGTTGGCGAAGGGTGACGCGAGTGACCTGTCGACACCGGACAGCAGAGAGACGAGTCGGCATGAGTGAGTCCAGTACCTGTGAGGAAGACCGGTCAGGATAGGTTGGCATTCCTAGTAGCTTTGTAGAAGTTTCGCTAGAAATCCACGCTAGCGTTAGTCTTCAATTGCACACAGGAAATGCACAATGTTACATAACGCCCCTTCTGCATTTGAGTTAACCCCAGGCATATTGTTCGTTTGTTCTTTTTCTCACGCTTCCTCGATTGTATTTTTGTAGCCGTAAAAAATATGTGATAGCCCTATCGGAACCACTAGTTGATCACCGGCCAAGAAGTGAAATGGTTCGAAGAGTTTGATGTAACGTGGGGGCCGAGTGGGTATCATCACAAGAAAAGACTCTCTATTCTCAGCAGATTTAGAACTGAAAGATTTTCATTTGTTTCGATTGCTAGAAAATTTTATGAAAAAAAGAATAGTTAGAAAGAAATTCGTTAAAAATTTCTGATTTCTTCGAACGTGGAATCAAAAATGAAGATGATTACTCTTTTGTTGATAATATTTAAATAACTATGTCATATTTGTTTTTATATACTTTCTAGTAAAATCTAGTTTGCTTTTAAACAATAATACAAATTATTATTTTGAACAATAATACAAATTTCGTTGAACATAATAGACATTTTCTGTCTACATATTTTCTTGCTGATCCTTTCATATTGCCGTATTGATTTTAAATTATTCGGCGGGAATTACCTCTATTTACAAAAAAAAACAACCTCTAATAATAACTCCCGTACCCTCAACTTTAAAAGTGAATGCCCCTTCAGATATAAAAAAAGCAATTATTAATAACCTGATATCCCGTGCCAAACTGATCTCCTCCTCCAAAACAATATTTTATAAAGAGATAGAAAACATAAAACAGGCTATCATCAATAATGGGTTTCCTAACTCTATTGATGATAAACAAATTAAACGTAGGATTAAAAATGTTAACAAATAAAATATACACTGTACTACTCCACCCAGTCAACAATCATTTATCAAACATGTTTACCGTAACCGAATGCACTACAATTATAAATCAGATGAAAAAATATTAAAATAATTGATTCATAGAAATATACTCACCACTGATCCTAATAAAAAAATAAAACTTATTATATATTATAATAAATTTAAATTTCCAAATTAGTCATTGAAAATAATTCCTCTTCTTCGATTGGTGCTTTGCAAAAACCAACGTTAAATATCAATTTAAATGCCCTTTAGGAAATTGTATCCAGGAAAATAATAACATATATATTTTGGTTTAACCTCAACTACCCTGTCGAGGAGACTTACAATGCACCTTCCCGATACAAGTTCCATAGCACAGCTTAAATACGGAAAATTCTCACCGAAAACACAAAAATATTAGAACATCAAAATAACAAACAAAAACTACACATTCTCGAAGCACTATATATTAGAAATATGCTACCCAAACTCAACGGAATTGATTTTCAAAACAGTGCTAATGTACTACTGACACTAATTATAGAACAATTTTAAAAGTAAACGCTACACACTGCAACGGCCCAGATGTACTTCTGACAAAGTAGTAGTGTACATACAAAAGTTGCATCGCTTTTGTAATACATCTTCCCTTGATGATGGCCCAAAGTCGGGCAGAAAGTACTTGGGAAATAAACAATCATGGAAAATATATCAATCAATTCCCGTCGATTACAATAAAATCAACAAGAAAATATGTAGACAGAAAATGTCTATTATGTTCAACAAAATTTGTATATATATATATATATATATATATATATGGAAAAATGGTGGATTTTGTTAAATCTGACGAGATGCACTCAGACATACATATATCTTTATCTTTCCCTTTCACTTCCCTTCTATTTCTCCTTCTCAGAAATTCAACTTGCTCATATCCTCTCTACTCACTGAAATTAATCCACCTCTGCTGGTAAACTATCTGATGAAACTTGATACGCTTGAAGGTTCCTTGCTTGGCCATCTGCCCAGATGGTCATTGTCAAAACCAATAACCCCCACCCCATCACTTTAACCTATATTATTGTCTCCCTTTCTTTCCTTTTCTGTCTCTTTTGTTAGACGCTTTCCGCATTTTATATTTTTATATTTTTGTCATTATTTTATCTACTTCCTCAATTGCCGAACTTTATAAAAACTCATTTTTCTTCCGATGAAATTCTGTTTTTAATAAAATTGAAATATTATTAAATCTGTTGTTAGTGTTGGTTTATTTACTTTTCCACTTACCTTTATCGTATAGATAGATAGATAGAGTTGAGAACAAATAATCGTTTAAAAATCGATAGTGAAATTAAAAGTCCTTAAATGCTAGCCAGTACAGCCCTCTAAAATTGAAAAATAATCTAGTCATACAGTCTATTTTTTTTGTTTTTTTTATGCTTCCTTATAGTTTTATGTTTTCTATAAAACAGAAAGCAAACAAAAATTCAACCTGATGATCGTGTTTTCTATTCAATAAAAAATTATATGAAACAAAAACTAAGGATTTCAATTAAGTATATTGTCATCCAGAGACAGACTGTTTCATTGTTCCACAAGTCGTCAGGGTAGTTTGACACGCAGGAGAATTCCAGCTGGGATTGAAACCCGCTCAATTTACGTTAGATTTAGTGTCATACCGCTCAGCCACCGAACGACTTGCGTTGGCTCGACAATAATAAGGCATAATCAAGTTGTTTTCGTTTGTTTCCATTTCGCCTTTCCTGGTAGGCCTCTGTCCATGCTAGTAGCACGCTATTTGATTTTCCCCCATTTTTAGTAACCTAAAAGCAAATATTCTTTCGGTATTAGATATTTTTTACAATAAATCAATTCCAAACAATGCCGTATTTACATCAACGTAAAATTTGCTGAAAAAAATTTTGTTTTGATTTTTTTCAAAAAATTACGCTTCTTTATTAAAGGACAATTGCATTTGAAAAAAAAAAATCAATAGCTTTTGAAATTCAGTATCCGAAACTATAATACATAAAGGAATATACCTTTGGGGTTGCTAAATTTTGTATTTATGTTTACAGAATACCTAATTAAAGGATATATATATATATATATATATATATATATATATATATATATATATATATATAGGTGTGTGTGTGTGTGTGTGTGTGTGTGTGTGTAAGGGGTTGTATGTGTGTGTGCCAAAAAAGAACCAAAGTGCTAAGACAGTGGTAATTCTTTTTTGAGTGTGTTATCTATTTTTTTATTCTTCATAAGTACTTTCGAACTTAGTTAATCGTCACGAGAAAGACTTTTGAAAAGAAAATTATATATATATATATATATGTGTGTGTGTGTGTGTGTGTGTATGTGTGTGTAATCAAAATATGCATGTGTGCTGACATTTGTGGATCAATTACACACAGCATCAGCTTTTCGTAAAGACTCTCAACACTAAGTTGGGAGTAGGCTCATTTCTGATCCTTTGGGATCTAACACTAACATGCACTCTAAACGGGACTTGGCTGCAAGTCCTCTTGTTATATATTGACCCTCGACTTAGCTGTCAATCAAAAGATGCATCTGTGTAAATAAGCGGAAGAACAGCGGAAGCAGGTGGTTGTGAGACAATAATATAACCAGGTGCCCAGACGGTTTGAGTCAGTTGGAGAGAAATTCCGAAGTGATAGCCAATTACAGATTGAGGGCTTTGGGCCCTTAGTGACCTACGGTTGAGCAACCCAGCCAAGATGAGAAAGAAGTACTGCTTGGTCAATATAGCAGTCCGTCCTTGTCTCCACTCATATCTCACACACAACAAACACCACCCTTTCGAAAATAAAGTGGGAGAGATTTATGTTTTTATAAAGGAGTGTATTCGTTCGTTATTGAAGTCCTATTTATTGTTGATTATGTTCCTGTGTATATGTATACGCGTTGTATACTATATAACACCCTTTAGAAAGATTTTGGAACTTACTCTTTTTGTTTATGAATTTTGTCTGGCACATACATCTCATATCAATTACAGTATCTTTTTTTCTATGTCGTCTCCCATATAAATACTGATCAGACCCACTGGTACTTTACTTTTAGGATGATTTAAGAATCGTTGCTTTAAGCGTGAATTGACAGTAAATATATATTTAGATATACTTAGTGTGTTTATTGACACTTTTCGAACATACACCCATAATAATACTGATCCATATAATCACACATATACACACTTACACACGTGCACACAAAACTGAAACTTTTCACTAAATGAAACATTCTATTGATCAACGGAAAACATAGCAATATATATTTAGTAAACTTTGCTTAGTTTGGTTATTTATTGATTGATTGATTGATTTTAGTAGCATGTCAAATGTCTTTGAGCATTCTATGCATAGAGCATTGAGAATCATCTTCAGTGAAGGTTCATGTTTTTACTTTTGTTGCTGTTTCTTTAGTGGTTGTTTTTTTCTATGCTGTCGTATCGAAAACAAATAATTTTTTAACAGATCTAACTCATGAATTGATACTACCACTCCTAACATATTAGCTGTCATTTTCTGACCTTTTCTCAGTTTAGTTCGAGTTCAGGAATATGTAAGGGAGTCCACGATGGCGAAGTGGTCAATGTGCTAGACTGCGACACGGAAGTAAGTGAGGTTGAAATCGAAATTTGCTATTATGTTCACTTTCAGAGCTAAGGGAGTTCATACCTTTTTCCATGGTTAATACCCTTGAAAATTCATTGGCTCCCTTATTTCCCCAGCTCGGAGTTAAATCGTTACATTACTGTTTTTCTACAAGGATGGTTTTGTTCTTAAGTAACCCACAAACGTTCATATGCCATTAAAACAAGGAAACCAAACAAAACCAGAAGTATGGAGCACTAAGTAAGAATCAAACTCATTTACAATTACTGATTGACAAGCACAATGTTTGTGGTAACCGTAGATGTGGATGTTCCTTAATATAAATATGAAACGCAAAATTAACGTTTAAATATTTACCCCGTTTACGTAAAAGATGACGGAACAGCACAACCAAGAACATCCTAAGTATCAATTAAAATATATGATTGTTATGGAAAAACCTGGTTGCAAAACAAAAAGAGACTTAAAAAGTAAATCAGGAAATCTATGTTGAACAACATAAAAACAGAAGCTTTAAAAAAAACAACTTCTTTATTAATCGATACAGGTTAATTTATTCGTGTATTCAGACATCTGAACTTGCGTTTGTCATTACATCAAATATACCATCCCTAGCAATTCATTGATTGATTCGTTGATGAAATATAAATTTGGAAATAGCGAAACCACACACACACACACACACACACACGCTGACACTGAAAAGCAAGGCTATCAAATATTTAACATTTTGTTAGTGAGTCTAAGATACTTGATATTTCTTGCATCAATTTCATTTTGTCTACTGAAACGTTCACTAGAAAATTGATATAGACGTGAAATGAACAAGAGCAGGTTGTTCCTTCCCACCTCATATTTCCTCCAAATAATACAGCTTTATTTCTTTATTTCATTTTTTTTTAATTCTGTAGCATTTTTTTTTTAGATATTTGAGATGTAATTATCAACCAGAATGGTGTTGTAGCATTCCACATACTTGGTTGCATTGGCTTTTGTAATACTTTCTTTTGAAAATGAATGAATATTATTTATTTTATTCAGTGTTTGATTATGAATAATATTATAGAACATTTATCACTATAAACATACACACACACACGCACACACACACACACACACACACACACATATATATATATATATAGAGAGAGAGAAAATTGGCCAATCATCAGCTGTAGTCAAAGGCGACTCAAAGGCTCCATTTTCTATAGCTACTGTGCCGAGGTATAGGAGAGAGCGATACTCCATTTCTTAGATTTTTTCACTTAACATTTGATCCTTATAATGCTGAGTTTTAAGCAAGAAAGCATAAGTACCATTTTTTGAGTATTTAATGTGGCTCGACCTGGGATTGAAGCCCGGTTTTCCGGACCATTGGCGAGCACTTATATAAATCGTAATAGCAAAAGGGTTGAACAACAGCCTTAACGTAAGCAACTTCAAATTCTTGTCCACTTTTGGATAACTGCTCTTGGCACCAGGTTATACTTAAATAGTATCACTGCAGCTTTTCTATAAAGATTGCTTTGGCATTAAATAATTCCATCAATATTGATATGACATTAAAAAGAAACCTAAACTATATATATTATATATATATATATATATATATATATATATATATATATATATATATATATATATATATATATATATATATATATATATATATATATATATATATATATATATATATATATATATATATATATATATATATATATTCTCTTAAAAATAAATTACAATATTTTGGAGAGAAAATTATTTGCCCTGAGGATTTTATTTACATTTAGCACTTAACCAGGATTATTTAAATTTGATATTCTATTTTTGAATATCTTATTGGTCCTTATTTCCTAGTTCGGATTTACTAACTTGAATAATATATATATATATACATATATATATATATATATATATATATATATATATATATATATATTAAGTAGAGTATATATCATGTGCCTTGGCCTGGCATACACAAGATTTCTCCTCACTAAAAAGCACAATGAGGAACAAAACTACCACAATATATATATATATATATATATATATATATATATATATATACGTGGTGCCTTTAATAAGTTTCAAGACTTTTTTGTTCAGACATTTTTATGATTTCAGGTTCAAAGGAACAGCTACAACAGCAATTGGAATACATCCTACTAAAACCTGATTGTTACAGCTGGTGAATTTCAAAAATGCAATCAGAACATTAGAAGAACGGTATGCAATAAAATTCTGCTTTAAACTTGGAAAAAAAAAATGCCATGCGATGAAAGCTGGATCTACTGCTTTAACTCAGAGACCAAGAGACAGACTTCCCAGTGGAAGCATGCTGGCTCTCCAAGACCCAAGAATGCCATACAGAGCAAATTCACCCACAAACTTTGATGATGCCTTTTTTTTGACAGCAGTGGCATGATCTACATGCACTGGGTTCCCACTGGACAGACAGTCAAGAAGGAATACTATGTTGAGGTTTTAAGGGCGTTCAGGAAGAGGTTCCGTTGGAAGAAGCCAGCAGTCTTGAAATCCTGGTCAGTGGCATTTCCATCAGGACAATGCACCAGTCCACAACTCCATCCTTGTCACAGACTATTTGACCAAGATGGGCATCAAGACAGTTTCTAACCCTCCTATATAGTCCAGACCTTGCTCCCGGAGACTTTTGCTTTTCCCTAAGCTCAGAGCCTGTCTTTATGAGACAATTGAAGAGATGAAAGACGAAGGTCATTGACACGCTCATACCAGAGGACTTCCATGGGGCCTTTCAGAAGTTTTTGGAAGGGTAGAACAAGTGCATTGCAGCCGGAGGAGATTACTTCGAAGGGGACTAGAGTTTCATGCGTGTACTATCAATAAGAGTGCCCATACGAAAAAAATTTATTAAGGCTTAAATTTAAAGTATTAACTGAATATACGAGAGTCATTGGAAATTTCTAAGCTTTACACGTTTTTGTCACACACCTGGTTCTTAACTGCACAGAAATTAAGACAGAAATCTAAATAAATTTTTTCGAATTTTGTAAGTCGTAGTGTGTTGCAACAACAAAAATATTCAAATATGCCTCTTCTTTCTGAGAGCAGTTAGAAATTTTTAAATGACCTTCGTATTGACAAAAAAAACCCCAATCCTTTTACAATAGGTACACAGTGCTATTCTATCAGAGTAGGTTTAAAACCTAAAATATAGATTTACGATTGAATGAGATGGAAAGTCTGACTGTGGCAAAGCAACAACAACAACAATAATAATAACAATAATAATAATAATGATGATAATGTCGACTTTGATGGCCCGGCTGACCACAGAATAAAACTGAAAGAATGGGAGAAGACAGATAAGTACCTCGACCTAGCGAAAGAATTGAAAAACTGTGGAACATGAAGGTGACAATAATACCAATTGTGATTGGTGCTTTTGGCACGGTAACTAAAGGAGATCAAAGGTCTTGGAGGATTTGGAAGTTGGCGACCGAGTGGAGACCATCCAAACAACAGCATTATTGAAAACGGCCAGAATACTGATAAGAGTCCTGGAGACTTGAGGAGATTTGCTGTCACTCAATCTCCAGTGAAAGAACATCAGCTTACGCTGATGTGAAAAACTCTAATGAATGAATAATAATAGTAATAAAAGAGGAGACTTGCTGTCACTCAAACTTCAGTAAAAAAAAATCACCTAACACTGTTGTGAAAAACTCTAAAGGAGTAAATAATAATAATAACAATAGTTATGGTATACCGAAATCTGAAAAGTTGTATAAATAGCAACCAGAACGAATAATAGGAGCCAAAGGAATTACTTTTCTCTGGGACAAAAAATCAGTCACACAGAAGATTTGATGAGAATGGGAAAGAGGTGCGCTCGTCAATTCTTGTGTTTTCCGAAAACATTTCGTCTAAAAAGTCAAAGTCTAAACAGAAGACTAGATATTTGGTCATTATAATATAAGTTAATTCTTCATCATCATCATCATCATGTCGCGCCGCTAGCACGGATATCCCTGACACTCTCTCGCCACTTCTCCCTATCATTCATCGCCTCCGGCAGGTCTTCAGGGTTACATCCTGTGTCCTCACATAGTTGCTGTATGGAGGTTCGTGCTGGTCGTCCTGCTTTTGCACATCCATATGTGGGGGTCCACTGGAGTACATCGCTTATGAGCTCGTCCTTGCTTCTCCAATAGTTACCCGCGTGTCTGGTTCGTCTAACTTATAGTTTTCGTGATGGGGGGCAAGTGTCCGTATAGTTGGTGTCTCGTGGGGTGTTGTCGCCAGGACTTGTTCAATACTGCTCTCAACATTCTTGTGTAATTTCCGTCTAGTTTCCTCTCCAGCCGCTTAGTTAGCGTCCATGTGGTGCATCCATATAGCAGTATCAACACAACCGCTGCCTGGAAGAAACTGCGTTTCATTTTATCGGTTAGGTCCGACTTCCATATGATCGAGAGCCTATCGATAGCTGTCCATGCCTTCGTTAGTCGTGTGTCGATGTCTTTTTCGGTTGATGAGACACTACTACCTAGGTAGGTGAATTTGTCTACTAGTTTCAGAGAGGCTCCGTCTAGAGTGGCAATGTTGCCCGTTTGGTTGTAACACATATTCAGTTTTGTGTGCATTGACATGGAGGCCAATGTCAGCTGCGGCTCGTTCCAGACTATGCAGTAGTGTCTCTGCTTGATTAGGCGTATTCCCCAGTAACGCCAAGTCATCAACGTAGTCGGAGTCCGTGATTGTTTTTGCGGGGTACCTTTTGCTTCTTCTCTTAGTCAGCTCGAAGCCATTTTCTCTGATTTTGTCAATCGAAGTCCTAAGCACATAGTCTAGACAGATGATAAAGAGGTATGGGGCTAGTGTGTTTCCTTGTAGTACTCCTGCAGCAATGTCGAAGTATTCCGTTTCTCCATCTGGTGAACGTACTTTCACTTTGGTGTTTCTGTAGAGAATCATTATCGCTGCTACGGTTTCTTTTGGTATGCCGTACGCTAGTAGGATTTGCTCCATCTTCCCTCTGTGTATGGAATCGAAGGCCTTGGTAAAGTCGACAAATAGTAATGTCGCCTGAAGGTTTTTTGCCCGAACGCCTTCAAGGATTCTACGGATGGTCAGTATTTGTGAGGTTGTGGATCTATTTCTCCGGAAGCCATTTTGGTTTTTCCTAAGGATGTTGTCTATTTTGGGTTCTATGCGGTTCCGTAGTAGAGCATTGTAGATTTTGGCTGCTATGGATGTAAGCGTTATCCCTCGGTAGTTCTTGGCTAGTCTGAGGTCGCCTTTTTTAGGGAAAGGAAGGACGCATCCCTTCGTCCATCTTTCTATCCTATTTTGTCTATAGACTGCGTTGCATTGCCGGAGCAGTATATCGTCGAATTGTCTAGTCTTCCACACTTCTGGGGGGATCTCGTCTAGCCCTGCAGCTTTCCTATTTTTAATTCTTCTGAGAACTGAATCGAGTTCTTCTTTGGTGAAAGGACCTAGTTTAACGTCTATTTGCTTACTGAGAATTCTGGTGATCGGTTCATCCGTTATTTTCGGTGGGTTCCCTAGTAGATTTTTGAAATGCTGTTCCAACAGTATTACTCTTTCTTGTTGGCTTTCAGCTTTCAATTTTGCTTTGGCTGTGCTTTTCCTTCTACTTACTTCGTTTATTGTTTGCCAGGCTATCCTGGATTGTCTATCTTCAACCGAGTCTCTAATCTTATCTATCTGATTTTGTATGTATTCTGCCTGTTCTTTTAGATATATTCCTGTTAATTGATATTGTGCCTTTTCTAGTTTTCGGGCATTTGTGTTTGTTGGGTTCTTTCGATAGCTTTTGGAGGCAGTTTTCACGGGTGCACGTTTTTCTGTAACCGCTAGCGTTTCCCAAGAAACTCTATATTTAGTTCTAGGTTTTGTTGGAATACACTTTGCTGCCGCCTCAATGTGTGCTTCTACAAAATTTTCATATTTGTCATTTGGGGTACCTTTTTCTGCCTTCTCTTGTAGTGTTTCGAATCTGTTTCTTAATTCTAATGCATATTTGTCTCTAATATCTCTGTTGTTGAGTAGGGCCCAGTCATAGTGCTTGGTTGTCGCTTTTCGTGTGGCGTTTTTTCGTAAGCTTAGTCGTACTTTGGCCGTAACTATTCGATGATCGAAAGAGGAGTATGCCTCGCAATTCATCGCACTGTTTTTCCATTTCCTGTTTATAAAGACGTAGTCTCTCTGTGCTTTACTCTTATTCGCGTATGTGTAGGTCCATAGTTTCCCCTCCCTTTTTTGAAAGTTTGTATTGACGCATGTTAATCTATTTTCTATCATGAAATCAATTAGATGTTGTCCATTCCTGTTTGACGCGTTGTGTAGGCAGTATTTGTTGTTTCTGTTTTTCCCGATTTGTGCATTCATATCTCCGCCAATGACTAGCAGGTTGTGTTTCGGAATGCTACGTACGAGAGAGGATAGATCTTCGTAGAAGGTACTATTTACCAACCCCTCCGCTCGGGCAGGATATGACACAAGGTCAATTTTTCAGCGGAGTTTAACAGGTTTGAATTCAGAGTTTTTCCTTCTCCTAGACTAGTTGCCTAACCATGGCTGAAGAACCTAGTCTGTCCTACTATTTACCCATAGCTGGAGGGAGAATAATTGGATTCATACCTTTCCCAAGGGTATTAGTGCTATGTGAAATGCAATCAGTCTCGTCCAGTCTCGTAGAAGGTGACCATTTCGTTTTCTTCGCTAACATTGGTAGGGCTGTAGCAGGAGATAATTGTTGCTTTGGGGTTGCCATTAAACGTTGCGGCCATCATCCTAGGTTGTATTCTCTCAATGCTGTTCAGTGTTTTTAACGCTCTTGGTCCTATAAGCATTCCCACCCCTCCTACCGATGCATTGACAAAGTTTTTCCATGCCGATACAGTCACCAGCATCCATCCATTACCAGTTTCGTGATATTTGATATCTTCGGTGTGCGTGTATCGGTGCTCTTGTATGCAAATTACGTCTATCTTATGTTCTACGGATGATGCAGTTAGCTCTGATAGTTGACCTATTCTATTTAGGGTTCTAACGTTAAATGTCGCTATCTGTTTTGTTTGTTTGCATTTTAGTAGTTTTTGTTTGAGCTCTGTAGCTGATTTTTCGGAATTTTTACCCGCGCGAAGAGCGATGCAGTTTATGTATGTGGTTTGATTACGAGTCATGGTTATCTTTCGATGGCTGTTTGTATTCTCATCTATAGAAGCTACTCTTATAGATGAGCAGCAGTAGTTCCCCGATCGAACTGACAATCCTGAGCGTTAAGCCGCAAGACTCACACGTACATCATGCAGCTTCCCATGTGTACGTGGGGAAAAAAAAGCCTTTTTTACCTTAAGTTTTAACTTAGTTAAAGTCCAGGACTGCTGTATGTTTAGATTCAAAGAAATGTTGGGGTATATTTCATCCTATCATCCGATTCCGGCCCTAATAGGTTTTTATTTTATAGGTAGAATTCGATTTATGACTTCGGTTGCTTTTTTTTTTTTTTTTTTTACTGCTATGAGGGTGTGCAATTAGACTTCTAAGCTTTAGAAAAAGTTCTATTTGCCCTGTATACTAAAGCATCCGACCAGGGTCGTTATACTTTTTTTTTTTTTAACTGCTAAATATGTCGACCTAAATGAGGAATATAGTGTATTTCATGTATGAACACAATATAGTAGAGACGTAAGAAATAATTATTTCAAATCAAATATGTGCATTTTTAAATGATCAGTTTAGTAGAATAAATTTACTGACCTCTGTGAAAAAACTTCTGGAAACGGAATCACTTCCAACGTATGCATACTATTTTAACAAATGCTCGATTGAATTATTACTAATTTTACTAGCATTTAAATTAAAATTCCACTCCTATATCGTGGTCATCTAGTGGGGTGGACTAGAGAGAGAGAGAGAAAGAGAGAGAGAGGAGGAGTCCGCCTTTTATGGCTTCGTCTTAGCACGTGTTAGACTACATTTGAAGTGTTTTGGTTCTTTTTTCTTTTCTTTTTTTGGGGTCCGAATTTTGAGGTTTTCTTTAGCAAATTTAGAAGTTCGTCTTCCAAAAGTAAAGTTTTTCCTGAAAATTAAGTCGCATAAAAGTCTTCATTCTTGATTTAAACAACACAGAATACAGCTGAGATTTAAGACATTACTATTTTAAATCAAATATGTGCATTTTTAAATGAACAGTTTAGTAGAATAAATTTACTGACCTCTGTGAAAAAACTTCTAGAAACGGAATCACTTCCAACGTACCGAATTCATCTTCATTTAAATTAGACATCACAATTTTAAAATTATAAAACTTAAAAAATATGCCATCTGTCTCCGTACTTTTTAAAACTCTATCTCTCTTTTAGTATAAGTTGGAAGCACTCGTGGTGTAATGGTTAGCGTCGTCGGAAACGGACACGGTGACGGGAGTTCAACCCTTCACGAGGCTGCTTGCATATTTACGTTGCACGAATACACTTGCTAAAACTAGGAATCTGAATAACCTCTCTCCAGTTATAGGTTAAAAGTAGGACAAGCTGTACTGTTTAACCTAGGTATATCAACCGGTCTAGGAAACGGAAACCTCAAAATTCACATCTGATAAACTCTGTTTAAAAACTGACCTTGTCTTAAATTCTGCCTGTGCGGAGGGATTGCTAAATACGTAGATAGATTGATAAATATATAGATAGATAGATAGATAGATAGATTAATTGGTTGATTTTGTGAGAGAGTGAATAATGGATTGATGGAATATAAATGTCTACATAACGATTGATGGAATATAAATGTCTACATAACGATGTTTATTAATTATCAATATAGATGCTAAAATTAGATATTTAAAAATCCGCAAAGTGTTTCAAAGTTATTTTTAAGGAAAATGATTTTATTTATGCATATATATATATATATATAATTGTTCTAGATAGTGGGGTAAAGATCGTGCTTTATGCCAAAAATGGAAATAAATATCACGATATTTCTACAATAAAATAAAAATAGAAACGTAAAAAACTTATTACCGGATTTCATGTGCACGATCTTTCGATGATCTTACGAAAAACGAACTTTCGACATGTCGATACAAACTCGTTTTAAGATAGAACACGTGAAACTCAGAGTTGGGAGTTTTTCTCTGTTTTATTTTCTTATAATTGAGCAATTATTCATGCACATACACACAAAAACTTACAGACACACACACACACACACACACACACACACATATATATATATATATATATATTAACAAAGGAATTAAATATAAAATATCCCGGTGTTTCTATTCTTCACAAGATACATAAAGAAGTGTCTATCACATATAATAAAGTATATATTATCACGTCGCCCTGACAGTCCGGATTTTCCTGACTCTCTCTCTCTCTCTCTCTCTCTCTCTCTCTCGCTCTCTCTCTCTCTATATATATATATCCATTTAGCTCTATCATCTATAACTCCTAACAGGTCATCCAAACTACATCCAATGTCCACACAGAGCAGACGTAAGCCCTTACTGGTCGGCCAAAACTGATACATCCATGTGTAGGGATCCATAGAAGAAAGCCACATATATGTTTGTACTGGCTTTTCCACGAGTGACCGATATGTCTTATTCGACATTCGTGGATGCTTTGCGGGATGTGAAGTAAATAACCGTAGAGCTGTTGTTTGCATCTAGGATATGTTCAAAACAGCTAGTAGCATTCTTGTTTAGTTCCCATCCAGCTTTTTCTCCCATCATTTTTAATGCTAGTGCGGTGCTTCCATACAGTATTACTGACACAGCCACTCACTGGAAGCATTCCCTTTTTACTTTATTGGAGGGATCAGATATCCTTACAATTGATAACCTGTTGATTGTAGTCTGCACCTTTGCTAGGTGTATGCAAATATCACTTTCAATTGATGAGATATTGCTGCCGAGTTATGTAAACTGGTCAACTCACTTTAGAAGTTTTCCACTTAAGTTGAACATGGTTCCTTTTTTTTTTGTTTAAAACACATGAACGAACTCTGTTTGATTTCCGTTTCCGTAGAAACCAATGCTTCTTGCTGCTTGCTTCAGGGTATGCAGTAGAGATTCATGTTAGGCAGGTGTAATTACGGGAAGCGCCAGATCATTTGTGCATTCTGCATTTACAAGTTAGTGTTACTGTCAAGTGAGTGAACCCTTGCTGTTGTCTTTTGTAGAGCATCATTATAGCTGTAACGGTTTCTTTGGTGAGATCATACACGAGAAGGATCTGCTCAATCTTCTCCACTGAGTAAAGAATCAAATCCTTTGGAGAAATCTACGAGAAATAAATTGTTTGCATGTAGTATTTCGATGATTCGGCGGATAATCAGTAACTGATCGATGTCTACGAAAACGGTTTTTCTTTTTCCTTGGAACTTTCTCGATTTCTGGTTGGATACTGTTGAGAAGCATGGCATTATGAACGGTGGCAGCTATAGTAGTAAGGATTATTCTTCATTATTTCTTACTGATTCCTTTCTTGGGGAAGAGGCCGATGCATTTTTTTTTAAATTTCTCTATAGTATTTTGTTTATAGACAGCGCTGTGTTATCGAAGGAACATTTTTATTTTTATTTTTTCAGTGATATGTTAATTTCTTCCTCAGTAAACTGTCATAGATTGATGTCTAGTTGGCTGTTATTAGTTTTGATACGTTGACTTTAGTTTTTCCGAGCAGATTCTTGAAATGTTCTTCGCACTTCTATAGTCTTTCTTTTTGGTCGGCAGGATTTGTTTTTGCCATTATGACCCTCTTTTTCTGATCCCCTCCTTTACTGCCTTTCACGCTATTCATGATTATCTATATTCTGAGTTTCTGATTTGATCTATTTTGCCTTGAAATTATTCGAGTTGTTCCTTTTGGTATGTCTTATTTTTCTCTGGGTTTTCTTTAGTTTCTGTGTTGGTGTTCATTGAGTTTCTATTATTAAGTAAGGATGCCATTTTCTTGATATCTCGTTTTCCTCCAATCGTTATTGATTCCCATGGAACTCTCCTTTTGTTTATTAGAATCTAATGGACCCGGCTGCTGCTTCTTTATGGGCGGTAAGAAAGTTTTCATATTCGTCATTCTCAGTCTTTTAGATCACTCTAGGATAGTAACAAACTTGTTTCTTGCGGATAGCAAATATTGATTTCTAATATCACAATTGGTAAGTGAGGGTCGTGTGATATCGTGAAGCTTTAAATTTTTTGTCTTTTATCTGCGGAGACGAATTTTTGACGAGACGATTCTGGGATCGGAACCTATTCCTTCAAAAGAGGAGATGCCTTAAATCCTGTTTTTGCATATATAGCCTTGCTGTGCTTAAGAGTTATAGGGGTAGGTTTAGAACAAATCTGATAGTGAGGCTCCAGTAGTGCTGAAGGTTTGGGGAATGCGGGGAACCTCTTTATTTCCATCGCTCCCAAGAGCCCTCTGGACCGGAGTGGTAGCACCTGATAGGCTCCTATCTATAAATCAAATAGAACTAAACTATGCTAAACTGAATTATTTGAAATAGAACTGTTTTGACATTTAAACTGAGTACTTATGCTAAACTGAAAAGTTTAAAATAGAACTGCTATGACATTTAAACTATGTAGTTAAGCTAAACTGAATTGTTTGAAATATAACTGTTTTAATATTTTAATTGTGTAATTAGGCTAAAATTAATTGTTTGAAAATGTGTCAAATAGAACT
The DNA here is from genome assembly GCA_963585895.1 of Sepioteuthis lessoniana. Classification (NCBI taxonomy): domain Eukaryota; kingdom Metazoa; phylum Mollusca; class Cephalopoda; order Myopsida; family Loliginidae; genus Sepioteuthis; species Sepioteuthis lessoniana. Next base: position 126,421,837 of record OY757911.1, read on the forward strand.
AAACAGCGTACTTATGTTAAAATGAAATTTTCAAAATAGAACTGTTTACGTGTATAAAATAGATTTGGCATTAAATAAATTACTATGGCTGATATGCTATAAAGCCAAACCAAACTACGAATAACCTAAGGTTTTAACAAGTTATGGACAATGCCCCAAAAGTAAACATAAAGTAAATATTCCTATTTATCTTCTCACTTTTGTTCATCTTCACATATATATATATATAATCCAAGAAGATTATTTTCATCAAACATCTAACCCATCGTGCAATGATGATACTATTTACCAACCCCTCCACTCGGGCAGGATATGACACAAGGTCAATTTTTCAGCGGAGTTTAACAGGTTTGAATTCAGAGTTTTCCTTCTCCTAGACTAGTTGCCTAACCAAGGCTGAAGAACCTAGTCTGTCCTACTATTTACCCATTGCTGGAGGGAGAATTATTGGATTCATACCTTTCCCAAGGGTATTTGTGCTATGTGAAATGCAATCAGTCTAATCCAGGATTTGAACTCGTGTCGCTGTGTTCATTTCCTACGACGATAACGACTACACCACGGGCACCTCTCGTGCAATGATGATGAACTCAATAAGATCACTGACATTTACCTTCCAAATGGCAATTCTCAAAGTCTTATTCGGGGTAATTTCAAATTTACAATTGCTAAATTTCATAAGAGCAATATATAAGGACCTACAAAATGCCTTGTTTGTATCAAAATACCATGGATCGAATCTAGTCGTCAGTTCTTTGCTCTTAAGATCTCTTCATCTGTAATACCTTATTTTAATACAGCTAGTGTACGTATTATCTTAAATGTGCGTGTCCCTCCATCTGTGATGTTATTTAACCTTACCTAAAGAAACCATATTTATCACTGTAAATTGCCTGTGCAACGCTATATGAGGAAAACAATCCAATGATTAGAGGTGAGAATTGTTCAAAATATCTTCGGTTCTATCATTTGAGCATTCTCGGACGCTTGCATTCACCATTAGTGAACACTTTTTAAATACAAATACATGCTGTCACGTGGTCTACCACTGAGAGGAGAGAAATAAGAAATTTCCCCAAAACCCTCCGTGTTTTAATTAACAGGCCGTCAAAGACTGACCGTTAAAAGAAGAATAAGGAATGTAGATCAATTCCTGGCGGCCGAAGTAACACATCCAGGTCAGAATGAAAGCCAAGAGATGTTGACTTCTGTGACCGGATGGATAAAGAAGGGCTTATAGGGACATATAGTAGTCCGAATGAATCGCCTGACAGGGTGAGTAAAGAAGAAAGAGGCTAAATGATTGGGCAGAACCCTAAAGCGGAAGTAGCACCCATTTCGTCAGAGAAAATTGGGATAAAGAATTTAGTTTTCAGGATGGAGGTCGCCGTGAGAGGACGGGGACCTGAAGCCAAACCCCGGGCGAAGAAGCTGAGCCGGGTTTCAGGACAGCAGTTGGCGTAATAAGATGTATTGAAACTGCCGCCGAAATTCCGGGGAAAGCGGAAAGAATCTTGAACAAGGAGATAGCAGACGCCTTCAGGCCGAGCTATATAAAATCCCGCTAGCCCGTAAAAGAGAAAAATACTCTCAGAAGGAACCCGTCAAAAAGCTAAGTAAACCTTAAGACTGTTTTCCCCCTCCACCCTTCATAAGTATTGCAATTACGTACTCTCTCTCTCTCTCTCTCTCTCTCTCTCTCTCAATTTAAAGAAGGAAGAAAGAAAATAATAAGGAAGAAAAACATTTGTATTTTGATATTATCCGCTGATAATATAGCCGACACGTTAGATATGTGTGTCCGCATGTATTAAAAACCTTGTTATATTTTATATTTCTCCTCGTGTCGAAATTTATTCATTGTGTTGCCTGCCTATCAAGTTGTCTTTTGCATGTTCCTTTTCAGCTTCATTCGCCTCAATTTATTCTCGCTAAATGTTCTATTCGCCTTTTAAAAATATTACACGGGAAACTGGAATTGTCGACTGCGATAAATAATATTATTATATCTAAACCTAGAGGCCCATATCTTCCATTATCCTCGTGGTAGGAAGACGAAGTGGTCTGGTGGGTGTGTGTAACGTGAAAAATGGAAACCCCTTGCCAGCGGCGGTCAGTCTAGCCCATATTAACCCCCACATTATCTGCCAGTTCCCACATGCCCGAGAAAGGACTATTAACTAGGACTTATTCTGCGAGGGATCAAGTGCCAGACTGCCCTGACTTCACACGTGCGAAAAATAAACTCCCATTTTGGGATAAATATTTTATGCCACGTCACAATGCCGAATCAATTATACTGACAGTTATTGTCTGTTCTACACAGGCGTAGAATAAGAAAGGATAGTGGTTAATTTTATTAGTTAATTTTTTTATTTGTAATAATAAATTGTGAGTTAGGTAAATTTTTTGAGTTGAAGAGTAAGTCGCATTCGGTAAAAGTCACATGGTGCAGTTTATGCATTTGACAGGGTGTTTTGAAATCTGCGGCAGAGAGGATGTTGAAAGAAAACACATATAATACAATGACAGCTTATTTAGCTAACGTTTGACGGTAAGATTTTAATGACACGTTATTATATCATCATTAGTTGATAAGATAATTAATATTATATATAAGAGAGTTATTTAGCAGACAGTTAGTTCAGAGTGTCGGTAGCAGACGGTCACAATTAGTCGGATTGTTTCGGGTCTTGAGGGATGAAAATTCAATCAATCTATCTATCTATCTCAGTCAGTCTCAGTCCGTTTTTATTTTGCAATATAATCCTATTTCAATCTGTGCATCTATGTGTCAGTAAATCTACTGATATTTCTACACAGACAGACACACACACACACACACACACACACACACATATTATGATATATGATTATGGTGGACATTGCTTAACGCACCTTGTAAAAAATATAATCAGTATATGTACATTTTTATGAATCCATTTATAGCTATTTCCGATTGTTCAAGCAAACTATAGCGACTGCCCTTTACCATCTATTCATTTCATTGATGGGTGTCTACTGTTAAATAAAGCAAAAGATTAATCGAAATGTGACAGAATTCCCCAAAGTTGTGAATATGAACGAAGCTGATTTTTGAAGTTACTTTTTAGAGATTACTAAAGGTATATTTTATATCTTAGAGCAATTTTTTTCCTTATTTATTTGTAAGTCATTCAAAATGAAGAAACATCCATGTCTAAGATTTTGATGCCGCTGAAAACGAAAAAACTTTGATGAAAGTCCACCATAATCCTAAGCTATATATATATATATATATATATATATCACACACACATACACACACACACACTCACAATGTACACACATCATCAGTCCTTATTGGTCATTTGGAAAGTTCTGAAGAAAGCATACAGTGTTCACACAGTGATGATTAATGTGATTCTTTGCCAGTCAGCCAAATAAAAATATCTCAAATTACTTCTTTCATTCTTCTCCAGCAGTGTTTAGCATATCCTGTTGTTGAGATGGGATATAAGTTGCCTACAGCTACTTTAACACACACACACACACTCGCATATGCACGCGCGTGCGCACACACACACACACACACACACACACACATATATATATATATATATATATGACGTGTGCTGGACATCCTTTAATGTACCTTTGTGAGGAATATAAACAATTATTTATTACCTCGTTCTCTTAAAAATATAAACCCAGGAATCTACTTGAACTAAAGGTTATGAAAAGCTGACCTGCTTGTATAATCAATTAAATGCCGAGATCTAACCTACAACTGATGATAAAATTACAAAAATTCTCTTGCAATTTATTCTTCTACTGGAAAACATTTAATTGGTTTTATTTGCTTTGTTATACGATCAATGACATTGTAGTCAAAAGTAAAGCTAAGTGGTGAACTGATCGATTTGAAGATTACTTTGAATCAGGTAAAACGAAATGTAATGTTGGTTTTGTTTAATTGTGATCCGCGAATCGAATCAATTATATAAGATGAAAAACTCAGTTTTCAGCTTGACTTATTGTTTTATATACAGAACGAATTCATTAATCGGATAAATGAATGCCCGCTTTTCCTTATAATAGATTGTAAATTATTGACTTTGAAAATTTTACACTTCAAAACTTGAATAGAAGTTGGTCAAAAAGCGATTAAAGTATTTTAAATAAGTCATGCCCAAAGTAGGCGGAACTTCAAACTGCTCGATTTGCTGAAATCCTTTCAAGAGAGAAGTAAAAAAAAATGTAACGGGTACTTAATATTGAAAAAAAAAGAAGACCAGTTAACCTTTTGCCTTTATTTTAGTTTTTAATTTGATTTTTAATTCATTTTTTAAGTCTATCTGACAAAATTTAACTCACAGTATCAGTAATAACATGCTCATGCTCACTGTATTAAATTAACACACACATATTTACGCCTCTGTTTCTCAGTGTTTTTATCATTCTTTATATATATATATATATATATATAAAGGATCCAAAAGCCCTCGGGAGAATTGTGGTAAATATATCCCCCTATTCCAAACTGAAACCAAGACACCTATAAGGAAACTCGAAAGAATCTTCATCATCATCATCATCATCTTTTCGAGCCATCAGCACGGATATCCCTGACCCTCCCTCGTCACCCCTCCCTATCGTTCATCACTTCCGGTAGGTCCCCAGGGCTACACTCTTTATCCTCACAGAGCTGCTGTATGTAGGTTCGAGCTGGTCGCCCTGCTTTTACACGGCCATGTGAAGGGGTCCATAGGAGTACATCACTTATGAGCCGTTTAGTTTGTGTCCATATTGTGCATCGATATAGCAGTATCGAAACAATCGCTAATTTGAAGAAACTGCGTTTCATTTTATCGGCCGGGTGTCTTTAATATTTAATCAAACATGCTTAAATGAACGACTGCTGCCTAACTATATATATATATATATATATATATATATATATATATATATATGCACATTTCTAATAATCCATTAGTTTTGTGGTGAAGGGAAGACGGCGAAAATATTTACTGAAAAATATTTTTGCTATTAAGCATTAACTTGTAAAGGATGTCTCGTGTGACTAGATTAACAAGATCGACTAACGGGCAGTAATTAGTGATCCTATCATCTATTATTGCTGTAATGGTTCAATCATTATACCTTCCGAATTTCTTCCGATTTCTAGCAATTTTGAACTGCATCCTTTAATCAACCAACTGAATTCGGGTACTAGCCTTGTATGACAAGATGACCTAGTTAAGAAAATCATTTCATAGTTATTTTATGACCGTCCATGTATTAACCCAAATCCCCTGCTTTGTGTAATATGCGACCCAAAGTCAGTTTATCAGCAAAGTACCTCTGCTTTGAACTCAGTTTACCTTCTTTTGACTTGGCTTGTAAAAAGTCCATACCGATCTACAATTTATCCATTGCAGGAGGATGTTGTTAGGAAAGAAAGAATGACCAGAAGTGCGAAATGAAAAGCAAAAGTCTCGTCCAGGATTTGAACTTGGTTCATCTTTTTCCTATGACGATACCCATTACCCCGCGACTTTCATCCCTTGGCTAGATAAGCAGAACAATCAACTTATGGTTCAGTTATTGAGCGCCTCAGGTGGTGTAAGTTCGAAAAGCCCGAATGATAAGAATTATAGGATTTTTTTTTTACCCACAATTCTTTATTCATTTTCGGAGAAAATTATTTGCAACTCAGCTCATGAAGGATCTTTTGCTTTCCTTCCATTGTTTTTTCTAAAAGTCATTGTCGGCTTTTATTCAAATTATCCACGACTTTCTTTTCCAACTTTTAAACTAATTTGTTTTTGGCTTCATAACCACATTACAAATGTTTTTTAAAGCAACAGAAAATAATCCTTCTTTTTATTTTATAAGATAAAGCACTGACAAATAATCCTTATCGTTTTTAAGAAAATATATATTTTCCCGTAAATTATAAAACAAATGTGTTAAGAGATGTTTTATAATAGCTTGATTATTATATAATTGATACTCAGACAACCGAAATATATATTTTGAAGCTCTAAAAAACATCTTCAAAACATATATTTTGAAGCTCTAAAAAACATCTTCAAAACATATATTTTGAAGCTCTAAAAAACATCTTCAAAACATATTTTGAAGCTCTAAAATACATCTTCAAAACATATATTTTGAAGCTCTAAAAAACATCTTCAAAACATATATTTTGAAGCTCTAAAAACATCTTCAAAACATATATTTTGAAGCTCTAAAAAACATCTTCAAAACATATATTTTGAAGCTCTAAAAAAACATCTTCAAACATATATTTTGAAGCTCTAAAAAAACATCTTCAAAACATATATTTTGAAGCTCTAAAAAAACATCTTCAAAACATATATTTTTTAATAAATCAAAATGAATCAAAAAAATAATATTTCCATTGATAAGTCTAAATGAATGATTGAATAAGTCAGATAAATGAATATTTATTAATTATTTTCTGATATTTAAAGACAACTCTTAACATTTAAAATTTAAAATTTATAATTTAACTTATATCAATAAATGTAAAAAATTGAAAAATTAGAAAGTAAATAATTACTAGTCTGATGCAAAATTTGTTCATTATTGATTATTGTAATAGTTCAGTTTTTAATACATTTATAAAGCAAGCAATTTTAAAAAAAATAAATAAACAAATGATGAAATAAACATAACAAAATATATTTATAACGGGAAAAGCAAAACAAAAGAATAAATAAAAAAATATCATTTGTTACTACTTAAAATTGAAATATTACGTTAAACTTATTTACAAGATAGGCGAATATGAATTAGATAGCGACTTTGGACGCTTGTATTTCCACTCCCTCCTTTCATTACTACGTTTTTTCTAATTTAACTATTTAAATCAATCGGAGAGTAAAGAATGTAATGAGCTTGTTTTGTTAATAAGTCTCTTTTAAAATCATCGACAGAATATTTGCTCATATGTATTAGAATAAAACGAAACAGTTAGAAACAAATAAAACCCATCAAATATTTATTAAAATGAAATGTTTAAAAGATCAATATGCAAATTACCCTTCCCGTTTAAGCTGTAAACCGTTATTTGATTGAGTATATGAATTCAGTTGCCTGTTACTCGATTGTAGAACGTTATAATAATATAACACTAAAATCATGGAGAATCTGATAGCGATTATGATAAAATATCTGCTTTGCTGTTACTTTGGCGGTAACTGCACAACGTCGACGGCCAACAATGTCTCTCTTCAGCTAACCTTTGTACTTGTTATTTAAAGTAGATCTATCAGCAGCTGGATTTGGTCAACGAAGAAAACGAAAGAAATAAAAGAAATCTAATAATTAAATCGTTTAGCCATCTTTATTGATGACTATTTCTCTTGATCCAGACATAGAGAATCGTGTATGACACTTCGTAAAATGGGGTTGCAGGGTGCTGATCCCTAACTGTTGCGATATAGACAGCAGAGGAAAACTCGGTAATTTTTTCTTCAGATTTTATTATCTAATTCTGTCGTCTATCTCCTTCTTGTGACCAACTCAGGGAAGAGGAGAGAGCCCACAACACAATCAACATTGACCACCGCTGCATTTCGTCTCTTTAACTCTTGATTACTTCTATGAATATATACAATACCAAATTCTAGAAAAAATGTGTTTATGTTTTCTGCATGGACCTCCAGTAGTGAAATACCTTAAAAAGTGATATAATTGTGTATCTAACTCTGGCTGTTCTAGTAACGAAGTTGTATGTTTATTAAAGAGATTTAAAAAAGCAATCTGTTCATCCCCATCACTAAATTCTCCTCTATCTTTTTATAATCTATTAAAATCTGCTAACACCCTAACTTTTTAGCTCTTCTTTTGATAATACTACATATACATCTCTATGCACAAACATATTCTCTAACTATGCCCACTCTCAACCATTCAGATATGCACACAGCCTCATCCACACACACACACACACACACACACATACACACACACACATATATATATATATATATATATATATATATATATATATATGCTACGTTTATATGAATACAGTGTCATTTATATATAGTCACAACTATTCGCACGAAATATGTGCATTATACAAGAATATACAGTGTCACATTATCAACAGCCGATCAATCTTTTCTTTTAATCAATAAAATAGTTATAAAAAATATTTCTTTAATAGAACAAGAAATCTTTAAGAGGTGGGACTAAGCCACATGAATCGTATAAAATTAAAAGCTTTCCGAAGCAATTACAGTATTTCTCTATCTTTCTAAAGTGGCCAAGAAAACTACTGTCTATAGCAATTGAGTAAGCTCATTTTGTGACTTACACTGTTTCAATGACTTACCAACTTGCTCCTATTCTTGTGAAGATTCTTTTAAAATAAAGATGGCTGCTCTTGTTGAGCAAAACTGCAGAAGTCATGGGTCAAGTACAAAAAGGAAAAGAAACTAAGTCAAGAAGAAAAGTTGCATGGCCGTCTTTATTGGCGACTCTTTTCAAAGCGTCCCTTGGACTAATGTTGGTTGATTAGTTGAGTGTAATGACATATCATCAACTCTGGGATTATTGAAGGTGCCCGTGGTGTAGTCGTTATCGTCGTAGGAAATGGACACGGCGACACGAGTTCAAATCCTGGACGAGACTGATTGCATTTCACATAGCACTAATACCCTTGGGAAAGGTATGAATCCAATTATTCTCCCTCCAGCTATGGGTAAATAGTAGGACAGACTAGGTTCTTCAGCCTTGGTTAGGCGACTAGTCTAGGAGAAGGAAAACTCTGAATTCAAACCTGTTAAACTCCGCTTAAAAACTGACCTTGTGTCATATCCTGCCCGAGCGGAGGGGTTGGTAAATAGTATCAACTCTGGGATTATTTTATGCCTTGCTATTAGGGGATCGCGTACATTGTACATTTATATTTACATATACGAGGATCATTAAATAAGTTTCCAGACTTTTTTTTGTATGGGCACTCTTATTGATAGTACACACATGAAACTCTAGTCCCCTTCGACTTAATCTCCTCCGGTTGCAATGCACTTGTTGTACCCTTCCAACAACTTCTGGAAGGCCCCATGGATGTGTGAGCGTGCCAATGACCTTCGTCACACCCTCTTTCATCTCTTCAATTGTCTCATAACGACAGCCTCTGAGCTTAGGGAATAACCATAAGTCACAGGGAATAAGGTCTGGACTATAGGGAGGCTGAGTAACTGTCTTGATGCCCATCTTGGTCAAATCGTCTGTGACAAGGATGGAGTTGTGGACTGGTGCATTGTCCTTGTGGAAATGCCACAGATCCGATTTGAAGAGTGCTGGCTTCTTCCGACGGAATCTCTTCCTGAACTCCCTTAGAACGTCAACATAGTAACCCTAACCCTAACCCTTTGGCCAATTAAATCTGGTGTATTGACTTCTTTACTCCTCGCACACCTCTCATCATCCCTCACAGACTCCCTACCCTCCTTGAATCTCTTATGCCACTCAAAAACTGATGCTCGATGTAAGATGGTCGAAAAGCAGTCTGAAGCATTCCATAGGTTTCTGTGGCATTTTTTTCCAAGTTTAAAACAGAATTTTATTGCATATCGTTCTTCCAAAGTGTCCTCATGTCCAGATTGCATTTTTGAAATTCCCCAGCTGTGACAATCAGGCTTTAGTAGGGTGTATTCCAATTCATGCTGTAGCTGTTAATTGGAGCCTGAAATCATAAAAATTGGTCAGTCATCTCATAAGATGTATAGCAATAATATAGTGAATTTTCAAGAGTCAACGACTATTTTAAATGCCTTTCCAAAAAAGTCTGGAAACTTATTGAATGCACAACGTATGTTTCTTAAGTTTTTTTTTATTCTTTTAATATATATTTTTTTTTACGATATGTAAACGTCCTCTGAAACAGTTTTCTCAGAATAACCTGTATATTGCTGATCATGATTATGATCATGATTTTTGGTGGAATTTTACTTCTCTCAGGAAGGCCAAAATGTCTTCAGTTTCGATATTTTGAAATACGTCCTTTATATTGCTCGCCTTGAAAAAAGTTTTCTAATGACAGCAAAATCTCCGCATTTTATTAAACATTTAACTGCGTTTAGTATTTGATATGCTATACACTGAGGTTGTTCCTCTAGTTTGAGTAAAAATGAATGCATAAGTCTTGTATGACCAATTTTTGATGTGATGTATATTTGTGAGGGATATGTAAATTTCAACTCATCATTTAAACTCCTGTGTGAACACGTGGATGTCAAACCTACATTAAAAATGCATATCATTTTTTAATAATGTCATATCGAGTGGCTCCATACTTCCTACATCGAAAAGATTGCTAAGCAAAATTTCCGATGTGTGAGCAGATGTGTTCAAATCTTTGAGTCAGACAATTTTTTATTCAAGGTGTAAATTTCTATTCTAGATTTCGCTTTAAATTTTCACTACGAGAAATGACGGAACGATATTCGTCGAAAATACCGCAGAACACTATGTAACTCCTGTTGAACTTTTCAAAAACGTTTGAAAGTCAAAGTCTATGCTAATCAGCCCTTTCTCCTTTGTTTTGAAATGCAACTGCCTGTTTCTTGACAACTGGTATCTGCTAAGAAGCTCTAATAAATATATCGACTTTAAAACGGTTGTTCTATCTTCCAGCAGACAAGAAATTGTTGCACTTCGATCGGCCAAGTTTCAAAGATATTAAAAAATAGATTATTTTTCCAACATATACACTTATCTACTCGGATGGCTTCAATCTATGATACTAACTTTTTTTTAAATCCTCTTATTTCGATTTTATTAAATATTTAAAAAACTTCTTGACCTTCCACACTATTTAGCCAACACTTTCTACTTATATATATATATATATATATATATATATATATGTGTGTGTGTGTGTGTGTGTGTGTGTGTGTGTGTGTGTATTTGTTATTCACTTACAACAGCTGTTACCTTTTCTACGGTAAACTTGGTGTACGAAAAAGGTGATTTCTTATTCGTTCGGCAATCTCAGATACCCTCTAAAACGCACAGAAATTGATCATTATTTTGATTGAATATTCAATTTTATTATTCACCAGTAGAATTTAACAATATTTTAAAAGAAATGAGTTTCTGAGGTGTTTTTTTAAGGTGGGTAACTGTTTAATAGATATTCTTTTAGTGTGACTCCTAGTCGCAGCAGGTTGGGTCATAGAAGATGTAATTCGTTGGTGATCTTTGTTGAGGGTGACCCGAAGGCTTCCTTTTCGATAGCTACAACACCAAGGTGTAGGGAAGGGGGCTACTCCTTTCCCCGGATTGCTCCACTTTACCCTTGATACCTACCTTATAATGCTGACGAGGCATCAAGTACCATTTATGAGTTTTTGGTATGACTCAACCAGGGATTGAACCCAGGTCTCCCGGGTCATTGGCAAAAACTCTAACCATCGTGCCAGTGTTCGGTTCATAGTATTAAAAGTGTGTGTAAGTGCATTGAGCCGGTAAGTTACAGATATTATGTCAGAAAAGTAATCAAAGCTGAAACTTCTAAAACCTTGCAAGCGCAAAATAGATGAAATTGGGCCGTAGCCCTTGCAAATGAATAACACTTGGTAAATCATAATATAATATATACGAATTTCATTTCTGAAAATAACAGCCACTCGTATATTTCGTGCCAGAAACATCGAGAAGAAAGCGATGTTTTGGTTCATTTTCTTTAATATCTAAAGAAGAGGTATCCGTGATGTTTTAGCTGACATGGATCGTTGTAAGCGAGTTCGAACTCCAGTCATGGCATTTGGCTCACTTTTGGACTAATCATCATCATCATCTTTTCGTGCCATCGGCATGGATATCCCTGACCCTCTCTCGCTACCCCTTCCTATTGTTCATCGCTTCTGGCTGGTCCCCAGGGCAACACCCCGTATCATCACAGAGCTGCTGTATGTAGGTTCGAGCTGGTCATCCTGCTTTTGCTCGGCCATGTGAAGGGGTCCATACGAGTAAATCGCTTATGAGCTTGTCCCTACTTCTCCATTAGTGTCCTGCGTGTCTGGTTCGTCTAACGTAGATAGTTTTCGTGAAGGTGGCCGAACAGCTGCTGCTTTGTAGGGTGTTCCCTCTAGGACTTGTTCAATATTGCTCGCTGCATTCTTGTGTAGTTGCCGTTAAACTTTCTCTCCAGCCGTTTAATTAGCGTTCATGTAGTGCATCTATATAGCAGTATCGACACGATTGTTTGTTTCATTTTATCGGTCAGGTTTGACTTCCATATGACCGATAGCTGTCCATGCCTTTGCTAGTCGCGTGTCGATGTCTGTCTCGGTAGATGGACTGATACCCGGGTAAAAATAAGAAATACCTTATTGCTCCTGCTATAAATGCAAGTACAGTTTCTTTTTACAAGTCTGGCTTTGCTATTTTATAACCCACGAGGACTGATATTTCCATTCAAGAGCAAAGAGAAAGAGCAAAAAAATAAGTGTCTAAACTTTAAATAAATGCATGTGTACAACTCTTAAAGACGAATCTTTACAAATTAAAAAAAAGCAAATCATTGAAAAAGTCTTGATATTTTTAAATTGAAAAGTTCTTGGCGGAATATGATGTAGTGCCAATACAGTTACTTCCATGCTAGCAAAATAATGCGAACTTTTCTTCCATCGGAAACAGTTAATTCCTCTCAATTGATCGGCCGATTGATTTTAATGGCATATCAACCAGTGTAGGGTATGTTATGCACAGACTTCAGGTAGTCGCCTTCATTCTTCGGTTATATTTACATTTATTGTGTAATTGTTGCTTAAAAGATTTTTTGCTGCTATTTTTGTTGTTTTGTTTTTTTTTGGGGGGGGTGCCTGTTTGTTTTTGTTTTTAAAGGGCCCTATTGAACATGAAATATTTTTAAACAGAATCTTTGATTCAAAGATGGGATTCTTTCGGTACTACCAATTCGGATTCTTCCTAAAACTCCAGAACTGGAGCTTCACCATCCGGTGCAGTTTAAGACGCCTTATTCCTCTGCAGTGTCTTGCAAAATCTGTCTTGCAAAACCTGCTGAAATGGTGGATAATTCTTCTTAAGGAAATATTTTGAGATCGCTGATGATATTAAGAAAATACGTCAACGTAACTTAAAATATGAGTATCATCGGTGCTTTGACCAATATAAAACTCGCTGGAATAAATAGGTATTATTCTTGTGAAAGTCAATGTCTCCTTTTACTGTTTTTTACTCACTTGGTAAATAAAGATTCATACTTGATATTTTTCAACACACTTCATACTTAACCAATGGCCGCTTTGATTTCCGTTATCACTACTGGGATGAAACCTTTACGTACTTCATCATTAAATTATTCTTTATCTTCTTATTTGATAATTGATATTTTTCATTCTTTCTTAGTGGATGTTCTCAATTTGTTTCTTAATTATTCTGAGTTAACGATTCCTTTGCATTCTAATCGTTTTCACTTCAATCGTTGCCTCAAGCAAATGTTTTGATGTCAATCGATCTCCTTGTCAATGTCCACAAACCACTCGATCATCATCTCCCCATATCCGACTAGATTTCTTGTTGTATCAGCCATCACGATATATATCGATACACGCAGGTGGCTTAAGGAGCAGACAAATAGCGAGATAGGAATTTATTCCACCCTCTTGAATCATCAGCCGCAGATTTCAATGCCTTTTAGTAATCTAATGAGATTTTGTTTTTCTAGTCACGAGAGACATGGGTAATAAGACGAGAAAAATCATCGACACGCATGAAGCAAATCAATAAGTGAATACACATGCAAACACAAAGTTAATTTAGCACAAGATGGAGACATCATGCTCACAAAAAAGTGGAACTTTAGCCGTAAGGGTCAGTTTTATTTATGGCCAGTACAAGTCCCGTTCAGAAATATGGGCAATAGTACAGTGAAAAAGTTTTGTATTAATATTAGAGAAACGTGTTATAGATCTTTACCTCGGATGTGCTTTGTTACATGGCCCTTATTCTATGATCGGCTGGAGTCCGTCTTTTTGTTCTTCGTTCTTCCGTCGCCTCATGTCACTGTTTCTTATGCTATGTTATATGCTATGTTACATGCTTCCGTCGCCTCATGTCACTTACCTTTCTTCTTATTCGTTGATCTTCTGTTGTCATCTCCAGTTGTTCTAAGTTTTTTTTTTTCTCTGCTGGGATGATGAATTACAAAGCGAGCAAATTTTCATGTGCACATTTCATTTTGTTTCTTGGTGACTTTTCTCTCATCACTCTTCCGACTAAACGAGGAATCGGTGAACTAGATGGAATATTCAAACGTTTGAGATGACAGTCCTCCTCTATCTTATTTCTAAACTCTAGCACGTGATTTCAACCATCATTTTAGAGCCGTGGTCTCAGATTGACCTCGAGTTGAATAGCTCCCCGTTATACTGATCAACAAGCGGTTTTTTCCTTACGATTAATGGCTTAGGACTTGATTTGAAGGCTGCACTACGTGTCGATAATCGATCTCACCAATCTATTATGTAACACACACCGATGATCAAAAAAAAAAAAAGATCAGCTAAAGTATTTAATTAAAAAGAATAGGCAATAGTAGTCTAACCACGTCAGTTCTTTCTTCAAACAATAAAGCTCACGGAAAACGGAACTTATAATACACCCAGGGTCATCAGTGAAAATGAGTTTCAGGTTATAACGTTAATCTACATCTTGTAATGAGGCTTAATTTCTTGACTTATGTTGAGTAGGAAATATTACTTTATTACCATTTTTCATTGGTCCACAATGATACGGAGTGGCAATTCCTGTTCAGGCCTCATCTATGTTTGAATTTTATTCGTAATTGATTGAAATACTTGATATCAATCATATAACTGTGTGGCAACATTTTTAATGCAATGGAGCATTAAAAATAGTTATGATAGCAGTCAAACATTTATAAATGAATAAAATTTCGTCATACAGAGTTGATATGCCCTCAAACAAACCAAGTGACTAATATGCGACAATGCAATATTCAAGCCCAGAATATAAAAAGAAGTGTATATAGAATTCAGGGTAAAATTTAGAATATCTAAGAATGTTTAAGTAACATAGCAGAAACATAAAAGAGAAAATGTAAAAAGAATCCTGATAATATATATATATATATATATATATATATATATATATGGAGGGAAATAATGGATTGTAATCCGACAGTTTGTACACATCCATTGTTTACTTAACATCACAAATATAACCCCTCATAGCCCTGATGATGGTTCTGTAGAACCGAAATACTATAGTGTCGACGTTGTTTCTCAATAAATCTCTCCTTCTACTGGGATTAACTTGTTACCAATTTTTATTAACAAACTGTCGGATTACAATCCATAATTTTCCTCCATTCTGTCCCATTGACTAACAAGATCCAAACCCATTCTCCCATTCTGATATCTCATATGAATATTTTTTTTAAATATATATTTTTTTTTCTGGAGGTTCAATCGATTAAGGCTTTCGTCAAAGGAAATGGTATCGAGCACAAGTGTCCAAAACCTGATCCATTTCACTTCGTATTAATGCCCCTTAGAAAAGCATTTATACCCTCATGTATTGGTAAATAGTAGATCAGCCTCAGTTTTTTAGCCTTGGTTAGAAAATGATCTCGTAGAAGGAAAACTCTAAATTCAAACCAGCAATATCATTCTTCAAAAATGAACTTGTGTCATAAATTTCCGGTAGCTGGGGATTTTCACTAAAAGAATTGAAATATGAGATATAAAACAGTGAATAAATTAACCCAGAAATCTTTACATAGAAGAAATGTGAGTTAGATTTTAAATCAATGTCTAACAATATTTTGGATAAAAGCTTAGTTTACTCTTCTTTTAATTCAGCCTGAAATATATGAGTTGCCTGGATATGAGAATAAACCAATTTTAGCCAAAATTGTCCGACTGTTTTCAGACCTTTCATCTTAAAACCCATTCTATTCCCAAATCCAAATTTTTGAAAATTTGAGTTGAAAACCCAACTACAATAGAATTCAAAATTAATAAGATGGTACTACAAATACTAGAAGCCCCATATATCAAAGCAAAAAAAAAAAAAAAGAATTAATAGAATTAACTTTGGAAATAGTAAAAATAGTTTGAAATTCCTTTACTCTTTTTTTTTGAGAGTCTATTTTTCTTCATAATATTCTATTTCCATCGATAGCGTTCTGTTTTTAAATTTGTTCGATGTCATCCTTATCTCCTTTATATCCAACGCTGCATTTACGTAATATTGTAAAATTATTAAAAAAAAAACTCTTTACACATGCAAACAGCCCCTAATAATGGCCTATGTAATATACGAAAGCGCTCGGAACAATTTTGGTAAATTTATCTTCTTATTCCAACCAAAAATCCTCACACTTCTCAGGAAACTAGAAAGGATCTTAATAAAATCATATAGATAAAATATGTCTTTATTATTTAGTCAAACATTCTTACATAATTTATATATACATATACCTACAGAGTCAGAAAAAATGTACCTTAGTTTCACCTAAACGGATCATCAAGATGTTTCTGACAAAAGAAGTGATGGACAAAAATATATCTAATTAATTAAAAGACCATCAGAATAAAAAAATAGTAATAAAAGCATACCTACATGTACATGTATATATATATATATATATATATATATATATATATAAACCGGATTTGGTATTGATGTTTGGTTGGTTTCTTTGGTGAATGGTATATCAACCTTTGTAGGCTATTTAATGCCAAAGCCATTCTCCTAGAAGAACAGTAGTGGCACTATTTAACCTATAGCTGGAAGGATAAGGGTGTTCATGCCTTTCCCAAGGGTATTTGCCCAAATGTGAACGTAATAGCGCGGCCAGAGTACGAACTTGCTTACTACGATTCCGCAGTCAATCGCTTAAACCATACACCACGAGGCACCCCCCGATTTCCCATTGAATAGCCTACAAAGGTTGGTATTCTATTAAACACAATCGATAAGCGACCTTACACAGCGGCTTATGTATAAAGCTTTGAATAAAAAAAATATGCTTCACTATATGGTTTTAAGTATTTAATCCGACAATTCTTTGTAGATACTTAAACAATTCTTCAAACCTCCTTTGAATTTAAATGCCTTTTCAAATTATACATCTCTAAAATCAATACAGCCAGAAAAATCGTAGCAAATATTTCATGCAAGGTTATGTTATCGTCTTGGGTCACTCAAAAATGTCTACCGTATAATTAGTTGCAACCTCGTTTCAACTTACGAAATGTTTCACGGAGCTCAATGTAGTGATGAAACGCTGCTCTTCAATATGAATAGAAATACTGAATCATCTGCACTTCAATATAAACAGAACTTCTGAATCACGAGTTAGCTGCACTTCAGTATAAACAGAACAATTGATTCATGAGTTAGCAGCACATCAATATAAACAGAATAATAGAATCTTGAATTTGCTGCACTTCATCATAAACAGAACTTCCGAATCTTCAGTTAGCGGTACAACAGTATAAACAGAAACAGTGAATTATGTTAGTTGGAAGAATTTTCGAAAGGAGGGTTATTTTTGTTCTCCATAAAAAGCGGATGTTTCAGTACGTTTAATATATCTGCAAAATATCGAACAGTTTGAAATCGATAGCTACATCTAAAGTAAGAATATAGGCAGTGGTACCGAGTGTTTGTGGTTAATACATAGGTGCTTGCAAAAAAAATGGTGCTCTAAATAAAGATGGAATTTTAAATACATAAACAAATATTGGTATGCGAGAATCCAATGGGAATAGAATTCTTTAAAAAAGTTTTGCTAGTCTAGAATCCTAAATGCTACATCACACAAGATGCACCAATTAAAAAAAAATCTAAGCATTATTTAGATTTTAGGAAACGCACGAAGAAAGAAACTCAAGTCTAAGAAGAAACAGATTTTCAAAAGTAAATTTCTGCCAGAAAGGTCTATGAGAACTATAACGTACTGCTGTTTTTTACACACACACACACACACACATATATATATATATATATATATATATATATATATATATATATAGGGTTGTTATTATATGTATATATGCATATGTGTAAGTGTGTCCGTATGAGAATATTGTTATAAACACACAATCACAAACTCACTCGAATGCGCGTCCGCACATGCACACACACACATCTCTCTCTCTTTCTCTCTCTCTATATATATATATGGTTTGTTGCTTGTTTTGATTCTTTTTTATGTTTCATGGCATATTAATATTGTACGTTATTTAATGCCAATTCCTGTTCATGTATTGTTGTCACCTTGTTAGGGGCCAAAAATAAAGACACAAGTGAGGAACTGAGTTAAACAAATATATTAACAAAGAATAGTAAAACAACATTTAAAAATGAGAGGGTTACCAGCGAGACTATTCGGCCCAACTGTCAAGGCTGTCTGCTATAAGAAGTTTTCGCGATGCGTGAGTAACTGGTTGAGATCCATCTGGCATTGTGTGATGAATACATGCTTCAATGTCATACGAGCTGGGGTCGTTGGTAACTATAATGTTCAGATCTGGGTGAGAAACAAGTTCAACGTCAAGACTGGCATTTGGATATCACTCCCAATCCTCTCTTTTTTTCAGAAGTTCGTTTAAAGGAGTACGTAAGTTGTGCATATTAGGTATAAACACTTTTTAGTAATTTGCCAGTCTTCAGAAACTTTGTAAGGCAGAAACATTGATTGCAGTTGCCCTTTCTGGGTTTGGGCTTCTGCCATCTTTGTCTATAATGTGCCCCAAGTCTTTAATCTTCTTCATAAACAAATTGCATTTGGATTCTTTCAATTTGAAACCGTGCTCATGAATTCTTGAGAAGACTTTATGAACATCTTCCTTATGTTGTTCTACATTTTGACAGTTCATTACCATGTCGTCCAATTATGCTACTGCGTAGTCTAGGTCGCTAAGAATAGAGTCGATTACTTGTTGGAAAATTGCCGGCTAAATTTTGACCCCGAACTGAAGACGTCCGAACTTGTATGACCCACGATGAATGTTTATACAGAGTAACTTAGAACATTTTCCTCCACCGGTATTTAAAGATACGCATCACTGAGTTCGATTTTTGAAAAAATCCTCCATTTAGTTTCATGAAAGTTTCTTCCAATCTTGGTAAAGGATAGAGATAGTCTTTGAGTGCAGCTTTAAGCCCCGTCGAGAAATCAGCACAGACCCGGATCTCCTTGACTTCTTTCTTGCATAGACGGTTGGTGAAGCACATTGACTGTGCACAATTTTCGACAAGAACCCAGTTCTTTCTAGACTATCGAGTTCATCATTTATTTGTGGTAAAGAGACGAAGGGCGCATTTCTTTGTTTTTTAAACACTGGCTGGATGTTATCTTTTAACTTGAATTTTTCCGTCATCTTATTAAAACGACCAAGGCCGCCTGAAAAAAGAATCTTCAGGAAAAGTTTCATTTAAATCTTTAATTAAATTTTTGCCTCGGTGGTCAAGTTTTCGCGTTTTTGGCAAAAGGAATTAATTGGCATGTCCCGCAACTTAAATTTCTCCATTCAGTTGATGCCAAATAACTATTCTGTATTCTTTACGAACGTTTTTAGTTTTAACGACCTTCCTTGAAAGGTTACATTTGTCATAATTTCTTCCTCAAACTTGATTTTCTCCCTTGGCACTCACCTGGCCATTTTATTAGATCTTAGCAAGGTTAGTTTTCCCAACTTTTTCCAAGTGTGTAGACTTATAATTTTCAAATTTGATCCAAAATCCAACAGTTTTTGTATATTCTTATTTTCGATTTGTAATTGCATATATTTCCTGTGGTTTCACCTGTCTTGTTCATCTAGTTTTGTGGTTTTTACGCAGCTAATAACTTTTTTCTCACTCGGTAGTTAGGCACTTGTTATTCTGGTAAGGGCAATCCTTATACCCATATAGTGACCCACAACAGGAACACGGGTTAGTGGACAAGGTGTCCTGTTTCTTTTTGTATTGGTTTGATTTCGGTAAATGTCAGTTTGCTTGTTTTACGAGATAAGTTATAGTTCGCAAATTTGGTGTGTTCCATGGTGCCTCATTTTCAAAGTAGTTGGTGAACTTTCTAAGAGTCTGCCCAATTCATGCAATCAATGGCGTATAACTCCTCGAATCTTCTCAAATAGACGGCAAACGTTATATCATCGTCCGGAGAATATGTAAAATTGTTTATTGTGCCACAGATCGTGTTTTGTGAGAACGCATTTTCGTCATCAGTAATGTGACATTTGTTTGTCAGTTCAAGCAAGTTTCTTTGCTCTTGTTGAGTTTGAAGTAGAATTTCTTCAAGTTTTTGTTGTCTGATTTCTGTTTGTTTGTAATGGAAGCCTTTCTTCTTCAACTCACTTTTGAAATTAAAGCTGTTTTTTTTTTTTTTTCAGTTTGTTTTTCGATTTCAAGCCGTTCTTTTTATATATCCAGCTGGAGTTGATCTATTCTTTTTTTGCTGCTCAAGTTGTTTCTCTTCCATTTCTTTTTTGCTATTCATGTTGGAATTTAAGATAATCGAGCATGGGGTATTTAAGCTCGTCCATGTTTATCAGCGTCTTTTTTAGGATTAAACCGAAACATAATATAATTGAGGTGAAAAGCTTTTCTTTTTATAAATAAAAAAGTGATTTTCTTACTAACTCAGGGAATCGCAGGTACTTTTTTTTTTTAAAGTGAATTCTCGTAGTTTAGCGCTTCGTGTTCAATGTAACTTAGTTACACTATATTTTTGTTCGGTTTCTTTTTCTGGATTGCCAAAAACAAAGTGAGACGAAAATAGAGTTTTTTTCTTCTTTTGTTCGTTTTCCTTTTCGAGATAGCCAAGTAATGTAAAGTAGAACTAAGTGTGACGAAAATATATTTTTTTACGTCCAATGTTGAACTGTAACGGTGCATAAATAGTAATCCCAGGACGGGAGTTTATTTTACTAGACTGACCGCCGCTGGCAAGGAGTTTCCAAATTCACTTTACATCCGTCACCAAATCCTTTAATCTTCCTACCCCCTCGGATTACGGAAAACATGGACCTCTAGATTAAGATAAAATATTATTCACTGTAGTCGGCAATTCCAATTTCCCGTGTAATGTTTTTAAAGGCGAATGAGACATTTAGCGATAATAAATTGAAGCGAATGAAGCTGAGAAAAATATATGTAAAAGAAGGCAACTCGATAGGTAAACAACACAACGAGGGGACATTTAAAATATAACAAAGTTTTAATACGTGAGGACCAAACAAATATTTAAGGTGCCGGCTATATTACACCAGCGGACAGTTTTAAACACAAATGTGTCTCTCTTTCTTCTTTACTTTTAAAACTTGAAAAGGTAGTTACGTCCACTCGTTCGTTTACAGTTTATGAAACGAATCTCTTCAGTCTATTTCTTTCCTTTTCTTAATACATATAAGTTCCAATATTTGGGAAGGTTAGGAAGAAAAACAGTTTAAGATGTACTTAGTTTTTAACGGGTTTAATTCGCAGCTTCCTTTCTTTTACGGGGAGCGGCGTTTCTTTAGAATCTGGCGGGAAGGCACCTGTTATCTTCTGTCCAAAGATTCTTTCCGCTCTTCCCCGGAGTTTTGGCGATAGTTTCAACACATCTTGTCACGCCGATTGCTGTCCAAGAACTGAAATTCTTTATCCCTATTTCATCTGACGAAAAGGGTACTACTTCCGGCGCTAGGGCTTCGGCCAATCATTACGCTCCTTCCTCCTCCTCCACCTCATTCGGTCATGCTACTTAATGGCCTACATTCCTTCTCTGTCCACCCAATTATGGAGTGCAGGTAGTTTGACCTTTATTTCTAATTTGGATTCGTTATTTCGTTCACAAGGCTGGCCGCGAGCAATTGACCTTCATTCATATCCCTCTTTTAACGGTCAATCTTTGGGGCCTGTTAATTCAAACACAGAAGGGTAGGGGAAATTGATTTTACTTCTCCCCTCTCAGTGGCATACCACGTCACAGAACTAATACTGACAATTTCCACAAAGTCCTTTTTGTGTCCTCAAGAGTTCTTAAGGGTCTTTGTCACCAAATTCTTTGTTAGGGGCCAGAAATAAAGACACAAGAGAGGAAGTGAGTTAAACAAATATATTAACAAAGAATAGTAATACAACATTTGCAAATGAGAGGGTTGCCAACGGGACTATTCAGCCCGTCTATCAAAGCTGTCTGCTGGAATATTGCCTTCTGCCTAAGAGCAGTACCTGCTGTTAATTATAACTAAAAGTATTCATGCATGTCTGGGTGAATTACCCTATTTACCAAACCCTCCACTCGGGTAGGATATGACACAAGCTCAATTTTTAAGCGGAGTTTAACAGGTTTGAATTCAGAGTTTTCCTTCTCCTAGACTAGTTGCCTCGCCAAGGCTGAAGAACCTAGTCTGCCCTACTATTTACCCCTAGCTGGAGGGAGAATAATTGGATTCATACGTTTCCCCAAGGGTATTAGTGCTATGTGAAATGCAATCAGTCTCGTCCAGAATTTGAACTTGTGTCGCCGTGTCCATTACACCACCAGCACCTCCTACTGGATAAATTACCATAACATAGATAGATAGATAGATAGATAGATAGATAGAAGGCAATATTATATTTAAACTAACTAGAGCTAATTTAATCTCATATCGTTTATGAGTTTAAAGTATTGCTACGTAACACAAAAAAGTCCCAAAAATTCACTCTGAACTGACCAGCAAAACACGTGGCGTAACGGTTATAAGCATTGGTTCGCTAAGCTTTTAAGTGACTAATCTTCTGGAGCTTGCAATTTCAATCTGGACAGCCGACGAGTAACAATACAGGAATACTCTTGTACCTGGTTATGGTTAACGTAATCAGGGCAGTCGAGCCCCCTTGGTTCAAAGTTACGTGGAGGCTCCTGTGTTCGATAAGAAACAACTGAAGAAGGCTAGAGGAAACATCGGCCGAGCTGTTATGAATATAACAATGAAGACAACAATCCGAAAAGCCTGGATGATAAAACTCATCAGTTTTCGTCTCAGAAATTCAGACAATTGATTATTGCTCAGTCAGTTGGGTCCGTAAAATACACCGAAAACACCTCTGCAGAGGGATAAGACTCCCCCTGCAAGAGTCCTGGATGACATTAAAAAACCTGATGCTGAGCTTCCAGTGATACTGGAGCTATGGGGAATGCCGAATACCCCTTCATTGCCATCGCTCCTAAGCCCACTCTGGCCCCGAATGGTTGCATCTGATAAGGCCCTATCAATGGGTAAAAATAGAACTAAAATGCGTACTTATGAGAAACTGAATTGTTTGAAATAGAACAGTTTTTAACATTGAAGCTATATTACGCTAAACTGGATTATTCGAAATAGATCTGTTTTGACATTTAACTGTGGGTAAACAAAAATTATTCTTTTACTGATTTAAATTGTTTAAATTAGCCCTCTTTGACTAAACTGAATAGCTTGAAATAGAAATGTTTTTGACAATTAAACTGTGTACTTATGCTAAATTGAATTGTTTGAATTAGAATAGTTTATTAGTATGAAAATGGATTTGGCATTAAATAACCTACAAGGGTTGATATGCCATAAAACCTAAATAACCAAACAACCGACGACTGATTATTTTAGATTTGATGTTATTAGTCTTATTAGACATGTAATTAAGACTGGTCTTTTTGTTTGGCTTGTGTTGTTTAAAATGGTTTCTTATTGTGTTGTTATTATTATTTCTAGGGTAATTAGGTTTGCGTAAGAAAGGTTTTCCTAACTTGTTGTTGTTGTTATCCCTTGAGAAGTTCATGTGATTTCTTCTCCTATTATGGGATGTGCTGTAGAGAGTGTCGTTTAACTGATTCTGAATATGTCGGTATGAGTAATGGTTGGCAAAATTTTGGAGTAAGGGTATATGGAATGATTTCAGTTCCATTTTTGACAAAAATGTAGTTTTTTTTACTGACTGGCGGCTACTTTCTGAGCAGTTGGGATAATTCATTTGTGTTTAATGGGGGATTCATTTTTTCTTTGGATAGGGTTGTTTGTATGTGAAAATAGTGTGATGATCCATTATATATATATATATATATATATATATATATATATATATATATATATATATATATACATACATTTATTTGTGTTGCTGTTTCATGGTATATACACATTCTGGGGTTCTTTAATGCCAAATCCATCCTTTTAGGAAAAAAACTGTAGAAGTATTATTTAACCCGTAGATGATAAGGGGCTTCTTACCATTCCCAATATTATTTTTCCTAAAGTGAACATAATAGCGAGACGGGAGTTCGATCTCCCTCCCTACGATTCCGCTGTCAATTCGATTTAACAATTACGCCACGATGACCCACCATATATGTACATATTCATTATTTGTATATATAGATGTGTGTGTATGTGTGTGTGCATCTGTGTGTGTGTGTGTGTGTAGAGGATAATTTTTTTGTATGAGGTTCTTTATGTGTGATAATTATGTATATGGTTGATTATCTCTGATTTTGATTTGAAGTGTGTTTGTGTATTTGTGTAAATTTTTTTGTGCCTGTTTTTGGTTTTATTTCTTTCAATTTTTCATACTTTATATATATAAATATATATATATATATGCGTGTGTGTGTGTGTGTGTGTGTGTGTGTGAAAATTTATAAAAATATCAAAATGTCCAGAGCTTAATTTTTAAATCCAAAATCTAAAATGTCCATTGTGCTGTGTGCACAGCTGCGCATCGTAAATGATAATGTGATAACAATAACACAACTGACTTGTCAAAACGTTTTCATAGTGAGTTCTTGACACTCTCTGATTTGAATTCTCGATAGATTTTTATCAAGAGTTTTAGTGAAAAGAAAGGATAATGTGATGCGTAAGAGTCAAAATCAACATCATTTGTTCTTAAGCTGAAAATCAATCCCATGGAATAGCTTAGTTGACGGGGATACATAAAAAATAAAGATGCTTCATAACCTTTGGTACATATATATATATATATATATATATATATATAT
Organism: Sepioteuthis lessoniana; assembly: GCA_963585895.1. NCBI lineage: Eukaryota > Metazoa > Mollusca > Cephalopoda > Myopsida > Loliginidae > Sepioteuthis > Sepioteuthis lessoniana. The sequence goes on from OY757911.1 coordinate 126,446,864, forward strand.
ATATATATAAGTGTTTGAGTGTTGGCCAATAGCTTGGGAGATCGGACTTCAATCTCAGGTAAATCACACCAACGACACAAAAACTGATATTTGATGCCTCATTACTTATAAGGTATGGATCAAGGATAAGTGGAACAATCCAGGGAAAGGAGTAGTACCCTCCCCTACACCTCAGTATTGTAGCTATTGAAAATGGAACCTTCAGGTCGTCCAAATTATGTATGTATATATATATAAATATATAAATATATATATGGAGAGAGAGAGAGAGAGAGAGAGAGAGGGTCACACACACACACACACACACACACACACACACACACACACACACACATATATATATATATATATATATATATATATATATCAGACATGCAGGACACTGCTGGAGAAGCAGGGACGAGCTCATAAGTGATGTACTCTTATGGACCCCCACATATGGCCGAGCAAAAGCAGGACGACCATCACGAACATACATTCAGCAACTATGTGAGGATACGGAATGTAGTCCAGAAGACCTGCCAGAGGCGATGAACGATAGGCAAAAGTGGCGAGAGAGGGTCAGGGATATCCGTGCTACCAGCACGATATCACGATGATGATGATGATATATATATATATGTATGAAAATATTTTCATACAGGCAACCGTATTAAGACACATATATGTACAGATATATTTTTGTTTGTGTGTATCTATATGAGTGACCTTGCCAGTATGTAGGTGGGTAACATTGTTTTCTCTTGTAAATTGAATCACCATGAGCAGAAAATCCGATAAAGACGTGTGCGTGACATACGGAACCACTGTACAGACGTTTCGACCTTATTAGGTCTCATCAGTAGTGTATACCATGAATTCCTCCACTGAGCTACTGGTCCAAATTAACTTGTCATAGCAAATTGTGAGGCTAATTAATCTGATGTATCTTGTAAGTTACATGTGAGTTACAAGACACATCAGTCTGATTGGCCGGGCAATTACCATAAGTTAATTTGGAATCACTTGTGCGTGATGTGACCCAACAGGACAGGGGTAGAGTTTCGGCTCTGCATTCTGGGGTCCTTGGTTCGATCTCCAGTAGGAGAGATCACGGTATACACTGCGGCTGAGACCTAATAAGGTCGAAACAGCTGTCCAGTGGTTCGTATGTCGTGTGCCAGTGTTACCGGATCTTCTGGTCATAGTAATTCAATTTATAATGCAATTTCTCTCCTTAAAAAATAAAATCTATATCTATTGTCTTCTCTCTCCTTTAAATTCAATGTTCTCAATTACGTCTGTCTGTCTCTCAGACAATTTGCGTGTATAAGCATACGCTCATATGTGTCTGTGCGTGTTTCTTTTCTATGCACGTTTTATGTGTGTACGTGTTCGGATTTCCATGTGTCTATCGGTCTATTCCTAGGTAAGTATGTATGTATGCTTGCGTTTATTTCTTATAGCTAAGATAAAACTTTGCCTACAGGGATATAATTTACAATTTGCTTTAGAATTTTTACGAATTGATAAAAATAAACAGTTTGGATTTGCCAACACTTTCGGGGAAAAGAATGTAAATACAAATTGATTTACTTAGATTATATGATGGAAACAAAATGAAAATGAAAAAAACTTAAAACATCAAGACCTTATATATTCATAAAGGATATATTCTGATACATATTACATTTAATATATATATATATATATATGCATTATAATTTTACGAGTTTTATAAGCTAAAATATTGTGAGAGGTTCTTATTGTAAAGCAAGGAATATTTTACAAAGGAAGATGAGTGTCATTTTTTATTTGATAAATGAGAAAATATTTGTTCATCGAGATCTACGAATAAACAGCTTTTCTATGAAACTGACATCCATTAATTCTGGGTTAAGACATTATATGCGTCGAAAAGATATTTTTAAGCAAATCAATGTGTTTCAAATTAACCGAATTCTAAAAAACATCTACCGATTCTATATTCAAGACAAATACGTTTTCATTCGAATTTACGAAAAAGTGACCCATATTCTTACTCGATTGTTTGTTGTTGTTGTTTTTGTTTGGGAGGGGTTGTATTTGGAGTCGTTTTCTTCCTCATAAGTAAACAGTATTTATACACTTTATTTTCATTCGGATTTCTATTGATGGTAAAATTGGGGGGGGGGCAGTAAGGACGCGTCTTCTTTATTCTTTATTCAGAGGTTTGATACTAACAACTACGATATGTTAGATTAACAGTGTAATAGATGTCAAAGGAAGAGAAAGAAAAAAAAAGGAAAACTGATGTGTGAACAAACACTTGTTTCGTAGACTAAAGGTCATTATGACAAAATAAGTTGTCAATTTTTTTCATAACAAAACTTTGGATGAGTAAAACATTAGAATGTTAACCTTTCATGAATGGACTTTGATAGTTTGTAGGAAATGCGCGTTTTCGTATCGTAAGTTGAATTTATTATGAATGAAATGTGATAGCAAATATTATCAAAGTAAGTTGGCGACCGTAGTCGAGGGCGACCAGAAGGATTCCTTTTCAATAGCTACTACACCGATTGCTCTACTTAACCCTTGATACGTACCTTTTATTGCTGAGTGTTAAGCAAGGAGGTATCAAGTACCATTTTAAAAGTCTTTGGTACGACGAGACCTGGGATTGATCTCCGGTCTCCCGGACCATTGGTGAATACTCTACCCATTATTATATTATAAATGTGTGGTAATTTGATATTGAGATTTATTTGTCTGGCTGTGTTCAATTCGAGTCGTTCCGGCGATATTGGTGCGGCTAGGGTATATGGTTGAGGGAAGCATTATCACGAAATAGCACTGGAAGAGCAGCACAAGGCTTTTATCTTAGTCGGAATCAACCTTCAGAGAGCTAAGTAGCGCCAAACGGATAGAGTAAATAACAAAAAAACGGATATTGATTTCAAGGTGGGAGATTTTGTATATTATTAGAGTCATCAGAGATAGGGGAAACTGGATGAGATATTGAATCCATTTTACACAATAGTAGAGAAAATTGGTCTGCTTTCGTATAGAATTAAAGACCAGTTTATGAATAAGGTTACAAAGGCACGCACGGAAAAAACTTCGTGCTGCTAATGTCAAATATTCCTAAGCTGACCGTACCATGCATAAGACAACGTTACCAGCCCCGACAGATCCGGATACATCATATGATGCAGATACCGAAGAAAGCGATTATTCAAGGAAGTGGGGTCAGCATCCGCCGTAATGTTCGGACAATGAATCAGATATCTCAATTATGCAACGTCACGCAGCAATGAGATAAGAACAAAGTATGAAGATAAGTGACGGTGAATCTAAGGTTGCCATTGATGATGGGGATAATATAGGGAAAATAGGAGAAATCTCGCTGGGAGGCCCAATCATAGACCTGCGTTGTTGAACATAAGAATAATAAAGACCCAGATGCAGCACAACAGGAAGTTATAAAGATTAAGAAAAAAAAGGAACTATCGGATAATATGTTACCACGGTTAATATCTCTAATAGGCAGCAACAGGAAAGGTCTAAAAATATCTCATTAATAAGTGAGCTGATAGAAGGATTTTGAACGACAAACAAAGAAAAAAGAAAAGACAATTTTAGCAAGATAAACCTTGTTCAACAAGTGGGCCGATGTTTATGTTTATATGGATAATTGAGTGTATTATAGACTTACAGCACGAAAATGAGGGCTTGAAGGAAGAGAAGAGGAAAGAGGAGACTGAAAGAAAGAAAGAAAGTTGGCGACTGTAGTCGAGGGTGATCCATAAGAAAGAAAAAAGAAAGAAAGGTGCGAAGAAATAATTTTTAAGCATTAAAAAAAGAGAAAAGAATGATATTTAGCAAAGTAAGGACATTGATTCAAAATAGAAAAAAAAATAGTTTGGGAAAAAGAAAAAAGAAAAAAGAGAAAAGGAAAGCTGAACAAACTTTAACAAAGGAGAAAGGAAAAAGGACAGAAAAAATAAACAGTAATGAACAATACAACATGTAATATATTTTTTTTTTTGTTTATTATACTTTTTTGCTTTGTATTGTTTTTTTTTTATTTGCCTTTGTTTTTTGTTTTGTTGTTTTCAATGTATTCTTGTGGTCGTTGCAGAGGAATGACAGAAGTATCGGTCAGATAAGATCGTTGAGTCAAACCCTAATTAACAACTACGGATAAATAATAACGCATATCTGTGAACCAAAAATTCTAGGAACATAGTTTTAAAATTTTTTACGGGTAAAATTTTTAGAATTTTAGTAAGGATGTTATGTATTGTGATATGGTAAGTTCAATTTATAAAGAGAACGAGAAGCTAATTTTGTGGGAAAGGAGAGAAAGAAAGAAAGAAGAAAAAAGAAGTAAAAAAGCAGACATAGAGTCTACGGGAACGGCCAACTGACTTCTGGGTGATTCAGGCTTAAGGAATAGTTGTAGGTCAGTCAATCACCAGGAAATGATGACGCTAACCAAAAATGACTTGAAAAAGACCGCAGGTCCTAAATTTTCTCTGTAGGTGTGGAACCACGGAAAATGGATGTCCTTCTCTCCGCCACCCGTCAGAAGTAAGAGACTACTCAGGTTTGAAACTTAGTTTGCAGCCGGACACGATGATATAAAGAAAGACTATAGAAGGCTAGATACGATGGTGAGGGCAGACCCCGCGAGGAAGCACGTGTGAGTATCAGAAGATAAAATGTGGACGAAAATTCAAAGTCAGTGTGCGCCTTCTATTGTTTTATTTCATTAGTTCTACATAATTTAATTAGACTTAAAAGAAACTTGCAAAAATTAGATATTCAAGATTGTATGTCGGATTGATACAATTGCAGATTCTAGAATACAGTAAGCCTGCACATATCAATGTTTATTCACAAGTTCTTACCATATCTTCTTAAAACAACGTTCACATATATCTTTAATGTTAAAGTGACAGTGATGCAATGCAGAAATAAAACAAAATTCAACTGATTTCTTTACATTTCGTTTGTTTTTTAAGAAGAAAATATTTCATCTGTTTTCGTCGCAATTGCAATTACAGAAGAACAGAGTCAAGAAGAAAAATAAATAAATGAAAATCCTTCAGATCGTCGCAAAGACAAGAAATCAAACAGCCGTCTTAAATGTACAAAATGATTATTCACAGGTCAGAGCTTTAGTGGAAAGCTTCTCGAGGTGAATTTGTGCTATCTTGCCTCCGACAGCCATCTTAGTTTTCCCTGCTTTTCCACAACATCAGAATGTTATTGTTGTATAGAGGGAAGAAGAACAACAACGCTGATGTATAAAAATATAATCTACTTCTTTTCCTCTTCTTACTTGAAAGTATGAAATGCGAAAGAGAGAGAGAGAGAGTCGAAAACAGATGACATGAACACAGAGTGTGAGATACGAATCTTCAATGAACCGCTTCTTCTTTGTTCTACTTTTGGTAGACTGGTAATGGGCCACCTGTTGGTATTGAATCCCCCTTAGTTCCTCATCGATCTCTACATCGACGAGTCTGGTATAGGGCTATCTCAAGGCTCCGAATCACCTTAGTCTATATTCGCTTCTCGACTTTTGCGAGTCTCATCAGCGCTATCTCAAGACACTGTATAATTTTCTTTTTTGCTCGCTTCTCTACTTTCGCAAGTCTCGTCAAAGGCCACCTCAAGTAACGGAATCATCTTAGATTTTCCTCGCTTCTCTTTTTTAACCAGTTTCGAGCAGCACATTATTTTCTCTACCTTTTAACCTTGGGAAGTCTGGTGCAACTCCAGCGCCTAGTAGCTCTTCTGCAGGTACTTTTTGTTGTCCCTTTTATATATAATTTCTTATGCACCCAAGCAAATCCAGCTGGTCACACCTGTCACTAACGCGTTGCACGTGGACATGCCTCCTGTCTAACATCCTACCGACGCAACTTACGCGTCACTTTCTTTGAGAAAGCAGCGGCCTGTTTTCTTCAGGAACGGGTACACGTCTTGTTATGCCAACCACACAAATTAAGCTGCATTTCTGCCGGGGTATCATCATGTCTACATAAGGAAACAGGTGTACACCCTGTTATGTCACGCATGTAACTTTTGCGAATGTCAAAGAGATCTTTTTGGTCAATGTACAACACTAGTAGCAAATGAAACGTACGACGGGTCCTGTTTCGTCCAAACTAAGCAAAGTTTAACTTCGTCACAAAATGCCTCTTGAATCCCGATCCTATTTGTATCACGATACGTTTTCACGATTTCTCCAAATCCTACAACTGTCCAAAATCTACGAAGCAATGTTGGATGTATATTTAAAAAATGATCAGAGATGCATCTCTTTTGATCAAGATAGCACTCTTTCTCACTGGACAAAAAACCCTTTCTGGAATACACTTATTTTTCTTTTCCATGTCACCTTGCATATGCAAATTTTACTAAAATATCTATGTCCAATGATATTTATCGGGCGTGATATTTAACGTATCTTCCTCAGTTTAACCAAAGTTCATATATGACAATAAGTAAATATTAAAAAAGACTTTATCTCTTTCTTAATCGTTCTGTTTACATTAGCCGGCGATTTTAATAATCCCTTCCGGAAGAATTGAAAAAAAAACAATAGAAAAAAAAAGAACAAAATGAATTTTATTGTATATAGTTTGGAAGAATATGTTTCACCATCCCCAGCTCACTATTATATCAGTATCTGTATTTACTATCGCAAGATCTTTGCTAAAATAAAATAATTAAAATTTTCCTAAAGTAGTTAAAGATTGTTGATGGTTAGTAAGGAGGTGCGAATAAATAAGTAATTTTAAAATGACAGCAGGTTGAAGAAAGTCTATTTGAAAAAGTTCAACATCTTGTCCAGTAGGCTTGGTGTAACAAGATATTCTTGATCTAGTACCCCGGACTGAAAATTGCAGATAGCCAAGATCGGTTATTTAAGTGGATGATGCCGCTCTCATGAAGTCGTAGTTGAAATTCAGGTCTTATGTGAATCCCAATAAAGAAACATGGGGTTCTCGATTCACCCTCTCATTTGGTGGTTGGGGTTCGAGGAGACAAGCATGAATAAACGTGTATGAGAAATGAGGAAAACCATTCAAAAATACGGAAATAGCCGCTTTCAGTAAGAACGAAGCTACTACCATCCATTTTTCAATTTCATTACAGATTTGGAGAGAATAATACAATTAAGGTTCAAACGTAGATTTGTTTTGTTTTTACTTTACCTATCAGCAGCTATCGGGCACAACGTTACAATAAACAATAAAATGATATTCCTCCAATTTGAAAATTGATGATTTTGTGGATCAATATCAGCGCTCATCCCAATCCTTATAATTTTTTTTGGAAAATGACTATTAAAATTACCTCTAAAGTCATTATTATGTTTTACGTTTAATTTACTGCAAATTAAATAAACTCACTAAATCCAAAATGAATTGATGTCAATCATAGTCTCAGGCAAAGCGGCTTTTAAGTGAGAATGAATTAAATTTCTTTTTTGACAATAGTCGATGAACTTTTTCGAATGTCTGAAGAAATAGTCGGTGAGTTCAATGAACGAATTCAAATTTTAGTACAGGCATGCTGTAAAAGAAACTTGGTCAAATACCATACACTCACTTACTGACATATTCTATGATTATAAGACCAACATTTAATTGTAAAACAGGCGTAATGGCAAAAGTGCTGGACTGCAGCCTCAAAATAAGTGGGTTCGAACTTCAGTTGCTTTATTATGTTCATTTTTAGACTTATAACCTTGGAAAAGTTATTTATGTTCTTATTCTCCTATGTGTTATACAGTATCATTACCGTTCTACAATGATGTCTTTGGCATTAAGTTACCAACGAAGGTTTATTGGCCACAAGAGAAAAGAAACCAAATCAAAACATGCTTGGCAATGCGTATTCCTCACGAAACTCAAACTTCACAAGTAAAATTTGTGTAAATATATGTAAATATAGCAGGTGTAAATAAACATTTATATATATATATATATATATATATATATATATATATATATATATATATATATATATATATGTATATATATATATATATATCCCCAGTAAGCTCCCTCTAAAAAACGTCTTCTAACCAATACGTTGAAGCAGGTGGTAAGGCTCAAGGTCTAAATCCCTAGGGAGTATGTAAATATCCATTATTCATCAATTCTCCGAGGCGAACTTTGAATTGAAGTGCAAGTATGGGTGAAATACCATTCAATGAATAAATGGAATATTTTTGAAAAGCAAACTCGCTTTTTTTCGATTTTTAACGTTTATAGCAAAAAATGTTTTAACCATGCAAAAATATCTATTGTTCGGCTATTCAAAATGATAGCTAATCAAACAGAGAGCTCTGATAGCTGACAACTACGAACCAGATGTATAGAGAAGCCTATTTCTGTCAAAAATATTTACAAATTATTTGAATATAGGTTTACCACTACGAGCAGAGACAATCGATGGAGTAGAAATACAGAGACTCTCTGGTAAAGAAAAGTTTTCAAGCACAGTGGTCAATAAAGAAGGTTATGCTGACTGTCTTCTTGGCCATGAAAGAAGTTATCGCTATTACTTTCCAAAAAAAAGATGCTCCTGTATATAGAGTTTAGTGGTGCTTACTCCTTAAGTAAATTTCATCTAATTCACTGATTGATTCTCGTAGATCTGCTAAAAAAGTTTTTAAATGACTTTTAACAACAACATTTAAAATTGGGCTCATGAAACATTTTGATACAGCAACAGAGTACAATTATTGTGGATATATGTGTATAGATTGTACATCATTGGAACTCATTATTGTTTGATTACATTCGACCCTAAAGTCAACAAAGTTTGACCAACTGTAAAATCAAGCTAATAAAGAAATTCACTCGCGGTCCTATGCATGTGGTCTAATGATAAGTCAGTTTTTTGGAGGGGTGGGACGATTCGTTTGTTGTAATAGCCAAAATGTAAGTTTTAGCAGGATGATAGAATCATTTTCAGTTTTCACTGGATTTCTCTGACCTTGTGCCTAAAAAGGTTTATTACCTCTTTGGCAAAAGGGGTATTTAATGAATATACATTTTCTGGATTTTGTACTTCACCTTGAAGCAATGGTTAGCACAATATCTTAGCAGCTTGGTATGCAAATTGTGTACACACTTAAAAGTCAGTTCGTTTACCTAACTTGAAATTGTATTTTCCTTCATAATAATAATGTATTTCTCACCTGATTTTCAAGTCAGGGAATATCTTTGCATTGGAAACATTGGTGAAAAATCAAATAAATCAATAAATAAATCAATTGATAAAAATTCTCCACTCCATTTAGTTTAAACAAATGTAGTAAATATCAATATTATATGTACTTATCATGACCCGGACTTAGCGTAGGATGTAATACGTGATCGTTTATTGATAAATATTTCTAAGAACAAAAGTAACTCGTTGAAATGCAGGTGGAAATGCATTAATTCATATGTAGTTTTAAATTAAGGTGTACAGTTTAAATTGATTTCCGCTTCATCAGATGACGGTGATGAAATTGATAAAAATCAACGAATGGATAAAAATAAATAATAGATTTGAAAAAAAATTATTAAAACGGTTTTAAATGTTGACTTTTAAAAATTTCAGAGTAGCTTTGTGCAATATGTCGACAAATTATTATAAAGTCAATGGAAAACAATATTCTGTAAATATATGTGGTAAGAAATAAAATCAACTGCTGATTGTTTAAAAGCTGAACTACTTGAAAAGTTAAATTCAGTGATTGAAAGACGGATGAAGCTTCCAGAATTCCAATATGTCATCATTAATACAGAGACATAAAATTATATAATTTACTTTCTGATGAGTAAAACTATATATATATATATATATATATATATATATATATATATATATATATATATATATACTTATCATCAATCGCATTGATAGCACAGATTTCCCTGAATCACTTTCGACATCTGACGCTGTCACCCATCTCTCTTGACTGGTCCGCCAGACAGTATCCAGTGTCTTCTCAGAGATTTACTGGTGAAAGCATGTGTAAGATTTCCTTAGAGTATGACGATTATAAGTTTGCCCTTACTTATCCAGTTTGTCTTACTCGGATCGTTTGTAGGATGGGATTTAAGTGGCCGTGCACCAGCTGTTATGTGTGAAGTTTTTTCCTGGATGTTTACCCTAATCCTGCACGTAGCAACCTTATGTATTTCCCATGGAGCTTTTCTGGATCCATACAATAGTACTGACACAACAATAGCTTAAAAAATCCTATTGTGTTTTATCATAGAGATTCAGATTTCCATATGATCGATAATCTCTCAATAGCTTTGTAAAGCTATTGTTGATATCGCTATTAGTTGAGTAGATATTGCTGCAGAGATATGTGAACTGGCATTCTACTCTTGGAGGCTTCATAATCAAAGTGAAGATGGTTTATTCTTGTTTAAATCACATGATTCGTTTGCATTCACGTTACATACCTCTTGCTGCATGTCCAGACTATACAGCAAGATTCAGCTTAAGCAGGTGTATTTACGAGAATCACTAGATAATCTGCATAAACTGTCACAATTTCAGAGAGATAACGTTTTATTACTGTATTTTTATGTAAAATCATGTTATTTATTCGATATATTGACATTGTAGTACGTAATACTCGACAGATTATATGGTGCTAATAAATCACTTTGCAAACCTTCACAAACTATATGAATTAAGTTAGTGTCACCCTCAGGTGAGCGAATGGATTGTTTTTGTATTTTTGCAAATCATTATTAGAGCAGTAACATTTTTATTGAGAATATGCTAAAAGTATTTAGTCCATTTTTCATCTGCGTATAGAATGAAACAACAAGGAGAATTCTATGAACAATAATGTTGCCCCGAGATTTTTTTAACGTACACATTCGATGATTCGGAAAAAAGTCAGAATTTGAGATATTGTGGATCGATTACTCCGAAAGTGGTGCGGATTTTTCCTAAGAATTTTCTCAACTATAGTTTGGCTACGACTAAGAAGCAGAGCATTTCGCTTTTCTTGGGGAAGTAGAGATGCATCCTCTAGTCCATTTCTCCATTGTGTTTGGTTTGTACACAACGTTACTATTCGAAAGATTAAATCGTCTAATTATCTGACTTCCATACCTCACAAGGTATTGCGTCGAAGCCTGCAGCTTTTCCGCTTTTCATGTTTGTTTTTTTTACTTCTGAGTCATGTTCTTCCACCGTAAATTGTCCGTGTTTCATGTCTAGTTTGCTATAAATAATTTTTTTCATAAAGTTTATCAGTGCTTTCAGGAGTATTTCGGATTAGTTTTTCTTCCTGTCATGAGCTTTTAGTTTTGATCTCAAGCGAAAAAAATAAAAATAAAAAACATAAAAGTTACAAAAATTGGATAAAACATTCCCTACCTCAAAAAAAAAAAAAAACATTAACATGGTACGTATAAATAAGGTCAACGTTAAAAACATTAAAGTATCTAATTTTAAATCTAAAAGAAAATATAAGTACACAATTTAATATCATAAGCCAGAATCTTGAATACAGTATTTTCTGTAGATATTTGGCCATGGTTTACTTCGAAAAAACAGTTTCGCAAAAGAAATCAACTAGGCTTATAATAGAAAACTTTTCCGTGTAAATGTATTCATATGTACTGAAGAAAATAATGAGGTAAAAGGAGACCGAAAGATTACAATGATAAAATATATATATATATATATATATATATAGTATATAATATATATATATATATATATATATATGTGTGTGTGTGTGTGTGTGTGTGTGTGTGTGTGTGTGTGTGTGTGTGTGTGCGTGTGTGTGTGTGTGTGTGTGTGCGCGCGCGCGCACTTGCGTGTGCAAATATAAAACCACAAGATATTCAGAGGATATATCTATTTGTGTACAATATACCATTGTTTAATGCATCAGATATTTTTAAACGAGCTTTTGGGCGATGTTATTTTGTGATGTTATATCTGATCCGAGAAAAAAATAATGAGCGATTGAAACAAAAATGGAAAAAATTCTTACTGCTCCATTATCATCGATAGTGTTCCGTTTCATAATGTATGTGACGCGATAAGTATTCGAAATTTTTCCTATTTATTTATTTATTTATTTATTTATTTATTTGAAAAGGGTAACTTATTCGCCTGTAAGTTAAAAAATAGATAGAATCCTTATAAGAATTTAAAAATTTTCAAATTGTTAATAAATAAGATCTATGTGTGTACCTTAGAAAATCTATCTTTTATCTTCAATTATATTCGTAAATATATATTGGCAGATTATAGATACCCTAACCATAAGACTTCAAATAAAAACGCTGGGGGCCAACAATAAGCTGAATTAATTTTACCTTATTATATTATATCTATATCTATACAGACACCCCCCATATACATATATATATATATATATATATATATATATATTATATATATATATAAATATATATATATATATATATATATATATATATATATATGATATATATATATATATATATATATATATATATATATTCTGGGTTAATTGCTCAATAAATATGAATGCACAATCTATCAATATCATTTATAACATAAACGTAAATACTTCCCTGTATCGTTTCTTATATGCAGATAAAACAACTGACTTATAATATGAACTGTCCATCACAAGAAATTTTCCATCGTATTGCTTTTTTTAATTTTCTGTGTTATTTTTTGTATTTTGTGCTATGAATCACAGTGTGTGTTATATGGCTAACTGTGAATCCTGTCGCGTAGGCCACGTCTGCTATATTTCCTATGTCTGATGTCTTGCTGTTCCTTCCCTCAGGTCAGTTTCCATATGTGGGACACGATGTCCTCAGAGCAACCACCAGACGTAAGTCTTGATATTTCTACACCATCCCAAATCCCCAAATTTTATTTCAGGAAGCGAACGTTCCACTTGCCAAGTCCATTTTTCAAAACCTGCGACCATAATTTCTAGTATTTATCATTTTCACTATAGATCATTGTATTACTGCATATATCTCTTTTTCTGTTTCCATTCGGAAATAATTCATATACGATTTAAACGTCAATATTAGTGAGAATAAATTACTCTGAACAGAAGTTTAAAAATTGTATCTACTAAACAATTAAATACATTCCATTGCGAGAAAATATTTTTTTAACTTAAATCTCACCTAAAACATTATTTTCTATATTTAACGGTTGTTTTAAAACTTTTTGCAAATTGTAACTCCTCTGGATAATAACCTATATCCCAAGCATCCGCTGTCTAATTACATTACATTAAAATAGTTGTTCTATTAGAAGTCCTGTGATCTGGTTTTGTCGTTGGTGGACAACTAATATTGCATGTCTTGTGCAGGAATTGCCGGGCAAGGCACATCATTCGCCATGTCCCATGATCTTCATAATAAGATCTTAATTTTTATATTTAAAGAATAAATTAAATGTTTGGTAGTTAGTTTCCTTTTCATATACCTCTCTATCTTTCTCTCTCTCTCTCTCTCTCTATATATATATATATATATATATATACCAAATAATAGTCTTCCTGAGCCACATGAAATACAGATTAAACTAAAACAACACAAAAAATGTATTGAGCTTTTGATTCATCAAAATAAGCCCCTTCGGCGGCTATCACTGCTTCACAGATTCTCCAAAATCTTTCCACCAAAGAATGGAGTAGACTGATTACAATCCTTTGACCTACAAGCTGCGTTTCAGTCGGTATCGCATGATGGTGCAGTATGCTATGATAGTCAGTTTAATTCAATTTGCCCTTCACCTGGTGCAAAAATACACTTTACAAAAGGCTAAAGTTCCCTCCTCCCCACATACAATAAAAAAACAATTACTCCTAGCTTTTCGGTTGGTGTGATACAGGGGATCACTAACTCTTCGCCGCACACAGACATTCCAATTTGAACTAAAGTTTTCAAATTTTGATTCGTCAATCCAAAGGACTTTATTCCACAGCTCTGTTGTCTAGAATGTTGGTATATTGGCCCAGAAAATCCTTTTGACATTGTTTTACTACCTAAACAGTAGTTTATTGACAGTAATTCTACCATACAGGCCAGCTTCACATAGTCTTCTCCTCACAATGAATGTTGACAATTTTTCTCGATATTGATTTAGTGGTGCAGTGATGTTTGGAACAGTTAGCCTTTTGTCGTGCAAGCCGGTGACTGATGAAATTGTCCCCGACATTGTTAAAAAGTAGTATCAAACAAGTAGTAATTGAAAACAATTTAGTGAGTTCAAGGGGTGGCATAATGTAACATTTTAAAAAACGTTTTCCTCATTCTCAGTAATTAAGAAATAAAACGCCTTCACATCAATTCTTCAAGAGATATCTGGTTATACAAAAGTCAAAGTTCTGAGGACAACCGGTATTTAGTATAACAGATAAAAATATTGAGGTACTTAACATTTTTATAAATAATAAAAGTTTTAGGATAAGAAATAAAAATGTTTTCGGGTGGTCAAATACTTTTGACTGGTAGTATATATATATATATATATATATATATATATATATAATATATATATATATATATATATATATATATGCTGGGATTTAATCGACTGGACAGAGGGATTAATAATATCCAATAATTAATTTTCTGTACTTCTGTTATACTTACACAATGAGTAATTAAATTCTTTCTTCAATCAATCTCTCACAATATATATATATATATATATATATATATATATATATATATATATATATATATATAAAGACACATATTGTCTATATAGTTTTATCGGATACTTTCAAGTTTCCTGACGAGTATAGTTTTATCGGATACTTTCAAGTTTCCTGACGAGTGCTATGATTTTTGATTAGCGTTAGTAGATAAATTTACCGAAAATTTGATGAATTTTTAACAAAACTTTGTTAAATATGTTTGATGTCAATTGATTTTTTTTAAAATTGTCCAATTTTGCCTTCTTTTTTCTATGTTCGTTTAATCCAACTATACATTTATGTATTCAGGAAGAAACTTTTTTTTTTATTGCAATTTGAAAAACTTTTCGTAAAAAGTTCGTTACATTTGCACCTACATCCGACAATATCCTATGTAGCATCAGAAGGCGCTCGGGAAATTTTCGGTAAATTCATCTCCCAACTGCAATCTAAAGTCTAAGTATTTGTCTGGAAGACTGAAAGGTTCCTAATAAAGTTGTGTAGACATGTGCCCTTCATTTTTAATCAAACCTCCATAAACTACAACATGCACACACACACACACACACACACACACACTCACTTATATATATATATATATATATATATATATATATATATGAGATAATAATTAAACAAAATAAGCATAATGACTTAGAGCTTCAGGTTGATGATCGTCAGATATGTAAGTATACAACATGATTTGAAACCCGAATCGATAATTTCTATCCACTTTTTTATAGTTAAATCATACTGTGCCGTAGCACTGTATTTTATATATTAAAAACAACTTTCCGTTTTAAATCTTAATCTAAATTTTTAATTATATATATATATACATATATGATTAAAAATTAAGAATAATATATAAACATATATATATATATATATATATATATATAATATTAATATAATATATATATATATGATTAAAAATTAAGAATAATATATATATGTATATATATATATGATTAAAAATTAAGAATAATATATATATATATATACATATGATTAAAAATTAAGAATATTATATATATATATATATATATATATATATATATATATAATCAGACATGCAAACACACACACTTGCAAAAGCACATAAGTACATATATGTGCGTGTATGTGTGCATGTGTGTATGTGTGTGCAAGAAATGATTCAATGATATTTCTATTTTGAATATCATTGTTTTTCAGATGTTGCTTTTTAGTATATAAATTGTACTTTAGGTCGATCGCTTCGATCGCTTCAGACTCTTGAATTATCGTCTACTCTACGTGATACGATGTGCAGGTCTCATTTTGATTTGGCCAGTGGCAATGCTAGCTTCGCACTTATTTCCTTTTCCCCCACTTGATTTTTTGTGAAAGATACAAACACACCCCAAGAGTATTTGGTACGTTTCCGTAGTTCC
>OY757911.1:126463155-126565655 GCA_963585895.1 Sepioteuthis lessoniana
TATATACATATATGATTAAAAATTAAGAATAATATATATATATATATATATATATATATATATATATATATATATATATATATATATATATATATATATATATATATATATATATATATATATATATATATATATATATATATATATATATATATATATATATATATATATATATATATATATATATATATATATATATATATATATATATATATATATATGAGTAAAAATTAATAATAATATATATATATATATATATATATATATATATATACAGACACTTGACATTGGCCCAGCGGTTAGACTGTTCGCCAATGGCCCGGGAGACCTGGGTTCAATCCCAGGTCGAGTCATACCAAAGACTTTAAAAATAGAACTTGATACCACCTTGCTTAACACTCAGCATTATAAGGTACGGTTCAAGGGTAAAGTGGAGCAATCCAGGGAATGGAGTAGCGCCCTCCCCTACACCTTGGTGTAATAGCTATCGAAAAGGGAGCCTTCGGGTCACCCTCGACTATGGTCGCTAACTTTACTTTTTTACTTTATATATATATATATATATATATATATATGATTAAAAATTAAGAATAATATATATATATATATACATATGATTAAAAATTAAGAATATATATATATATATATATATATATATATATATATATATATATATATATATATATATATATATATATAATCAGACATGCAAACACACACACTTGCAAAAGCACATAAGTACATATATGTGTGTGCAAGAAATGATTCAATGATATTTCTATTTTGAATATCATTGTTTTTCAGATGTTGCTTTTTAGTATATAAATTGTACTTTAGGTCGATCACTTCGATCGCTTCAGACTCTTGAATTATCGTCTACTCTACGTGATACGATGTGCAGGTCTCATTTGATTTGGCCAGTGGCAATGCTAGCTTCGCACTTATTTCCTTTTCCCCCACTTGATTTTTTGTGAAAGATACAAACACACCCCAAGAGTATTTGGTACGTTTCCGTAGTTCCACACAGTAGAAACTTTTTGATGAAATTTGGCCTTCTAGAATGATATTGTGGCAAAAATCAGCACTCGTGGATGCCACCATTCTTTGGTTTACCATTCTTTGTCTAACATGTATTGAATCCGTGTATTCGTCGAAACTTTATTGTAGCATGAAAAAATTTAGATATTTTATAGTGTATTGATATTTGTGGTTATGCATTTGGTACTTGTATATAGCATGCAATCGGCGGAGTGAAATTAAAAAAAAAAACTTTGAAATATATTGTATATTTCAGATTTATTTATACACATTAACTGTTTTAAATGTATATCTACACACACACACACACACACACCCACACACACACACATATATATATATATATATATATATATATAAAGAATAGGTTCGCCAATTATTTCAAATAATTTGGTATTAATCTCTTTTTATTATTATTCAGTTGTTTCGGATTTTTCATCCTTTACAGGGGATTTCAATGGTAAGTTTTGTCTCTTGAATACTAAAGATTGTTTCGAGAAGTTGTTTTTATTTTTCTTGATTCCAGAATATTGTGTTTGTAACTGTCATAATAGAGTCAATTGCTAATGAAGACCTCTACTAGATGTATTTTTCTTTTATGTAAGTATATATATATATGTATTCGGTGTTTGTGTGTGCACACAGTATACATGTATGTACACTTATGTATACATGCACACGTAAACTCATCTATTTTTAAGAGCGTTGGGTGTATTTTTGTCTATCACCTTAAAAGCTACCTTAAATCCATCCCCAACACCCAAGCATGAAGGATCTGCACCATAATAAAAAAAAAAAAGAAAAAACTCCGATAAGCCTGCCGAGAACAATAAAGAGTATTCCTCAATTAGAAGGGATATACCACAATAAGGATTAAAAAAAAGGATTATGCAGAAAAAATACAATTAGAAGAGTTACCAACTTCTGAATACTATAGCAATGAACAACCTTAGCATAAATCGAAATATACAACAAAAACGACGCAGAGCAATTTACTTAAATATTAGATAATGTAGATCAAGTTAAAAACAATGATAGAATTCAAAACGAATAAGGAACAACAAATATCATTAAAAAAAACGACAAACCAAAGAAAAAAAAAAAGGAAAAAGCACTCTATCTCTATTTAAATTTGGAAAACGCATAATTCATGTAGTCTCAAAATGGAAAACAATTAAAGATAGGACAGATGTAATTTAATCATAGAAGGAAAATTCTATTCCTTGGAAAACCGGAAAACAATATAATAAATAGAAAAATTTGCAGCAATTCCAAAAAATGTAGTCTACATAATTAACTGAAAAACTCTACAACGAATAATAAATTTGCACTCAAACACAGAACAATAGAATCTTTTACATAAAGGACTCATCAAATAAGTTGATGAATATAGCAAGGGAGACTTTAACATTCTCCCTAAATACCACACGATGACAACACATTCTTTCAAATAAAAGAAAAAACTGCATAGATTGATTCAAATCAAATCGAACATAACAACCCCCACACTAAAACAAACAACCGTATACATACACATATACACTCAATGATTATCTTAAAATGAAGTCAATGTCTTATCACATTATTCAAATCCACCCAGTGTCCTTCAAAAATATAGGTGTATATTTACATAAGTGTACAGACAAGTAAACATAGGTGCACACACAAACGAAGGGAAAGAACACAGCTGGAGAAAAATATAGTTAGATTAAACAAAATCAAAAAACTCAATCAAAACAATCTTTACAAGAAAAGAAACAGTCAGAAATTAACATTCAAATCGCCTGTGTGCACGGAAAAATCCAAAACCCATGTTGCACATAAATTTGGGGATAGAGCCGAAATGATCAATTGAATGCAGAAAAATATCGCAAAATAAGTAAAATACTAGAAACGACTGGTCGGAAAAGATGATCCACTACGAATTGTGCAAAAATCGAAATTCGATACTCAAATTACTCTGGGATTCTGAGATACGAAAGGATCACTTAATTCCGGTCAGAAGACCAGACCTATTAAAAAAGAATAAAAAAAGAAAAATTGCCATATACTAGCAGACCCCACAGGGAAAATCAAAGAAAATGAGAAGAGAAACGACTACTCGGACCTTGCCTGAGAACTAAGAAAGCAGTGAAACATGAGAGTGACGATGATACCAGTTAAAACTGACGAGCTTGGAATAGTTCCCAAATTTTGGAAACGGGGGCTTGTACAGTAATTGGTGGACAACTATAGAAAAGCAAAACTATTGCATTTCATAATAAAAAATCAATACCGAATTTGAAATCAGTTGGGTAACTATTCCTTTTGAAATATTTACACACACACACACACACACACACATATATATATATATATATATATATATATATATATATATATTCGTCTTCTTTGAAGTTTATTTTGTTTAAAATGAGGTCGTTATTATTCTTAATTTTTAATTATTTTCTTTTCTTCTTAAATCTGGTTCAATTTTCTATAAATAATGATCAACATTTTCTATAAATAATGATCAACATTTTATCATTCAGCACTATTAACTTCCAGTGATCATTTTCCACAGTGAAATCAAATATTTTTAATATCTAGAAATTTATGAGCGCGTGTGTGTGTGTGTGTTTACTGCTGTTTTTGCGTGTGTGTGTTTTTGTTTTGTTTAGCTGAGCAGCCTTCTTTAATGAGCTTTAAGGGATTTTGAATAATTTATAATTTTTGTTTCTGATTTTTTATGTGTTTATTCTTTTTTTTAAAAAAATCATTTGTATAGCTGAAAAGCCCTCAGTCTAAAGCTTTGAGAAATATTGAATGTTTTATATATTCTTCTTTTATAGCCGAAAAGCCAGAACGTAGAATGATTTTTAATATTATGTACCTTTTTTTTAGACGATATGGTTTTAATATTATATAGCGTTTTCTTCTTGTATAGAGAAGATACCTTCCGTCAAGAGTGTCGAGGGTTTTTTGATATTTCCTAGCTTTTCGTTTTCTATAGACGAGATGCCTTCAGTTCAGAGCGTTCTAAGATTTTTAATTATATATCGTCTTCTAAAGAACTATTCAGTTTAGATCGTCAAAATAAAGAAAACTTCAGAGTCAATGAGAACTATTTAGAAGAATATGTAATTCTAAGATACTAATATATTACGATAATTCCTTGGTTAAATGATACTGGATTTCCAGAATCAAGCGGACTAAATAATTCTCAAAATGATCTGTTACTCTACCTTTAAAGAATTAAATTGCGCAAGACGTGACCAAAACCATCTGATATATATATATATATATATATATATATATATATATATATATATATATATATATATATATATATATATATATATATATATATTACATTATTTGCCATATTTTGTGATGTTTATTATGCAACTTATAATTGTATTTGCTCATGAGGTCGATATTTAAGTGGAGTACGGCTGGTTTGAATTAAAGTTTCTACTTTTTGAACAGTTGTTACACCAAGAGCTAGATCTACCTTACATTTTTTTACCCATAGTTTGAAAAATACCATTTCCTAAAATTAGTGTGAACTAAAGCCGATAAAGTCAAGTCAAAGACTTCTGCATGTTCAATTACTATCACACACCCTTCTAATTTCATTAAATATTTACATGAAATGCATAACAAAAATACATTATATCCAAAATCTTCTTCTATTGTAGACACATCACGTCTCAGATATCAAGAAGAAGAATTTTAAAAGATTTTAAAATCTATACTATCTTTATTATAAGTTTGAAAATGACAAATGATTATTGAAACGGGGAAAATTTAAATTATTTTTCTTATAAGAAATATGAACAAGATTTTTTTTTTTTAAAAAACATCTTGTCAGTGTTTATTTTAACAAAACATGTTTCATAGAAGGGTTACCACCCCATATGCATCTCTAAGTTTGTAAGCACATATGAATATATAATCCTGTATGAATTAATATACGGATAAGAACATTTTTGAAATTATGTATGCAAATTTTCTGAATGAATACGCGTTCGAATGATATTGTGAATGTCAGTTCTGGCTTGGTATCTATTAATAGAATTAATCTTATTGCCGTAACTCGAAATTTTCAATCAATAAAAAAAATGCCTAAATAAAGATATCTATAAAATCCCTCTTGAAAAACAATTTTAGCTTGAATTGTTGACATAGGCGACGCAAATACGATCAAATTAAAAACAGGTCACACTCGCGCATGCACACACCGATGCATATTCATATAAAACGCACACACACACACACACACACACACACACACACATATATATATATATATATATATATATATATATATATATATATATATATATATACACAGACAAAACGGGAAATGCTCAATTCCGTTATATTTTTATCAGAGTTTAATTATGAAAATTTAATCCTGCAAATTTTGATCATAGCAGAGTGTGTCACTGAGAAGGAAGTTTTATATATATATATATATATATATATATATATATATATATATATATATATATATAGAGAGAGAGAGAGAGAGAGAGAGAGAGAGAGATATGGATATATGTATAGATAGATAGATAGAAACAAAGAAAGAAAGGATATATATATATATATGTATATATATATATATGTGTGTGTGTGTGTGTGTGTGTGTGTGTGTGTGTGTGTGTGTGTGTGTGTGTGTGTGTGTGTGTGTGTGCAAATATCCCCCTTTTTTCTATCTATCTATCTATCAATCTACTTTTATGCGCATTGTCATTTACTAGAAAGCATTAGCTTGGTTTAGTATATTGATATGACTAAGTGATTCACAAAATGAGGTCCAAGACTTGTTAGCTAAAGATTTTAACAATAACAAGGCGTGCTTCGAAAACTAAGCATGTGATATATATATATATATATATATATATATATATATATATATATATATATATATAAAGTAAGTAAAGTTAGTGACCGTAATTGAGGATGACCCGAAGGCTCCCTTTTTCAATAGCTGCTACACTGAGCAGTAGGGGAGGGGTCTAAGCCTATCATTGGATTGCTCCACTTTACCCTTGATCAGTACCTTATAATGTTGAGTTTTAAGCAAGGTGTCATCATTTACTATTTTTTGAGTCTTTGGTATGACTCCACCTGGGATTGAACCCCGGTTTCCCAGGCCATTAACAAACACTCAACCCCCAAGAACAACTATATATATATATATATATATATATATATATATATATATATATATATATAACGTTTTCAAACAAATAAATAATGTTTGAGTATGTTGTATCAACGACACTGTCTCTTTACATTTCAGAAACAAAAAAACCTACCGGCCAATGCATTAAGTTGCTTTTGATTCACGTAAACTTTTGGCTAACAGTAAAATACGGTTGTTGTTTATTCGCTGTGGAAATTAGAAGTAATATTTCTGGCTAGTCAACATGGCAGCTCCACAATTGTTCCATTTCACGAAACTCGTTTTGAAAAAAGAATAGATACACCATAAATTCTGGAAGTGCGTATAACAAAAAAAATGTGACTGCTGACAGGAATGGAAAATGTTAGGTAAAGATATTCATCTTTATTTATTTACCTATTTGGCTGTGTACAATTAAATTCTGCCTTCTCTTCCCTTGTCCAAAAAAATCCCTTGCATTTAGTAGCCTTCGACTCACTTAGAGGTTTGACTAACAATAAAATATACTTATTGTTTATTCTCTGTGAATATAAACGAAAAGTTTCTCGATAGTCAACGTGGCTGCTCCCCTGTTGTGCTCTTTCAGGAAACCCGTTTTGAAGAAATATAATAGAGACAACAAAAAGACTGAAAGCGTCAAAATAAAAAAAATCAACCAAAATAAAAATATTTCAATCGCTTCAGAAAACTGTGATTCAGTTTATCCTGAATAATCTTGTGTTAACATTAATATAGAATGAGATAATGTCACAATTAGCTGATCAAGGTAAAATAGAAGCGTTGGAATTTTAACTAAATCAAAACTTAAGATAATTAAGAGAGGACTCTTTTTTCACTAACCACTCAGTTATCCTGTCCCGGCTTGTCTCTGACAGAAAAGAATACTTTACGAGCCACACAAGCTAATAGCAATGGCAACGATGGGATGCAACATAATGAATGTGAAGGAAAACAGAATACCCAAAGTTAGATCAATGGCGAGATTCACAAGATTGTAGGTGGAAAAACCCCATTAGTCAACAACCAGGATTAAATAGGTCAGTCAGGAAACTACGGCTTTTCATCGATAAGGGTGGTGACTATTAAGGAGAAAAAACAACTAGCGAAATATCGTTATGACTCTAATTCAAACCGGTCATTCTTTCATGTTGGTTAACTACGGAAATGCACTCTTGAGGTCGGAGCTCTAGCCTCAGAGGTTGAAAAATTAAATTCAGAGCCCAGACCCAAGCCTAACTTAGATATAAAAATATTGTTAATATGAGGAATTTTAACGTTAGGATTTACATAAAATAAATCTGCTAAATGAGTTAAAGTATCAACAGTCAAGCAAAATAGACATTATATGCGTACAAGAACATAAATGTTCGGAATTCTGCATGGAAAAAGTCCGTCAAAGACGCCATTGGAGTCAGCGGAATGTTTCATGGTTCTAATGCTTTAAAAACATTGAATAACATCGAGAGAAAGAACCGATAATTATGCTTGCTTTATTTAATGGCAACCCCTGCACAAAATTTGTCTCTTGCTTCAGTCCCACTAATGCCAGTCATGAAACGGATATCACCACTTTCTACAACAGGTTAACTTACCTTGTTCCATATATTCCCATAAACATTGAATGCTAAAATAGGCAAAAGTAGAAATTATGAATTTTGCTGATACAAAAACCAATAGCGATGATCTCACATATTTTTAATTACTAAATTAATACATATTCTAAAATCACTAAATTAAAAAAGAAGCGGAATCTATAAAACTACACCTAAGAAATAACTCAAAAGAATCCTAGAGACCTATGAGGACTTTTTGTCACTCAGAGTCGAATGAGAGATCTCCAGCAAATACTGGTATAAAAAATTTGCAAGGATAATAAAAATAATGATAATAATAATTGACGACATTGATTAGATCGGCTACTCAGAAGTATCCTTGAAAACTATTACTGTCATTTATGATCCAGTGAAAGATCACCAGTTTTCAACTGTGTAAAAAATTGAATAATAATAAAAATAATAACAATCATAATCTAAAGAAGAAGAAGAAGAAGAAGAAGAAGAAGAAACTAAAAAAATCCCCAACTCTAAACTTCATCAAATAAATCTAGTGATCATTTGTGTAAAAATCGAGAAAATGTGAAATATTAAAATTTTGAATTGGTTATTTTCTTGTTTTTGATATAAATAATCAATCAGCAATTGAACATGGACAACATCAAAGTATTTGCAAAAAATTAAAAAGAACTGATAACTCTAATACACACAGTTAGAATATACAGTCAGGATATAGTAATGGAATTTGGCATAGGAAAATGCGCCATGCTAGTAATGAAAAGTGGCAAACGACTTCTAACTGACGGAATGGGACTACCAAATTAAGACAAGATTAGAACGCTCGGCGAGAAGGAAACGTACAAATATTTGGGCATCTTAGAGGCATACACCATCAAACAAGCTGAGATGAAAGAAAAAATTCAGAAAGAATATCTCAGAAGAACTAGAATGATACTCGAGACAAAACTATCTTGCAGAAACCTTATCAAGGGAATAAATACTTGGGATGTACACCTCGTTAGATATTCGGGACCCTTTGTGAAGTGGACCAGAGAAGAATTTAAGCAAATGGACTCAAGAACAAGGAAACTAATGGTCATACATAAGGCACTACATCCCAGAGACGACGTTGACAGACTATATGTATCAAGAAAAGAGGGAGGAAGGGGACTTGTCAACATTGAAGACAGCTTTGACGCATCGATACCACTCGAGGACTACATAGAAAAACACGAAGGAGGCCTGATTACAGAAACGAGACAGAAAACATGATGGACAACAGAATGACAACAAATAGGAAACAAAAATGTAAAGAAAAACAACTCTACGGGCGCTTTAAACAACTAATAAACAACATCTCATACGAGAAAACCTGGACTTGACTAAACCTTAAGAGAGAAATATAATGTCTCCTCATAGAAGCCCAAAATAACGCCATAAGAAGCAATCATATCAAACCGAGAATAGATTAGACGCAGCAAAATAGCAAGTGTAGGTTATGT
This sequence comes from Sepioteuthis lessoniana, assembly GCA_963585895.1. NCBI lineage: Eukaryota > Metazoa > Mollusca > Cephalopoda > Myopsida > Loliginidae > Sepioteuthis > Sepioteuthis lessoniana. The sequence continues at coordinate 126,472,422 of OY757911.1, forward strand.
GGTAATAGAGATGAAACGATCAATCACATAATAAGCAAATGCCGCAAATTAGCGCAGAAGGAATATAAGACCAGACACGACTGGATGGACAAGGTGATCCACTGGGAGATGTGCAAGAAATTAAAATTTAGCCATACGAACAAATGGTATATACACAACCCAGCATCTGTCCTGGAGAATGACACACACGATCTCCCATGGAACTTTGACATACAAACGGATCACCTAATCTCGGCCAGAAGACCAGGACTTATAGTAATAAAAAAAAAGAACTTGCAAAATCGTGGACTTTGCTGGCCGGCTGACCAGAGAAAAAACTGAAAGAAAGTGAAAAGAAAGATAAGTACTCCAACCTTGCAAGGGAATTGAAAAATCTAGGGAACGTGAAGGTGACGATTATACCAATAGTGATGGGTGCTTTCGGTACAGTGACAAAAGAAGTATTAAAATTACTAGAGGACTTGGAATTAAGAGGACAAGTGAAGACTACCCAAACTACAGCATTTTTCAGAAAGGTCGTAAAATTGAGAAAAGTCCTGGAGATTTGAGGAGACTTACTGTCACTCAAACTCCAGTGGAAGACTCTCAGCTAACGTTGCCGTGGAAAACTCTCTAGGAGTAAATTATAATAATAATAATAATAATAATAATAATAATAATGTTGGTACAGTCATTAAAGGATTGATACAACGACTGGAAAACTTGTAAATAACAGGACAGGTGGAGACCATCCTAATTAATGCATTATTGAGATCAGTCAGAATACTGAGAAAAGTCCAGGAGACTTGTAGAGACTTGCTGTCACTTAAACTACACTGAAAGATCATCAGTTAACAATATTTACCAACCCCTCCGCTCGCGCAGGATATAACACTAGGTCAATTTTAAACGGAGTTTAACAGGTTTGAATTCAGAGTTTTCCTTCTCCTAGACTAGTTGCCTCACCAAGGCTGAAGAGCCTAGTCTGCCGTACTATTTACCCATAGCTGGAGGGAGGATTATTGGATTCATACCTTTCCAAAGGGTATTAGTGCTATGTGAAATGCAATCAGCCTCGTCCAGGATTTGAACTCGTGTCAACGTGTCCATTTCCTACGACGATAACCATTACACCACGGGCACCTCCATAACAGTTAACACCGATGTGTAAAACTCTCAAAGAGTAACTACAATAATAATAATAATAATAATAATAATACTTTTACCCAATCCCGACACATGAGCCGTATACAACACAATGTCTATTATTTTAGCTGAGTTTAGCAGGTTTGAATTCAGAGTTTTTGTTTTCTTTGACCTGTTTCAATACTACTACTAAAACTACTACTACTACTAGTAATAGTAGTAGTACCACTGATAATAATAATAATAATAATAATAATAATAATAATAATAATAATGGAATATATATATACTTCAGTCACAATATGGTAATATGCAGTTTTTATAAAACCAAATATTAAAATTTCATAGTAAATTTATCATGTTAAAATTAATAGGCAAACTGAATTCCATTTAAAAATCAATATATATTATTTGCCCTGATTCTTTGGGAAACAACGTGTATTCCAATATTTTTAGACTTTTTTGCATATCTTGAATATCTTGAAAAAAATTATTGTCACAAACAATCCAAGATGCTTTACAGAGAAGCAATTAAATAAATAATCCTTGTGGTTAACGACTCCCTTATAATTCATTTTTCGCAGAGTAGTAATAGTAATAGTCGTAGTAAAATTTGTCACTATGTGCATGGATATATATATATATATATATATATATATATATATATATATATATATATATATATATAATCATGACTGTGTATGTATACATATATAACTTAATAGACAGCAAATGAAATGTAATATCGGTACAGAAATTTTCGTACATTGTGAAAATCTCTTAGTACTTTTAGTAATGACATTTCATTTCATACTGTTTTTTACGTTATATATATATATATATATATATATATATATATATATATATATATATATATATATATGCCAGCAGGGTTTCATTTACTTTTTTTTCTATTGAATAGTTTAATCCTTCTTTACAAATTAATTGGTATTATTTTTTTTTTTCATATATATCTAAATGTAACGAGATATGCATAATACAGGGGTTGTCGATGAGCCAATTTCAAAAACTGGACTATGCTATGATTAATTTCAGGCATTCATAGCTTCTTTCCCACATCTATCTCGAAAAGGTTGAGGAGACTCATAAGTCCTGGTAGGGAATTTTCCTAGGAGAAAGTAAGACTGTATTCAAAACCTGAGAAGTATTATTAGGATATTCTGTGTCACACTAGCATACATGAGCAAAATGATATAATTGTCATGATCGTGCGAAATAGACACCCTGACACGTGTTAAAATCCTGGACGAAGCCAACTGCAATTCATATACCACGAATACCCTTGGGAAAGATATAAATCCTATTATTCTCCCGCCAGCTATGGGTAAATAGTTGGTTATTTTGTCATAGTTAGGCAACCAGTCTAGGAGAAGGAAAACTTTGAATTCAAACCTGTAAAAGTTATTTCTGAAAATTGACCTTGAGTCACATCCTACCCGCATGGAGGGGTTGATAAATACATACATGTGCAACATTCATATGTAATCATCTCATTCATAAATGTGGCTGACACTACACGAATTTTCACCAATATAAACAATTCTCTAATTTAGTATTCTAGCGATTTTATCTTTAATTGAACTGTTGGATGTTCATTAGTTGTGTTTGATGTAAGAACGCACACACGAACATACACTCACACACACGCACACACACACACACACACACATATATATATATATATCTCCAGAGATGTGTGTAATAGAGATTTACGGTTTAAAATGTTTTAAATTAAATACTATGCACAATAATGTAGAGCAAAAATTTAATTACTTAGATTTTCACACGCCCAGTCATCGACACATGCAAGTATATATATATATATATATATATATATATATATATATATATATATATACGGTGTCTCAGTATGCCTGGGACCCATGTGACTGCTAAAAACTCTACAAAAAATAATGTTGTGTTCTTTTTTGTTTCAGCTTGGAAAATATAACAACGATTAATCATTTTTAACAATGCATTGGACGAGTGAGGAAAAATATTTTTCGTCATTACTAATTTGGAGAGAAAAAAACAACAAAACAAACTGTGCAAGAAAAATTTCACCGGAAGTTTAAATTTAACATTCCCCAAAAAGCTAAATTTATCGTTGTGTACACGAATTTCAAACTACAAAGTCAGTAAGCAACCTCAACCAGAAGGTAGAAAATCCCAGATCTGACAGAAAGCTGACTGCAAGATATCCTGTCAATGTTGATGCGGTGAGAGATTTTGTCGGAAGGAGTCCAAAAAAGTCCCGCTGAAGACCTTTCCAAAAACGTGGTCTTTCCCGTGCAGTGTAGCATAAAGTCAAATAACTTTTGCCTTTGTCATCTGGTTTGACCTTTCTGAAGTGATATGATTGCTTTTTAAGACTCAGATGGAAGATGACTTGATGCAATATAAATTATATTAATGGGTTGCTTCTATTTTAAGACACCCTAATCAAATACATATATATATATATATATATATATATATATATATATATATATATATATATATATATGATTGATTAAATAACAAATATACATTAGTCTATATAATTTTACATAATAAGATCCTTTCAAGTTTCCAAATAAGTGTCTTGGCATCAGGTTGGAATTGGTGGTTGAATTTACCAAAATTGTCCCGAGCGCTTTCGGACTTTTCATTGGTCATCATCAGGGGTTGCTTGCATGTGTAAAGATGGATTTAAAAGAGTTTTTGAAAGATTTTTTTTTAGCTTTATATAACATATAATTACGTAAACGCGGAGTTGGATAAAACTGAGATGCTGATGAATTTAAAAAAGAACGCAATGAACGGAAATAGAATATTATCAAGTAATATGGAATATTAAAAAAACTAATTGGTGATTACAAATCTGGATACATCTACGGAACTGTTATGATACGTAAGGCTGGCAATCCACTTCGAACAATAATTTTACCGGTAACAACACCTACATACCAACTTACAAAAACTATTAACGATCTAATTTCCCCATACCTTTCGCATAATTATAGCATTAAATCTACAAAAGAACGTACCAAAATCCTTAAAGCTCATAAGCCAAACAACGGGATAATATGTTCTCTAGACATGAAAAAATGTATTCACTAATGTTCCAGTTCTAGAGACAATCCATATAATTTAATATTTACCACCATCTAACGCTTCCTCCACTCAAAATTAACTTCAATACTTTAAGCAAAATACTTTTACTCTGCTCTGCTGTGGTACCATTTTACAATCCAAAAGTATGGAATTGCGATGGGGTCAGTTTTGGTACGCATTTTCAGTAACTTTTACATGCCAGCCCTTGAAAAAAAAGGTTTTTAAAACCATCAATAAACCTAACATCTATTTAAGGTATGCTGACGACATACTTCTTCTCACCAATAGCACTGATGAAATTAACACAATACAAGAGACCTTTCAAAATAATTATGTTCTAAATTTCACACAAGAAATAAATATCAACAATAAAATCCCCTTTCTTTGTGTACTAATAGACACAGGTCATACTGACCAATTTACCACCTCTACATATAAAAAACCTACCAAAATTAATTCCTGCACCTTCAATTTCCATAGTAAGTGCCCCTTCCGTTATAAAAGAACAATCCTCTCAAAATATCTTCCTTAAACTTAGGAATATAAAACAAACCATTTTGATCCAAAAATTAAACATTTCATTAATAAAACTGAACATAACATAGACAATACCCTAAGCTATAAACAATCAATAAACATCTACAACAAAAAGAATTTTATTGTAATTATAAGATAGATGAACATATAAAAAAAAATAATCCCCAAAAAATGTTCTCACTACCGATCCTACCAAAAAAGTAAGACATCATTTACTATAACAAATTTAAAACCTCCAACCTAATTATTTCCAATAACTGTTCCCCGTCCTCTGACCTTCCTGATAGGACAAAGGTCGTATATATTTGAAAACGACTTACAATGCGCCTTAATGCTTCTATCTCCACAGTCTTATATCTTAAAACCCGTTCTATTCCCAAATCCAAATTTCGAAAAATTCAAATTAAAAGCACCATTATAATAACACACAAAATTAATAAGTTACGACTACAAATTCTAGAAGCCCTACATTTAAAAACAAATACACTCAAATCTATAGAATTAATTTTGAAAATAAGGACAATGTTTTGAAATGCCTTTTTTTCTGTTTGTTTTTTTTACAAATATTCCATATTCTTGATAATATTCTATTTCCTAAGATAGCGTTTTGTTTTGTAAATTTATCAACAGTTTTACCCAACTCTGTGTTCTGATTATGGCCCATGAAAGGTCCGAAAGTGCTCGGGACAACTTTGGTAAAATCATCCACCAATTCTAACCTGAAAGCAAGACACCAGGAAACTTGAAAAGATCTTAATAAATTATATAGACAAACTATGTCATTATTACTTAATCCAACATGCTTAAATGAAAAACTGCAGCCAAACAACATATATATATATATATATATATATATATATATATATATATATATATATATATATATATATATCATTATGTGGTTTGTTATATCTATAAAGAACAGTTGATCAATATCACTGTGTGTAGAGCTAAGTTTTAATAGCGTATAAACAGAGTCAATGGCGCTTGGTGACTTGTTCTGATCATCTCATAGATGAGATATAGATAGGCACCAGTGCTGTTAACTCTTTCTCTACAATCTTTAATAGTTATATATATATATAATATATATATATATATATATATATATATATATATATATATATGCGTGCGTGTGTGTGTGTGTGTGTGTGTGTGTGTGTGTGTGTGTGTGTGTGTGTGTGTGTGTGTGTGTGGATTTCTCTAGAAAGATTTGCTGGTAGGTGTCTCTAGCTGTAAAATATTGCCACAGTGTATGGTTAGAACGGCGGCTGTATCTTTCTAGGTCAGATGGGAGTGAAAGTTCGACCTACACCATTTGAACCTAGAAGCGTTATTTTCCTTAATGTTCTTTTCTTTTTAAAATTTTTTTTTCCTGGATTGTTTTTTTCTGAATATCAAGGTTTGGTCTCTTTTCTCTTCCGTTTAGATTTCTTGTTAGTTTTGGTCTGTTGCAAGAGCGATTTCTTGCAATGTCTTTTGACCTTTTCATGTTCATTTTTAGTGACTTTTCTATGTCTCATGAAAAACAAAGATGTATCGGCCATTGTACACACATGCCTGGGGCTAATCCACTATGGAGAAAATACTTTTAGATGTCCCTTTCTAGCATTTGGTTAACCTACTAAAGATGGAACGGCATATGTATTTATTCATACGCTTGTTTGTAAAATTGCATATAGATATGTATCTCTCTCGATTCTTAATGTTTCACACCTGTAATAACAATTATATTTTCCTGTAAACAAAATCAACGAGGGTAGAAAGAGAGAGTGATCAGCAATATGGCGGTGTGGAAAATATGAAGATGGGAAAAGTGTGGAAGAGGAAAGGGAAGGTTTAGCCAAGGAGAAGAGTGTATGTATTCACCCAACCCCAGCGCGACGGGTTGGATGACACAACATCATTTTCATCGCAGTTCTACTGGTTTAAATGTAGTTTTCTTCTCCTATACTGGTTCCCTAACCAAGGATATATACCTAAGTCTGCTTTACATTTTTTACCCAAAGCTGGTGGTTAAAGATTCATACCTTTTCGATGAGTATTAGTGTAAAGTAAAAAGATAACAGCCTCATACAGGATTTGACATTGGATCGCTGATTACATTTCTAGGTATAATAACCGTTACGCTGAGAGCACCTACAAAAGGAGGTGAAGAAAGTTGATAAAATTGGGAAATCAATTAGAAGAGGATGGAGAAAAAGCGTAGAAAGTGGAGGATTCACATCTTATGTACGAATGAAAACTGAGGACATACAAAACATTGATTTTAGGAATCAATATCTTCTGTACTACAAAAGGAATATAATACTTCTATATTTCAATATTTCTGTTTGAGAAATTCATTGTTATTTAGTAGAGTTTAATACAGAAAAAGACATCGACAAGGACTTGACAAATTGCATTACTTATAGAAACTTTTTGCCACATATCTGACTATTCTAATTGGAATCCTCACTGGAAAATGCCTAAATAAGAATATCATATTGTTTTAAACTGCCAAAAACTGAAAGTGAGAAAGGAAATAAATGTAAATCGTATTTAAACTATTAACATCTCAATTTAACGAATACTTTTTCCTCAACACAAATCTGAAGCTGTCACAACAACACTCAATAAAACTTTATCATTTTGGTTATTTCAAAATAGAAAACTATATTTTCATTTTTAAGAAAGGAGAATCAGGCTTACTTAAAAGGAATCTTTAATTTTTATGGAAGTTGTTTTAATTATAAGCTGACTCATTTTTTCTTTCCGTCTTAGTGTATCGTTTGAATTTTGAACACTTCAATTTGAATAAATAAATATCATTGACCAACGAATGAGTTTTATTCCTGGATAACAGTAGAATTATCCGATGTCTAATGGTGGCACTTAACAGTTTTGCATTATTTTGTTTATTGATAATAAACCTGCTGTTATCCCAGTGTATGAGACGTGTTGTCGGGTTGTTTTATTTTTACAGTTTAAATTTTCTAAATAGATTATTAGCTAAATTATGCTTGTAATTCGTGAAAATTCCATGGGTCGGGCCAGTATCGATAAAATGATCACTCACTTTCCTTTGTGTAGATCGGGTCACAAAATTAGGTGAACTGAATATATATATATATATATATATATATATATATATATATATATATATATATATATATATATATATGCACGCGCGCGCGTGTGTGTGTGTGTGTGTGTGTGTGTGTGTGTGTGTGTGGCTTTCCGGATTAATTCTAATAAAGCATTGAATAAATGTTATTGATAATCTTATGCAATGAAAATTGATAAATATTTGCTTATATATGAAGCAATATGAACAACGTTAAACGTAGAAGTTAATAAATTAAGATCAAACACTACATAAGCATTGATATCCATTCTGCATTCGTTCGACGCATACTTATTAAGTTTGGTAATCGATAAAAGATGTGACCAAAGAAAAATGCTTCTAACATCTGCACTGAAGAGGGAAAGATTGCAGTGGGAACGTTATCATTAAAACTGGTCCATTAAAGTCTGAAAAATCTTATGGACTAATGATTAAAAAACTAAGATTTCGGATGGAAATGGACGAAATTGCTATCAAAAAGAAGTTTTGAAAGTTCTCTGATAATCGTTTAACAAAAACTAAAACAATATTTTTTTTGGTTAGAGAAAGGTAATGCTCTTTGCCATTTCTCTAGTAGAAGAAAATTTGTTTTTTGTCCAAAAGGAACGAAACTAATGTAAACGTCTCTCATTTCCGTTAATTTACAACCCAACTGAGAATTTGTGGGAGATTGTCAAACAAATAGTCTATGCAAAACTTTTAATTGGTAAACTATGAAATTTTTTTTTTTCATTTAAAAAATTATATTATATTACAGAATTGGTTTAATCTATTCCGAAGTGGATGTATGTATTGCTGAAGGCTAAAAGAGGTCCAACTGATTATTTTTTATGATAAATTTGATGTTGGCGAACATTTAAAAATAAAACATGCACTTCATGAAGAAGACGCCTTTATTTTTCTCGGAAATTAAATTAGTGTAATTCATTTACTATTTGTGGCAAACTTTTTAGAAAAATAATTAGTTTATTTTAATCAGTTTTTGTTAAAAATTATTTTTTTCAAATTAAATAAAACTTAGAGAAATCTTATGCACACCATTTTTTAACACAAACATGATATCTAAGGAAAATAAGGTTTACAAAGACAATAAATAATCCATTAAAATAAATTTAATAATAATAGTAAAATATTGAAAACAAATATAAAAATTGGGAAATAGCAGAGGGCAAACATAAATTGAATTTTACTGAGTCGACTGCAAGAATATCACGATGACCAAAATAGTTTTCTTTGATCTGAATGTTATTTAAACTTATTCTAAAATGGTAATAACTCCCCAATTATGTCTATTTTCATTACAAATAAGAGTTTTATTAGATTAAGCTTATTGATTCTTCTTACAGCATATATATATATATATATATATATATATATATATATATATATATATATATATATATATTGTAAACCCATCTACTCAGAAACACATAATCAGAAACATATCATATGACACGCTTTGAATGTTTAATCAGAATGGTTTTTTTATGTTTGCCCAATATAATCGATAGAGAACAAACTTTGTTCTTTCATTGATGAATCAGTGTTTACAATTTATACACAAACGTTACTATTGTTTCACTTCATATTTGTCTGATACACATATCATTTGACTTTTATGTCCAAAGTGAAGCAAACATCACCCCTTGCTTTTCCCTCTGAAGAAACAAGAAGTGCCCAACACCAAAGAATAAACTAAAAGCAGAATCAATATTAGATGGTATTGTACCACTTTTTCATATATATATATATATATATATATATATATATATATATATATATATATATATATATATATATGATCCTGTGATATCACAGTTTAATACACACTAATCAACGGAATTATATATATATATATATATATATATATATATATATATATATATATATATATATAATATATATATATATATAATATATATATATATATATATATATATAATATATATATATAATATATATATATATATAATACATTTATAATATATATATATATATATATATATATATATATATAATATATATATATATATAATATATATATATATATATATATATATATATATATAATTCCGTTGATTGATATTAGTAACGGAATTATATTTTTTCTTGCTCACTCATATTGACCTGAATTTTGATGAAAAGGTTGCTTGAATAAGAGAACTAATCATGACGATTTAGATTTAGCGCATTTTTATTTTTTTCAAAAATTGTAACAATCAGACTAATTTTCTTAAAAATTATTCCATATTTTGCTTCCGCACACACACACACTATATATATATATATATATATATATATATATATATATATATATATATATGTGTGTGTGTGTGTGTATGTGTGTGTGATTTTGTTGAATCATCTGTATTATTTATACCCCTGTATCACCCGATATATCAAAACTGGGCTAACTAACCTCAAAAACAAATGGGAATTATAATAATGAAGCAATCGTTCAGGTCCCAAATACACTAATTGTGTAAATAGAAATCACAATTTACGACCATAAAGTTTGCCATTGTTATAGAATAAAAATCATGGAACTTTTGTTTTATTCATAGAAAAGATGGTCATAAAAGTACGCAGTATAAAAATGAAAACGCGGAGTGTTTTATCCAAAATTTTTTAAGAATTGTTCCAACTACCAAATTTGCCTTGGCTAATAACCATTGCAACTGCAAATGCTAAGGCGTTACTAATTGAATGTGTGGTAACCGTCTAAATGATCGGAGGCAAATAAAAATTTACTAAATCACTTTGTCGAACGAGTTGGTGAAAGTCGAAGAAGAACATTCACATTTGTAAAAATGAAAGGATTATTTTTATATTCCTTCATTTAAACAGAATATAAATCTGTGCAGATTGGACTTTTATTTTATTTATATAATGAAATATCATCAAACAATTTAGAAAGATATCTTAAAATTTTACATTTTATTTCAAGATTTTAATAATAGGGACATACTAAAACTATCATAAAAAGTTGATGGAATGAAAATTACTTAAAATAAACATTCAAATAGTGAAATGTGTGCTCAAGACAAGATGACTAAATATAAAAATAAAATACCCAATGGAAAAGAGCAATCAAAACATTGGATCTTGTACATTGCGATCGATCAAGTCCTGCAACACCTACGGTAAAAGATTGACACATGTACGTACTCAATTTTTTGGACGATTTTACTAAAATAGAAATCGGATACACTATACGTTAAAAAAAGATGCTTGGTGGATATTGCCCCAAATTGGTGAATAATGCAAGGATAATCGATAAGGGATCACGCCTGAAAATTTCGGAAACTTACTAATCAGACTACCAGCTTATTGGCCTAGAGGGTAGAGTGTTCGCCAATGGTCCGGGAGACCTGGGTTCAATCCCAGGTCGAGTCATACCAAAGACTTTAAAAAATGGTACTTGATACCTCCTTGCTTAACACTCAGCAATATAAGGTACGTATCAAGGCTAAAGTGGACCAATCAAGGGAAAGTTGTACCCTCCCCTACACCTCGATGTAGTAGCTATTGAAAAGGGAGCCTTCCGGTCGCCTTCGACTACGGTCGCAAAATTTACTTACAACTACTAATCAGACTAAGCAGGGAAAATCTGGTCCTTATCAAATGCACCAACACAGTACGACCCTTTCTAGAATGGCAAGATGCTTACCTTTAGTATCAAAATTACTCAAAAACTTATGGGCTTACGTTACGGATTTATGACAGCTTATACATTAAAAAAGATGTCTTAACGAACGCTCAAATAAAACAGCATACGAAATATCTACTTCTTTAAAATCAAATTTGAGTAAAATGCAAAGTTTCATACTTTTTTTTTATCATTAAGGGTTTTCGGACTATTGTCTTCATCTTTATAGTTATTTCCATAAAGTTTCCGCCGATATGTACTCCTGCCTTCTTCAGGTGTTCGTCGAACACGGGAACCTACACGGAACTTCGACCGACGTACTTTATTGAATCCACGGAGGTCACCTGTTCTGATTCCTTTAGGCATAACTGCGTACAAGTGTTAAGTATTCCTGTCTTGTTACTCGCTTGCAGTTAGGATTGAACCAGCGACCTCCAGATGATTTTCTCCTTAGAAGCTTAGAGAAACAACACTATAACCGTTACGCTATGTGTCCTGCTGGACTTCTGATTTATTATATATAAGTAGAAAAAAAAAAAAGTTAGATGCCCCATGTGACCGATTAAGGTTACGATAAAAGCAGATTTATATTATCTAATATATCTTTAAAAATGTAACAATCAAAAAAGTTTGATTCGTAAAACATTGTGTCACATCAGAAAATGATTGTTGCTAAATCGACTATTCGTTGTTAATGCGGGAAAAAGTTGAGATGTTATGACCTGAACACTTTCTAATTGATAACCCGGAAAAAAGAAAGCAAAGACAAAGAAATCGACAAAACTGAAGGTTCAAATTTACGTTACTCTTAAAGAAAAAAAAAACACGACAATATCGTGTGTGAAAATGTTAAAGACAACACAATACATTTTTATCATTCAATGGAAACGTCGCCTTTAAATTTTAAGGAAAGAATAAAATCAGTCGATTCAGAGAATATGCAGGTTGATATGAAACAGGAAATTCAAACCGTCAGTGTAACGTTACGCCCTCACCCCCACCACATTAGATCAGTCTTCTAACCATTCCACTTCTTACGCCGGCCGGTGATCAACTAGTGGCTGAGGGGGTAACGTACATTTCTTTACCGCTACACAAGAATACGATCGGGGGAGGGGGACAGGAGAAAATAAAACAGACGAACAAACACGAACAAACTTGGGGTAAACCAAGAGCAGAAGGAGGAGTTATGCAACACTACATGCATGTGCGGACTATCGCTAGCGTGGGTTACAAGCGAAAATTCCACAAGCACTGGAATGCCGACATCTTTTTACTCAATCTTCTTCGCTGTGCTGGACCCTCTCTTCTCTGCTACTGTCTCCGGAGTCCGCGTTGACTGCCCCTGTCCGTGGTTCCACGCCAACTCTCTGCTGTCCAGTCGCCAACTGCCTCTCAGCTTCTTTGTCCAGCCAACTCCTATTCGCGTCCCCTTACCACTTCTGGATACGGCGAGATTTCAGGTCCAAGAATCCTTTGTCTGGTTTCGCGCCAAAACAGACAAAGAAATTGTCTGCTTTGGGGGGGGCACCCACATAGTGCTACAACAAAAAACAGAACTTACGACGTAGTTTCTGTTATTCGGATTAATATGGGACTCGTTTCGACATGATCTTATCAAATATTTAAACGCACATAGAAGAATTTGGTCACAATTTATTAATGCAGTAATTAAAAGTGCATTGTTCGAATCGAAAGGGAATGCTGTGTGCGTATGTATGTGTGTGTATGTGTGTGGAATAAAGAAAATACTTTTGAATTTGGGACAGATGCTAGACGGCTGAAGAACATATCGGCCGAATAGTGCGAGAAACTAGATAGTTAAAAACAATACATATGAAATACAGAAAATACTTCAGAATATTGAATAATACTAGCAATCTTATAATTTATCTATCGACACAAGAGTTGTATTTAATACAACGGAAATAAAGGGAATGTAAAAAAAAATGTATAAAATAGCATATCAATTGTTCAGAACTTAAAGAAAAGCAAGAGATTCATAAAATTTTAAAGGAAATGAACTATTCCAATATTCGTCATTTTTCTTCTTATTGTTTACTTTCATTTAAAAACTCTTAGTGTGTTATTAAGACTGCTGTTACCACAATTTCTGTGTTATCATATTTCGCAGTTGAGTCTAGATTATTGACAGCCTTTGGGTTATTCAAACTTTATGGACCCTTGATATTTGCTAGGAAACGAAGTTTACCAGTATAATTTCCCTCAACCTGTTGCTATGCTAAAATGGCTGCTGTTGAATAAACATTATATTATTCTAGATCGAGTCAGTCTTTAACTATTCGAACTTGAGCTTGCTGGATGGCAGTGAAAATCTGCTAATTCCTTGTTTACAGTTTTTGTGCTGCTAGGATATCAGCTGTGTGTCTGCTGTGAAACAAAAAGTAAGACTCAAATGCAACTTTGTTATAGTCTCGTTACGATTTTTCGTGCAAGATTTTTATCTCTTGTTTCAGTTTCATTTGCTGTTTCATTAACGTAGTCATTGATCCTACGATACAAAGTCGACTTTTACGTTTATCGCATTCTAATTTCTCGTATTTTTGCATATTTGGAAACATACATGTATCTAGGTATACTTTCGAGAAATGTCATTTATATGCAGAGAAATTATACCCCTCATTTTTGTCATTTAGACGGATTTTCGAGCAGAACATTCTCTGACCTTCTTCAGGTGTAATATGCATCTTCGTAAGGAAAAATACACTTTTTATCGTCGCTTTCTTTCAAGCATTGAACAAAACTGTGTTTAATAGCTTTATAACGGAACTTTTTTTCTTAGATGTCGGCAAAAAAGTTTAAAAACTGCCCTTTCTTCTCTAAAGTTCTAATCATAGGCAATTCTATTTAGCCAATTCCTTACAGTTCAGTCGAAAACTTAGACTCCTGTTGCAAACCATTTGTTTTTCCTGTTTTCTTGTACAAATTCTATTTTCAATTCAAACTGCGTAGAGTTTTCTGTGCTTTTGTATCCTTTGTGGCCAACTAGTAGATTTTCCTTTTTTTTAACCACCCCATTTCCTTTAATTTTTGCCACAAATTTTAGGCATATCTTACAGGCAACGATCAACGCTTTTAAACACACTCCGCAGTGAATTTCCTTCTTGAATAAGTTTTACAATCCGTTCCATTTTTTCAATCTGCAGTTCTTTTCCTTGAACCATTTTAGCTTTCAATTAGGTAAACTCGACTGCTTTTTATTGTCTCCAAAACTGTCTTTTAACTGTAGGTTTGTATATCAAGATTTCTGGTCGTATTTGTTTTAGGAAGGTAAATTACACGAGCATTGGATAACGGTCTATTCCAAAATATTTTCCTCAAAATTACTAGGAAAAAATTTTACCAGTTATGACGGCAAAATTGTGGAATTATTGCAGTTAAAAGGTGTTCACTAAAATTTATTTTAATTTTAGATAAGATGCAAAATATTCTTACTTAATAGCTAAACATTCTGGATTTCAAAAATATACTTTAAACAGACTAGATTGAATTAATCAAAATAGCGTCATAATTATTTATGTACTACGCTGATCTTTTATTCATTGCCGACAATCCAACATGTTTAATAGCGGGTCTATAGGTGGCTCAAACTGGATATTTCAAACTTTCTCGGCTGCTGGAGATTTGAATAAATGAGGAGTAATCTGAAATGATCGTCTACCTTACCCACCACCCCTTAAAATTATCCATCACCAAACTTTTTTATTGTATTCTTGGCTTAAATTAGTTTATTTTCACAAAGAACATTATCTTCCTTCGTCTACGTAATCATATATGAAGATGAAGGACTATTGTTGTTATACTGATTTCTTGAATTTCTACTCCATGTGTCGACATGCAGTTGGGGTATGTTAATTTCCCGTTTCATCACACAATATCATTTGTAGCGGACAAAATTCCGCTAAATTTACTTCGGGTATAATTTTTGCGATAGACTGGGATCACAGTTGACAAGAATTTGAATTTTTCAATCATCTTTTTTAACCAACCAGAAAAGAGAAAAATATTTCTTTCCAATCATCAAGTTATTCACATAACTTTCATCTTGCAGACAAACAGAAATTATAGATAATTAATGTTCCGTATATTTTTTCCTCAAAAGATTAAATGCACTAATGCTTTCAATTTATTATCACTGAAACTACTTGAGATACGGAAATCAAAATAACGCAGTTAGATCGCGCAAGTTTACGGCCAACACCATGGGCGATGAACCTGTAGCGTGTGCTCGTAAAAATAAGGATTAATCGAAGCGACAATTATTTTTCTCGGCAATGATGACACCATCGATGTTAGAAATATATTCCCCGCGTAGGCTTTCTTTTATCGACCTGATTCACGCTGATAAACTGTGTCTAGAGGCTCTACATTTCGTAAGTTCACTGCTATTTGATAAAGGTTGTGTTCTTCTCATCTACGCGGCAACCACTGAAGTGCATACGCCACCAGCTAAATGTGCTCACATCTACTATTTAATCTTGCTAAAAGGTCATAATCGTCGATGAATGCCAATGGTCCCAATTTTCCGGCGTTGTGAAATTCAATGATAGAACCTCGGATTTCATACCAGACGCCAATTTGCCAAGCTGCCTCTTAGTTACTATTTTTACAAAAAAAAACTATGAGTCACTGGTTAGAATATTGAGCCATCTACTGCCATATGACTAACTCCTGCCCTTGATTTTGAGGGATGATATAATAAAAAAGGATACCTTTACTTTCGGAGCGAAAGTATTAAGAGCTAAGTATGCAAGATTTTGTTTCTCGTTACTGAAAATCTATAGCTAATAGAGTTATGAAGCTGAAAACCTCCTATTTCTAGTATTTTGTTGAGTTTAGTTTCATTGGAAATTAATTGGGGACTTTCAGAGTGTCCATTTGACATTAGTCTCAACCCAGCCGCTGGGCTTAAAAAAACGCCGACTGCATACACAACAGAAGTTCAAAACAACCCACTATACCCCCCCAAGCGGTGTCCTGGATAGGAAACTGTAACTGGAGGAAATCTACTGTTCTAGAGGTCTGAGGAATGAGTAAGTCATCTCGTGGCCATTACTCCCATCTCCACTTTGACCCAGAGTTTTAGCACCTGGTAAGATCCCATTTATCATTCAAATAAATCTGTGTTAAATTCTTTTATTAGATAAGAATACTGAAACCATATAACTCTGCGCAAATAAATAATTATTTAGAAATAGTTACTAAAAGCCAAACCACATATCATTATCATCATCATCATCACGACGCACTATCAGCACGACTATCCCTGACCCTCTCTCGCCACCCTCCTTATCTTCCATTGCTTCCGGCAGGTCTTCAGGATTACATCTTGTATCGGCACAAAGCTGCTGTATATGGGTTCTAGCTGGTCGTCCAGCCTTTGCTCGTCCATGTGAAGGGGTCAACTGGCATACATCACTTATGAGCCCGTCCCTACTTCTCCAGCAGTGTCCCGTGTGTCTGATTCGTCTAACTTTGAGAGTTTTCGCGATGGGTGGTAGGTGGACAAACAGCTGTTGCTTTGTGTGTTGCTGCCTCCAAAACTTGTCCAATATTGCTTGCAACATTCTTGTGTAGTTGCCGTTAAGCTTTTTCTCCATACGTTTATTGTGCATGCAGTGTATCCATATTGCAGTATCGACACAACCGCTGCTTGGAAGAAACTGCGTTTTATTTTATTGGACTTCCATATGACTGATAGACTATCGTTAGCTGTCAAAGCCTTTGCTAGTCGCGTGTTGATGTCTTTCTCAGTTGATGAGAAACTGCTTCCTAGATAGGTAAACTTGTCTACTAGTTTCAGAGAGCTACCGTTTAGTGTGGACTCTTTGATTAAGGCACATATATTCAGTTTTGTGTGCATTGACATGGAGGCCTATACCAACAGCAGCTTGTTCCAGACTAGGTAGCAGGGTTTCGGCTTCAGTATAGATAATTGGTATTTCATAGAAATACTTGAAACCTTTTAATTGTATGCAAATTTCTATACAGCTGCGCATTATTTGTATTAGATATAAATACTTGATAGCATTGTATCACTGTAAATTGAAACTCTCCGTTTGAAACAACCTCATACGAATTGAAATGTTAAAAACACTTGCTCAACCAATCAGTATCACACATGTCGACTTGCTTGGGGAAAATACGTTAATTTTCTATTTCATAAATACAGGGAAATTAACATGTCAACAGTAACGAACAATGCCATGCCAACTTCAGTTAAAGCATATATTCCCCATAAAAGTTATATAACTAGTTACAAGAATTTGAATTTCACATCATATTTCCAAGAAAAAAAAAGTTTTTTTACCGACTAAGAACTGTGGAAAACATTTCTGTTCAATTGAGAAAGAAGTCATTAACAAAAAATCATTTTGAAGCCAACTTGAAGTTACAAATAATCAACATTCTGTATCGTTTTTCAGAAGATTGTTGGTTTTCCTTTGAGATTACACTGCCTGTATTTGAAGAAACTTAATTTTACGTCTTCCATTTTCGATGTTTCTAAATTTATCGTAAAATATCAAATTCAGTACTATTAATCAACCATTTCAGGCGTTTTTCCTGCCGCTAATCACGTGACTAGTGTTTAACTACGTCACGCCTACGTTGATTATGTGTCGCTGGATTCTTATCTGTTGCTTCAATCATTTAGATTCTTCACACACGGCCATTTTTATCTGCTGCTGTAATCTGTTGACTTCTCCTCACACACACACACACACGCACACACTCGTACATACACACACACACACACACATACACACTCATGCGTACACATACACACATACATAAAGTGTATAAACAAAATATTCCGACCATTTATTCAATTGTACTTGTTTATTTTACGCTGGCCAATTGAAACTTTCACAATAACGTACGCAACAGAAATAACAAGATTCTTTTCTCCAGAACAATGAAAATAACCGATGTTTCTGAAACATTATTACCATATATACTCGTGTAATCAACACCAGTTTTCACCTCACAAGCAAGGGGATTTTTATTATATGAGATATGTTTTTGAAATGGAGAACCTTACCTTGATTCTAGGCCTAACCTAACAATAACTTCGATCCAAGAAATCTGAGCACAGCCTAAGAATAAATTCTATGAGTCAAAATAATTAAGTTTCTAATTAATATTAACTATTAATAAAGGCTGGTCATATATTATGTAAAACTATTATAAATGGTAATCAAAGATACGTAAATACTTCTTCATCTTGACGTAAATTCTTTGTTTAGCTATTATCCAAGTAACATCGACGTGTAGACTAAATTCTTTATTTACGGTATTGCATTCATTTTGACTGTATTTCAACAGTTTTGAAAGTATAAGAAAGTGTAAGAATATTTTCTCTTTATGTCATTAGATGAGGATCATTAAATAAGTTTCCAGACTTTTTTCGTATGGGCACTTTTATTGATAGTACATACATGAAACTCTATTCCCCTTCGAAGTAATCTCCGGTTGTAATGCACTTGTACAGTTCCAACAACTTCTGGAAGGCCCCATGGAAGTCCTCTTGTTTGAGAGTGTCAATGACCTTCGTCACAGCCTCTTCCATCTCCTCAATTGTCTCATAACGACAGCCTCTGAGCTTAGGGAATAACCAAAAGCCACAGGGAGCAAGGCCTGGACGATAGGGAGGCTGAGGAACTATCCTGATGCCCATCTTGGTCAAATAGTCTGTGATAAGGATGGAGTTGTGGACTGGTGCATTGTCCTGCTGGAAATGCCACTGAGCCGATTTGAAGAGTGCTGGCCTCTTCCGACGGAATCTCTTCCTGAACTCCCTTAAAAACTCAACATAGTATTCCTTGTTGACTGCCTGTCTAGTGGGAACCCAATGCATGCAGATCATGCCAGTTTTGTGAAAAAAGTTTGTTGGTGGATTTGCTCTTTCTAGCCTTCTTGGGTCTGGGAGAGCCAGCATGCTTCCGTGGGAACTCTATCTCTTGGTCGCTGGGTCATAGCAGTAGATCCAGCTTTCATTGCATGGCATTTTTTTCCATGTTTAAAACAGAATTTTATCGCATATTGCATTTTTGAAATTAACCAGCTGTGACAATCAGGCTTTAGTAGGGTGTATTCCAATTCCTGCTGTAGCTGTTCATTTGCACCTGAAATCATAAAAAAAATTGGTCAGTCATCTCATAAGATATATAGTAATAACATACTGAATTTTTAAGAGTGTACGACAATTTTAAATGCCTTTACAAAAAAAAAGTCTGGAAACTTATTGAATGTACCATGTATGTTGAAGAAATATTTTTGTTGGTTGATATAGGCTTACGACAGGGTTCATTTATAAGATGCGGTTCATGATTACAACACCTTTTGTGGCTAAAACGTTAGGAACTTTGATTAAACGAGTTGTGTATATACGTTAATCAGTCTCATCGTCTTCAGTTTTCGTATTTTTATATTTTTAATGCAATGACTTCTTTTAATTAGTAAGGTTTGCTCAAAACAAATTTTCAGATTATCTTTTTTGAGGAAAATTATATCCTCATTATGTCGCCAGCACGGATCTGCCAGACATTCTCTCATCACCTGTCTCTATCGTCTATCGCTCCCGGTAGGCCTCAAAGTCAACATCCTATATCGGCACAGAACTGTCCTATATAGGTTCTAGCTGGTCGTCTTGCCTTTGCTTGTTTATTTGAAGGGGTCCACTGGAGTATGTCGCTTATGAGTTCGTTCCTACTTCTCCAGCAGTGTTCGGCATGTCTGGTTCTTCTAACCTGGAGTGTGTTTTTATGATGGATGGTAGGTGGCCGTACAGCTGTTACTTTGTGTGGTGCTACCTCCATGACTTGTTCAATATTGCTCGTAGCATTCTTGTGTAATTGCCATCAAGCTTTTTCTCCAAACGTTTAGTTAGTATCCATGCAGTGCATCCATATAGCAGTATCGACATGACCTCTACTGGGAAGAAACTGCGTTTTATCTTAGTGGTCATCTCTGACTTCCATTCGACCGAACGCCTTTTGGTAGCTGTCCACACCTTTGCTAGTCGGGTGTTGATATCTTTCTCGGTTGATGAGACACTGCTTCCTAGATAGGCGAATTTGTCCACTAGCTTCAGAGAGCTATCATTTTTGTGGAGATATCGCCTCTTTGATTAAAGCACATATATTCCATTTTGTCTGCATTGACATGGAGATCGATGCCTGTTGCTGATCATTCCAGAGTATGTAGAAGGGTTTCGGCTTGGGCTGGTGTATTTGCTAGAAGAGTTATGTCATTGGCATATTCCGCGTCTGTAATTGTTTGTGCAGGGTATCTTCTGTTTCTTTTCTTTGTCAACTTAAAACTGTTCTCTTTCATTTTTATCAATAGACGTTCGAAGCACGTAGATAAACATTTATATGGCTAATGTTTCTCTTTGCAGCACACCTGCTACAATGTCGAAGCATTCTGTGTCTCGATCCGGGGAATGGACTTTTACTTTCGTGTTTTTATGTAGCATCATTATGGCTGCGAGATTTTCGTTGGTTAGGCCGTAGGCGAGTAGTATTTGCTCCATCTTCCCTCTGTGTATGGAGTCAAAGGTCTTGGAGAATACGACAAATAATATTGTTGCCTCTAAGGTTGTTTTTTGTTTTTTTTTGCACGTACATCTTCTAGAATTCGACGGATAGTCAAAATTTGTGATGCAGTGGATCGATTTCTTCGAAAGCCATTTTGGTTCTTCCTTAGTATCTTCTCAATTTTCGGTTATGTGCCGTTGCGTAGTAAAGCATTAATGAGTAGAGTGTTTGCCAATGGTCCAGGAGACCAGGGTTCAATCCCAGGTCGAGTCATACCAAAGACTCAAAACATGGTAATTGCTACCGCCTTCCTTAGCACTCAGCACAATAAGGTAAGGATCAAAGGTAAATTAGAGCAATCCAAGTAATGAAGTAGGGTCCCTCCCAAACACCTTGGTGTTGTAGCTATTGAAAAGGAGCCTTCAGGTTACCCTCGACTAAGGTCACCAACTTTAGTTAAGATCTACAAAAATCATAAATACATATATATATATATATATACATCTGTGTGTGTGTGTATGTGTGCGTGTGTGTGTGTGTGTGTCGTCACCATCATCATCATACTGTTCTGACAGCACATATTTCCCTAACTTTATCTTTCTCACTATCCATCCCTATCATCCATGCTCCTGGTAAGTCCACCAAACGACATCCAGTGTCTGCCCAGTGCCGAAGTTAGTCTCTGAAAGTCGACAAACACTAGTGAGTCCATGTGCAGGGGTCCATAAGAGAACGTTGCTAATGAGTCTGTCTTTGCTTCTCCAGCATTCCCCACCGCATTTCTTCATCTTACTCGGATTGTTTATCAGATGGAAAGAATGTGGACATACAGGAGCTATTTTCTAAAGTATTGTTTCGAGGTTTTCTTCTGAACAGCATGTAACAAGCTAATATAGTTTGCATCAAACATTTTCTCCATGCGTTTCATTAGCATCTGTGTGTGTTGCACCCCATACTGTAGAATTGACACAGCTACAGCCTGGAAGAAATCGCGATTTATTTTGTCAGAGGGATCTACTGTCCATATGATCGATTATCTGTCGATAACATTCAACGCCTTTGTTTGGAGTATGTCGACATCACCTTTTGATATACTGCTGTCGAGATTTGTAAACCGGTCTACTTATTTTTGAGGCCTACCTCTTAAAATGGAGTTGCCTCCTTGTTTAGAATATATGAACGCTGTTTTATTTGCATTCACATAGAGGGCAATGCTTCTTGCAATTAGATCCAGGGCAATATGGATTCTGACAAGGCACATCTATTTACGTGAAGCTATACATCATTAGCTCAGTCTGCGCCAGTCATAGTTCCTGCGGATTATCGTCTGCTTCTTACTGATCTATTGAAAGAGAATGGTCGTATACTAAAAGGTATACGACAATTCTCTTTCATTAGATCAATCGACGTTCGAAGTAGGTAATCTTTGCATATTATTTACATATGCAGCCCAAATGTATTTCCTTACAAGACTTCAGCTACTATGTCACGATCTGGAGATCAAACTATTGTTTTCTTTTTTGTAGAGCATTATAAAAGCTGTAATAAACTGTTTCTTTGGGGACTGCATATGTTAGAAGTATTTGCTCCATCTTTTCTCTCTAATGGAATCAAAGGCTTTTGAGGAATCCGACGACACTGTATACCTTCAATGATTTGATTGATAGTCAGTATCTGTGAGGTGGTGGATCGATTTCTTTCTGGTTTGATTTTTAAAGAGTTTTCTCGATTTCAGATTGGATACGATCAATAAGCATGGCATTACAAACCTTAGTAACTATAGCAGTAAAAGTTATGCTTCTGTTTTTCTTTACGATTCCAAGGTCACCTTTCTCGGGGAAAGGGGAGGGGCAGTACTTCATCCATTTCTCCAATGTGTTTTATTTATTGACAATGTTGCATAATAGAGTCACCGAAGTCCTTATTTTTAGATGTTATCAATAGTTATTACATGGTTTTACAGATGGGTGACTTAAAAGGATAAGAGACGCTAAAAGTATTGATTTATGCTAGATCACTGTAGTTAAAAAGCCATTCAGTTCTTACATGGGTAAGCAATTACGACCAAGGGTACCCATGTGTCAGACCGAACAAATCAAAATAATTTTAAAACGTGATAAACGTTCTTTTCTATGCAGTGTGTTTGAATTTCATATATTGGAAAACCTAATTATGTATGCTCCTCTTATCTGGAATCAGATATTTAAAAAGAAATTTTCAAATTCTGATTTCCACGTTAGCCAGGCGATTCTTCTTCAAAATGGTTTGGCTTGATGTATTTTACTGCTTATTAACTACTTATGCGTTATATAATGCAGAAATTTTATTCATTCGAAAATTTCTGATAGTAACCATGACAATATTGTAAATGTTCAATCGCATTGTTATAAAATTGCGTTGTCTACAACCATTTGTTTGTCATCAGTTTCACTATATCTAGGAATACTGATAAAAATGATATGCAAACAGTAGTATGGTTTCAAGTATTCCTATCTAATACGAATAATTTAGGAAAGATTATAAGATTTAAAGCAATTACTCCTCTTTAAAAAAGTAATCATTCATAGACCCTCACATATGGCCGAGCAAAAGCAGGACGACCAGCTCGAACATACATACAGCAGATGTGTGAGGATACTGGATGTAGCCCAGAAGACCTGCCAGAGGGGATGAACGATAGGGAGAAGTGGCGAGAGATGGTCAGGGATATCCGTGCTAGCAGCATGACATGATGATGATGATGATATGGTTCAAAGTATTCAGATCTTACTCTAATAACTTGCAAGCAATTACTTCAAGTAAATGATTTCTAGTAAATAATTATGATATTTCATGAGTAATTTCAGCACAAAGTAAATATTCCTTGTAAAAATAATTTGCGTACAGTAAAATGTTTTTAACTATTTCAATCTATCAATAATAATTATGTTCAATAATCCTTTGTTTTCACAGATTTATATGGTTTGTCGTATTTCTGTGCCATACTTCAAATGTTCTATTTGATCCATAGATTGGACTCTTACAGGTACAACTCCAGATTAGAGAAGAGCTGTAAGTAATGTTCCCGAAAGGATTGCTCCATATTTCCAAAACTTTTGTTTTTTTACGGAGGAGGTTTAATTCATTGAAGATTATGTCGTCGGATAGGAATAAAAGTTGTATGTGTCAAGAAAAAACTTGACAGCATTGAGGATAGTGTTGATTGGTCAATCTCAGCCAGACAAACAGGCCTAATAATTGTCAACAACAAAAAAAAAAGAGAGAACTTGCCGAATTGCAAACTTTCTTGTCCCGGTAGACCACTGATTGAAATTGAAAGGAAGTGAAATGAAGGATGAGTACTTGCACCTTGCTTGGTAATTGAAAAAACTGTGGAACATAAAAGTAACGATAACGCCAATTGTAGTTGGTGCCTGTGGAACAGTCACTAAATGATTGATCCAGGGACTGGAGGACTTGGAAAATCCAGTGAGAAACCATCAGCTAACGCTGTTTAGAAAAACTCTTGAAAGATTATTAATAATAATAGTTTATGAATTTATCTTTTATAGTAAAGATGGATATTAAATCTCTGAGTTACAACTAAGTTTGTAAAATGGATATTAATCAGATGAATTTTCAGTCTTTATTTCTTACCAGTAGTTGATGTGAATTTCAACTGGCTGCGAAACATTTGATCTTTTTTTTTTATATATACATTTGGTATAAACGTAGTTGGAGAGAATTAAATCTTTGAACATAGAAGTAAGGTTTAGATAAATATTTGCAAACACGACTCACCGGAATTTATATATCCATACCGTCGTAAAATCAGCAAAGCCAAGTTGTCTTCGAAGAAAACATGTATGAAAGTATGTATGTTCCTTTGCCGATGAAATGCCTGTATGTATGTATGTATGTATGTATATGTGCATGTATGCCAATACATATTTAAGTATGTGTGCCAATATACACATGTATATATGCCTTTATACACACATGTCTCTGCATACATATAAATGTATGTATGAACTTATGTAGTAAGGTACATATGTATTTATGTATATATGTATATGTGTGTGGTGTTATGCATGTATGTGTGTAAGCTTTTACGTATGCATATGCAAATGCATGCCTATATGTATGTGTGTATATTCCGATGTTTGGATATATTTATGTACATATGTATGTAGGTACCTTTCTATTTATCAAAGCATATATATATATATATATATGCATGTTCGTACTGGTGTTGAAGCTTAGAAAACCTAGACAGCATCACCTGCAGAAGAGAAGACCCTTCAAAGAGATATCCTGTGGTGGTGAGACTTCGTTTCAGGAGCTCTTGGAAATGTGGAGTACGCCTTTGTTGTCGTTACAAAGAGGTTTACTATGACTTAGAGTTTAAAAAAGATAATCATTATTAGTTATTGGAAGTCATATATTTGCTTGAAATAATTGTTACTCTATAATTGCATTACAAAAGATTATTATTTAATAGAAATAGTACATTGAAATCATTCAATTGGGTATAAATTATTCATCTTCGATAGGAACACTTGATACCATATAACAGTATTCTAACAAATTGTCATTATAGACTTGTTTTCTTTATAATTATGATTAAAAAACAAACAATTGCATTGTAATTTTTAAGATATAGTTCTGATTTTCATTCAAAATTTACAAATGATTCAAATATCCACATTAAATAGCAAATACGGAAGCTGATATGAAGTAGAATAAAATAAATGTGCACATATTGCTATATATATATATATATATATATATATATATATATATATATATATACGCATGCATGTATGTGTGTATGTGCAGAAGACACAATACATATATATATATATATATATATATATATATATATATATATATATATATATATATTTGTATGTGTATGTGTGTGTCTGGTATATATATATATATATATATATATATATATATATATATATACCGGCTCATTGGCCAAGTGAGTAGAGTGTTCGCCAATGGTCCGGGAGACCTGGGTTCAATCCCAGGTCGCGTCATACCAAAGACTTTAAAAATGGTACTTGATACCTCCTTGCTTAACACTTAGCAATATAAGGTACGTATCAAAGGTAAAGTGGAGCAATCCAGGGAAAGGAGTAGCGCCCTCCCCTACACCTTCGTGTTGTAGCTATTGAAAAGGGAGCCTTCGGGTCGCCTTCGACTAAGGTCGCGAACTTTACTTACTTATATATATGTGTGTGTGTGTGTATGTGTGTGCATACTATCCTATAAGTTTGTTTCTCTGTAGGGATGTACACATAATCGTACGTACGTTTCTATATATCTATGTATGTATGTAGGTAGGTATATAACTTAAATTTGCAATATATATGATAGACGTGTGTATATACACACGTATCTATGTATATGCGTATCTATGTACGCACAGTCCAATATATTATCATTATTATCAAGTCACTCTAACTACACGGATTTCCCTGACTCACTCTTTTTCTCTCTCGCCCTCTCTCTTTCTCTTTCTCTCTCTCTCTCTCCATCTGTCTTTATCATCCATTGCACTCGGCCTGTCTTCTAAACAACATCCAGTGAGTGAACAAAGTTGATGCAAGTTCTTGTTCATCGGTCAATACTATAGCTTTCCGATGTGTAGGAGTCCCTTGCAGAACGTCGCTTATGAGTTAGTCCTTGCTTCTTCAATGATGCTCTGCATGTCTTGTTCGTCTTATTTAGATGGTTTTTGAGATGAGAGTTAAGAGGCTGTACAACTGCAGTTTTGTGGGATGATACTTTCAGAATATCCACACACACACACACATATATATATGTGTGTGTGTGTGTGTGTGTATGTATGTGCGTGGGTGTCTGTATGAATATACGTTCGTATATCTTTTCTACATGAATATTGATGTAACCATGTTTCTATGTATATACGTGTCAATATATATATTTATGTAGTTACGTATGTATGTATGTATGTACGTATGTCATTTTGTAAAAATATTTGTATAAGTGTTTCTATGTATGTATGTATGTATGGAAATATGCGAATTTCTATGTATATATGTATGTTTATTTGTCTTTATGCATATATGAATTGCTTAAATCGGTTCCTATTAATTATGTATAGCGATTCGTATGGATATACTAATATTTATCTGAGTACATTCCTACAGATGTATGGGAGTACACATATACGTATATATGAGTGTATATATAAGTTCTTTCTCCTGTATTTATTTATGTATATCCAGAAGCACGTTTGTATACATTTATCGCTGTATATATGGAAATAACAAAAGCAGAAATCACTAAAAGAAGGCAACAGAGAGACAGACAGATAACTACGTTCTCAAAACATGTACTTTCCTCTGCATTTTTCTTAAAATAGGTTTCAACAAAATTGCAAAAGCTGACACTGTTTATCACGTTTTCATGGAAAGCCGTGAGTGAAAGCATCTTTTTTAGACGTATTTTCTTGCTGTCATATAGGTTTCTTGCTGCTGAGTTTTTCTATATACAATATATTTGCCAAAATTTTAACATACATTTTTTTTTGTTGGGATCAAAAAGAAAAAAAGAAAATCCATTTGAGTAAGTTTCTTTGTTTAATGGCCTATCAACCTTCAAGGATTATTTAATGCTAAATCTATTATTGTAGAAGAACGACAGTAGTACTATCAAACCCATAGCTAGTGGAAATTTACTAAGCATTTTGCTTAGATGTGGCACAAGGCCATATGAAAGGGGCACCCAATGAGACTCGAACTCACTCGTGTAGGTTTGCTAGTCGAGCTTGCTAACCATTACACCACCAGAGGCTCCTCTAACCCATAGCTAGTGTGTAAATATGTTCCTCCCTTTTCCAAGGGTATTAGTCCGAAGGTTACAGCACCCACGTAAGTTCACCGTCGTTTATTACGATGTCGCAGTACTACTTGTTATCCACTCTTGCACTGGCGCTCTCCCTCAAGAAAACCCGAGGAAAAAGAACATTATTACTCTGAATTTTTATTTTATTGAACGCAAAACTGAAAACTGTAAGATTTTTCTCCATAAAAATGAATATATTAAATTTTGAATCGAGAATTTCCCGGCAGAAATTTGTCGTTTATCAAAATTAACCAAGATTAAGGGTACCCTGAACTGAATATTTTGATAAGCTGAGAATTGCTTGAGTGTCTGATGTATTAGTGGTAATATTTGCTTTCCACTTAATAATTTGTTGAATTTCTCTTTTTGCAACTGAATTGAGGAATCAAAGCTCAACAAATCAGAAATGCTGTTTCTCTTTATAACAACAAAAGAATTTAACATGTCCAAGCAAAAATTGATAATATTTAGATGAATAGCTAGTTTTGGTAATGTGGTGATAGGAATGAAACAATTAATCGCATAATAAGCGAATTCAGCAAAACAGCACCAAAGACATACAAAGTGGTCATCCAAAGGGAATTTCACAAGATACTAAAAGTTAGCAACATTAAAAGGTAGCCGTACATTTTCTTTTTTAAGCTGAGGAATTATATTGTCAATTGAATTACCATGACCCGAAAAATTTCGCGAACCCCTAGAGGTAACTGTGTCCTCAGTAAAGAGTACGGATGTAACTTGAAAGACACATTCAGGTTAATTGGCCTTGCAATTTCCAAGCCTAGTTGATTTGGCGTCATTTGTGTGTGATGTGCGATGAGGGGTCCGTAGTAGAGTTTCGGTGGGGGAGATCACTGTATACACCGCTGATGAGACCTAATAAGGTCGAAACAGCTGTCCAGTGTTTCCGTATGTCGGGTGCAGGTGTTCACCGGATTTTTCTGATCATGATAATTCAATTCACAATAAAAAGTAGCATTCACTCAAACCATATTATGGCCTTGAATGAGGAGCAAAAATTTCTCTCTGACTTTAAAAGCCAATGAATCCCCAAATCTAGATCTGAAGATCAACCTAGAGTTGATTAACAAAAAGAAAGGAAATTGTCATCAATAGGATTTTGCCTTTTCTGCAGATCATAGAATGAAAAAAAAAGAAAGCAAGAAGAGACAAATTCCTGAGTCTTACAAGAGGGATGAAAAATGACGTAAAAAAAAGATAGATCACTTTTAGTATTTGTCCTTGGAAAAGTCCCCAAAGTTCTGGACAAGAGATTGAGAGAACTAGGGATCAATACTATGGAACATGAAAGTGACAATGATACTTATCATAGCTGGAACTATTGGAAAATCGTGAAGAACCTGATAAAAAAGACTGGGGAAACAGGAACTCCGAGGAAGTAGTGAAACGACCACTCAACTAGAAACAGCTTGATTGCTTAGAAGAGACATAAAAAAAACAGAGGAGACTTGCTGTCAAACATGAACTTTAGTAAAAGCCTGAAAAATACGCCGGAGAATTTCTGACAACTAAACTTCGATGAGACACTGCTATGTCGAAGCAAAAAGCTATCGTTTAAACTCATCCTTTATTTTGTTTTTGATTTTTCTCGGCTCCATATTTTTTCTTATCTTTTATACCAAAGATTTTTCGATTAAGAATTGCAAACGATTGATAAAAATTGAAATAATCTTTCAGAAGCGCTGACTGAAACGGTTGTCATCGTAGGAAATGAAATCAGTGAAAAAGGTTCAAATCTTGAACGAAGATGTTTACGTCTCACTTGAGGCTAAATCTCTTAGAAAAGGCTCGAATCGAATCGTTGTCCCTCAACTATGATTTTATAGTAGAGTAGATTGGGTTCTTTAACATTGTTTCGACTATCTGTTTATGAAAAAGGAAAACTATTACAGAATGACATTTTCTCACATCCTGTCTGTTGCAAATATTTTATTTCATTATACTTTTTAGTTATTTATTTTATTAACCATTCGAACTGTGTAGAAAAGAAATATTTTTTTCAGTTTTTTGTAAGGAGAAAATCTTACTTTCATTATGGTGAAACATGAAGCATTTTCATCTATTTATTTCCTAGTTTCTCAATGTTTTTGACTTTGAATTTAACTTCTTTGTCATCACAAAATCAACGCACTCAGTTTTATTTCTGAACGTAGAAATAGTGTCTATCAGAGTGGTCCCACGAATGATTATGGCTCAGTTAATATTGACGCTAACAAGAATCCCAGGTCTGATCGGGAATATGAAGTTGGATTAAACTGAAAGTGGATTAAGTACGCCACCCTTGCCAAACTGTTAAAGCTATATATATATATATATATATATATATATATATATATATATATATCACAGTTGGCGATTCTGAGAATGCTGGGATCTTATTTTAATTGCCAAATTATTAATATATTTCCCTTAGTATTCGACTTTAGGTCTACATTGGTATTCAATAAAGTCCATTTATATTTCAGATTATATTGATTTCCTGAAAGGATTCGCAATTCTATTCTAACACTCTTGCTATCGTATGACACACACACACACACACACACACACACACACATATATATATATATATATATATATAAGTTTGGACCTACGATATATATATATATATATATATATCGTAGGTCCAAATTTATATAAACCGTATCAGGAGCGGATAAATCAATCTGGTATGACTGACTATATTTGAATAGAGCAGAATTCGGTTGGTCAAGTTTATGCAGATTTCACCACTAAGTGACTTTCTTTGTTTGCCAAATAAAGTGCTGAGAAGCATTTTACGTATAGATTTGAGTTTTATTAGAATGAGTGTGAGGTTAAAGTGTTTGTCTATGTATTACTTTTTACAGAAATCGATTGAAGCCTTTACTATGATTAAGTTTAGAGTGTTGTAGACGTGGGTTCTCTCCCAGATCAAATTGTAAGTTCCCTTATTTCTGTCAAGAATGTGGGTGTAGTTCCCAAGTTAATTTAATATTTGTTCCTCTTTCTCAACGCTGGAGATGGATGCCGAGCTATTTCCATGCCTTCATCCTGGATTGTGCCAAAAACCTGGTCAACAAGATCCGGTGGATCCTGAAGTCGAAGCAGCACCTCCCAAGTTCACTAGATGGGAAAATTTGTCTGACATCTTCGTTAATATTGATGCTGGTATTAGCTAAATGTTTTATGGTGCTCAGACTTATGTTAGTCGTTCGATTTTACTGATCCTTTCATTCAGTTTTTCCTTTCTTTTTGTTACTGCATCATCATGATACCATGCTGTGTGACCGATAAATAGTGGATATAAACACGCCAATACACACACACACACACACACACACACATTCTCTCTCTCTCTGTCTCTCTCTCTCTCTCTATATATATATAGAGAGAGAGAGAGTTGTATTACAACTCATCAGTGTGGCTAGACACGCAGGAAGCTTGAATTGGGATTGAAATCCAGCCAAATTTAAGTTCGACTCAGTATAATACCGCCCAGCCACAGTTGACATAAGTAAGTTTGGGAATTATAAGGTATTGTGTAGTACCTTTCGCTCTTTGACTTTTTGCCATACCGGATACCAAACTGCTCAATTCATACGAAGAGCTTTGCATTATGCGAGTGGCAGCCGTTAATTCCTTCTGCAGAGTGTTCAACCACTGTTGCGGGGTGCGTATATATATATATATATATATATATATATATATATATTTCCTCTTTTAAAGAAGGTAATTTACCTCAAAATCAAAGATACAAGTGTATATAGTATCAACAAAAGTACATCTCTACC
Organism: Sepioteuthis lessoniana; assembly: GCA_963585895.1. Lineage (NCBI taxonomy): Eukaryota > Metazoa > Mollusca > Cephalopoda > Myopsida > Loliginidae > Sepioteuthis > Sepioteuthis lessoniana. The sequence goes on from OY757911.1 coordinate 126,504,168, forward strand.
AATGTATATATATATACGCTCCCCCATGGGGGTTGAGCACTCTGGTGAAGGAATTTTCGACCGCTGCTCGCATAATGAAAAGCTCTTCGAAAGAATTGTGCACCCTGGTAGCCGATAGGGTATAAAATTGTCAACAAACGGCTGTTGCTGTTACTACATAATACCTTAAAAATTCCCTTAGCCAAACGTGGTACGCTTGTTGGCCGAGCGGTCTGAGACTTAGTCTTACGTAAAGTTTGATGGGTTTCGATTCCGGCTTCGAGCGTTCTATGTGTCTAGCCACACTGAAGAGTTCTGATAGAACGAAACAGTCTGTCTGTGGATGATTATATATATATATATATATATATTGAATGATTTAATATTCTTCTAAACCAAAGATATCATGATTTTATTATTTCTGGTGGAGAAGTCATATCATAAAAAATGGTTATAATTATTTATGTTTACAACTTACTGTAGCATTGAATTTTTTTTTTTTGTTTGGCTTTATGGTATACAAACCCCAGGAGAATATTTAATGCCAAATCCACTTTCATACATATAAACCGTTTTATTTAAAACAGTTCAGTTGAGCATAAGTATTTTTTCGTTAACACGCACTTAAATGTCAAAACAGTTCTATTTCAAACAATTCAGTTTAACATAAGTACACAATGTAGTTCCATTTGACTCAGAGATGGGGCCCGATCAAGTGCTACCACTCCGGGCCAGAGTGGACCTTGTAGCAATGTCAATAAAAGGGGTACTCTGCATTCCCAAGGCTCCAGCACTACTGGAGCATCACCATCAGATTGTTTTGTGTCATATTTAGGACACTCCTTGGGTAAATCTTACCGCTCAGCAGAGATGCAGTTGCTTTCTTTCTTTCTTTCTTTTACACCAGTGAATTAAAGACTGTCGACTGATGCGCCTGTTTTTTTTTCAATTTATGAATACAATAGATATCATCATGTTGTTTCCATAGAAAACAGAAATCTTGATATACATTTAAATGAATTAAGTGATTATTATTGTCATTTACTCCTTTAAAGTTTTTCCCATCATCGTTTGCAGATGGTCTTTTAGTGGAGTGTGAGTGACAGCAAGTCTCCTCAAGTCTCCAGGACTCTTCTTAGTATTCTGGCCGTTCTTAATAATGTTGTAGTTTGGATGGTCTCCACTCGGCCGCCATCTTCCAAGTCCTCCAGTTCCTTTAGTAATCCTTTAGTTACTGTACCAAAAGCACCAATTACAATTGGTATAATTCTCACCTTCATGATCCGCAACTTTTTCAATTCTCTAGCAAGGTCGAGTTATTTATCATTCTTTTCACATTCTTTCAGTTTTATTCTGTGGTCAGCCCGGACAGCAAAGTCGACAATTTTGCAAGTTCCCTTCTTTTTGTTGATTATATTAGGTCTGGTCTTCTAGCCAAGATTAGGTGATCCGTGTGTATGACAAAGTCCCATAGGAGTTTATGTGTGTCATTTTTAGGACAGATGCTTCGTTGTCCATATACCAATTGTTGGTATCGTCAAATCTAAATTTCTTGCACATCTCCCAGTGGACCACCCTGCCTGCCCAGTCATGTCTAGTCCCACAAATAATAACGAAGGCATACCCACAACCTGATACGAACGAGGCAAAAAGACTTTTGAGCAAAATATGAGAACAGAAAGATTATAACAAAAAAGCCAAGAAAGGAGAAAAATTGAATCTCTTCTAATAGCAGCACCAATCAATTCCATAAAGATCAACCATATCAAAACGAGAATAGATAAGACACAAAAAAACAGGAGAGGTAGGTTATGTGGTGATAGAGACGAAACGATCAATCACATAATAAGCAATAAGTATACAACTAGACACGACTGGTTGGGCAAGGTGTTTCCCTGTGAATTGTACAAGAAATTGAAAGTTAACCTTACAAACAAATGGTATATGCACAACCTAGAATCTGTTCTGGAGAATGAGACTCACAAACCCCTCTGGATTTTGAGATACAAACGGATCACTTAATCTCTGCCAGACAACCGGATATTATAATTGCCAACAAAAAAAAGAGAACTTGCAAAATAGTGGACTTTGCTATCCTGGCTGACCAAAAAGTAAAGTTAAAAGAAAGCGAAAAGGAGGATGAGTACCTGGACCTTGCTAGAGAATTGGAAAAAAACTTTGGAACATGAAAGTGGCTGTTATACCAACTGTAATTGGTGCTTTTGGTACAGTCACTAAAGAACTGGTAAAAGGACTAGAAGACTTTGAAATAAAAAGACGAGTGGAGACAATCAAAACTACAACATTGTTGAGATCGGCCAGAATACTGAGAAGAGTCCTGTAGACTTGAAGAGACTTGTTGTTGCTCATATTCCAGGGAAAGACCATCAGCAAACGCTGATATGAAAAGCTCTCAAGTAATAATAATAATAATAATAATAATAATAATAATAATAATAATAATAATAATAATAATAATAATAAATTGACACAAAAGAAATGCAAGATCAAGCATGACTGATTAGATAAGGTGATAAAGTGATAATTGTGTTAAAGACTGAAAAGTTACCATACTGACAATGGTATTTGCATAAACCTGAATCTGCTCAAAAAGTGAGATACAAAGAATTGTCGGTTAATTTGTGATACAAACGAATCCCCCAATCCAAGCCATAGGAGCAGATCCTGTTTTAATTAACAAAATCAAAACTTGACATCTAATAGATTTTGTTTTCTCAACTGATCATAGGGTGAAAATATAAGAAAGCAAAAAACTTGACGACTGAAAAAGTTCTGGAATACTAAAGTATGGAATACGTAGGTGATGGTGATACCAATCGTCCTAAACCGGTTTCCTTATCAAGGGTAGTTAGACTATTAGACTATTTATCTATAGCTGAGAAAAGAAATATTCTGATGGCTCATGCCGCAAATTTAGTTAAAAAGAAAATAAAAACCAAGTGAAAAGGTAGACAATTACCTACAACTTGAAAAAGAGCGAAAAAAACTGTCGGACATGAAGCTGACAAGATATCAAACGTTGTTGGAGTCCTTGGGAGAGTCCTCATGATCCTTGAAGAGACCGGAACAAACTAGAAATCAAATGAATAAGCGATATTATCCAGACCACAGCACTGTTAAAACTGTAGAATGACATCGGAAAGATTCTATCGTAATAGAAGCAAATCTAATACAGATAACTGAAAATTCTCCAGAAAAAAGTTTCACACCATATTCCGTTCTACGTTTGTCTATCAGATATAAAAAAGGAATTTTATTTTATTTTTCGTTTTTGTCTACACTTTTCTCTTGTATAATTGAATCCATAATGGGAAACAATATATAATAACAGTGACAATAACAGGAGACTTGCTATCACTCAAATTCCTGTGAGAGACTATCGGCTAACGTTGGTGAAAAAACTCAAGAAGAAGAAGAAGAAGAAGAAGAAGAAGAAGATATCTGGCCGAAGTATGGACAGATTACAAATAGGATTATGAGAGAATCCTTCAACCTATTAAATTGATTAATTTATTGATTGATTAGAAAAGCCATTGATTTTAACGGCATGTTAATCCGTTTAGAGTTATTTTCTCACAAAATGTTTTTAAATCCTGTTCATTATACATTTATATTTACATTTTTCTGAAGTTGTTTCCTAAGAGTTTGTTATTTTCACTGTCCTATTGAACATGAATAAATCTTAAACAGTTCTATCTGAACTATCGATTGTTCAGATGATCGGTACTACCAATCTTTGTCAGAGAAAACCTTGGATTAATTGCATCAAAATGTTTCTCTATACTTTACAAAACCGACTCATCACAATCAGTTGCTTTTTAGTCTCATGCCGACATTTCAAACAGGTAGACAAGCAGACGTGTCAATTAATCAGTAAATAAACCTTAATTTATGATGGCGAATATGTAAAACAATAATATCTGTAACATTCAATCTTATTTAAAGAAAAATTATTTAATCAAATTTTGATAAGAAATCTGTCAGCAATCTCATTGTTTTTTCTATAAAGGCGTACGAAAAAGATAATAGTGATAAAATACGATTTTTGGTGAGGAGGAAAACAATCTAATCGGTATTACTGAACTCCGATCACTGCAAAGAATTTTCCAGGTAAATGGCAAAATATACGTTAAGTAATTGTGGATTGGTTCTAGCTTAATCTTAAACTCGAATTAGAACATTTTCTTGATCTTATATTCGTATGATTGATTAAAATCCTCTTAGCATCATGTATTTTCACGTTCAGTAAGAAATCGTACTGGTGCCTTTGATGTTTATTTAGCCCCTTATGCTTAGGCGATTATTCAACGTTAGTGGGTCGTTTAAAAGTCTTAGGAATAATTTGAAGGCTAAGTAAAGTGCTCCAAACATATGGAAACTATATTGTCAGCATTTAAAAAAATGTTCTCTCTTCTTAGTTAAAGAAAGAATTCAATTTTATGGCAAAATAATGGTGATAAATGTATGTAAGATAAGTTAATAAATGAAACAATATGTTTACATGAAAAACTGTTTTTGATATATCCATTTAAACAATACCTCCTGAGGAAAACAGCCCTTCTCTTTGTGCTGGAAACCAAAATTTATTATTTGTTACGTATTGTTAGAAATTTTATATTCAACAGGGAACATTTGGCCAGTTTGAATGACTTATTTAAAAGGAAATTCATTCATTGAAGAAATTTTCTATTGTAATTTTACAGCATGAAATTACACTTGAAGTAATAGCGATGTTGTAAGTAATTGTAAAGCTGAGATGAGGAAGTTCTTTGATTCACGGAGTATTTATCATATCTCTCACCTCTACACAACCAAGACTTTTGTTTCATTCAAAAATCTTATTTTGTCAAATTACCAAACTCAGATATTATAATGCTTCTCTTAGGACGTGATATATTATTTAGCTAAAATGTCGTCCAAAAAGTCTTTAGTCTAAAGTCTAAAAGTCTTTAGGACCACTAAATAAGAAAATTATGGATTAATATGAATAAACATTCTCTCTTAAGTTCTAGAAATATTTACCTCTTCCTAATATCATACGAATCGAATAAAATGACATATACTAAGTTTTTAAAAAAACAATGAATCGGAAAGAATAGGAGAGAAAAAATTACTCTAGAACAAGAAGAAAACTTTTTCGAAATCAAGCTCAGTAAGTAGAAATCTCATCAAAGGAATGAACAGCTGGGCAGTCCCCACTGCATGAGACTCAGGAACTTTTTACGAATGGACTAGTGAGGAATTCAAACAAACGGACCAAACAACAAGGAAATACATGACTATGAACAAAGCTTTGCATAAGAGAGATGATATAGTTTATTTGTGTCAAAAAAAGGAGGACGAGGACTCACCATCGTTGAGGATTGTGTAGATACACCAACGCAAGCAATCGATAAATATATTAAAAAGTGCAAAGAAAGACTTCTGATAGCGGCCAGTAACAACACTGCCAACATAAGAACAAACAGAAAAGCAACACAAACTAGAAAGCAGACTTGGAAAAAAACAATACTATTGATATGTCCCGCAAGAGATTAATTAAATCAGTAAAACGTTCTTGAAAATTAGAGCACTTCTAACTTATTCTCCGAAAAGTCATTCTTAAAAAGTTGTAATACGGGATTTAGAATATGTCTATTAAATCGTGGGTATAAGATTAAACTGTATCTAATGGTGAGGCTCTAGTTCTGGAGAGTATAGTACCTTATTTGCTGTTATTATTCCCAGATTCACTCTGAACTGTAATAATATCTGTTAGAGATGTTACAAAAATCATTAGTATTGAATAGGAATACTTGAAACAATATTACTGTGATCAAACAAATGATAATTAAGTAGATAGATACTTTAAACTATATAACAGTTTTATGATATCAAGTATTACCATTTAGTACGACTAATTTATGCAATGTGTGAAAATTGGCGGAATTAAACGGGGATATTTGAAACTCTTCAAAATTATGCAAACAAATGATTATTTTAAAATAGTTTAAATATAACTGCATTAAAAAAGACTGAATTTAGCATTATGTAATCCAACATGTGCACTCATGCCATAGAACCAACCAACGAATCAACCACTTGTAAATAACTATATGAATGAATGCTTTGTGTCCTGGATCCCGTCATATACGTGTGCCTCTCTCTCTCTCTCTCTCTCTCTCTCTCTCTCTCTCTCTCTCTCTTCATGGACCTTGATTGATCAAATTCCCGAGACCACATATTCATTTCACACACTTTTATTTCTATTTACGCTATTCGATAAATGCTGTTACTCGCATATATCTATATTTTGATAATCGAGACTTTCTGATTTCGAGCTTCTATGTTACTTTTAAATATGAGTAGATAGATAGATAGATTGATAGATAGATAATGCTTTTGTTATTTCTATGAAACCGAGCTTCAAAGGGTGCACTTTTTTTTTTACGTATAATATCCCTTTTTATTAATAATATTTACAAAACATCGATCACTTTATTTATGTTTTAAGTGGAAACATTCGAGGATACGACTAAAGTTGAATTAATTAACAAACCTTAGCTTAGTTTGACATGAGGATAGAAGTACGAAGTACCGAGTGAATTAACAATAGTTTCCTTGCCATGTTTGCCAGCCATTGGAGAAAGCGAATAATGTATGCTGAATATACTCTATACTCAGTGTTGGCGAAGGTTCAAGTTTTTAATATTCGACATATTAAACGGTGTATTATCCGTTATAACTGCTTCGACTAATGATACAACTACTATTTAGAAGAAATACGGTTTTATAAGTATTTCATCGTTATCTACTCCATCAAAAAAAAATAGAATTCAGATGTAAATTTGTCAATAAATTATTATCTAAATTCGACTATTTTAGGTGTGCTGCATAAATATTAATTTTACTGCCGTATTTGTAGGATGAGGGTTGCAAAATACACACACGCACATACAAACATATATATATATATATATATATATATATATATATATATATGTGTGTGTGTGTGTGTGTGTGTGTGTGTGTTTTGCGACCCTCGTCCTACAATAACAGCAGTGAAATTATTATACATATATTAGTATATATACAACACTTTTGTGCTTCTCTGAACAATTCGGATACATTTTTCTCTATATGCCGATCAACTGATAGACCTATCAAGTTCCAATCAGACGTGGACATTGTTACCGTTACCTTTACGGAAAAAAAGTTAGTACACTTCAATTCAGCTTATTCTTTTTTCAATCATTGTTATTGTTAAATTTGACCAGAATTTCTGTTCGTTTTTTCTTTTTTTTTTTTTTTGAGTTTGTGCTACAAAAGAATTTCCTTTCATAAAAGAGCTGGTTCCGATAGCCAACCTTTCATGAATATTTTATTTCTTATTATATATGTTCCTGCCTATTGTAAAAATAGCAGTCTAAGTGAGTTACGAAGTTTTCCAAAGATAAGCAATAATAATGATAATTATCGGAGGACGAGCAGAAACCATCCTAAGTACAGCGAGATTGGCCAGAATACTGAGAATAGTCATGGAGACTTGAGGAGACTTGTCCTGACTCAGACTTCAGTGAAAGACAATCAAATAACGCTTCTGTGAAAATCTCGCATAATAACGCCTAGACTTTCAAAGATTAACAATAAAAAAAGCAACAACACAAAGCCATGAGGGGTCACATGCAATCTATTTTAAAAGTTCACGTTCATCCACGAACGATTGGGTGAGTAAATGCCTACAAGAAGCAAGTATATCCGAATAGATGATGAAAGATGAAAACAAACCATCCCGAATAACTATTGACCGTTTATTTAGTTTAACTAGGATGTAGAAAAGTCTAACTACGCTGATAAGAGAAGAAATCTATTACTCATTTGAATGTCTATTTCCGGAAGAAAAAAAAAAGAAGGCCTCTAGGGAACAAGTGGACCAAAGGACCAACAATAAATTGATCAGCACATTCTTAAGGAGGCCAAAGAAAGATGAAAAAAAACATTAGCACGGTAAAAATTTACAGCAAAAGGGCCAATGATTTGGTCTGGCATTGTTGGATAACAGAATGTCTGAAAATGTGCAAAATATCTGACAAAGTCCTAAACTTTATGACAAAAGCCGAGGAAAACTGAAAAGTAAAACCAACAGCAGGAGTGCAAATCCTTGAAAAGGTAAAAATCCAAATCGGCATTTTCCAGGGAAACTCACTCTCACCATTGCAGTTTGCACTAAGTTATTTTCTGAAGATATTGCAGACAACTTAAAGATGATACTAAAAGAGAAAAATAAAAAGTTTTTTTTTAATTGCAGTGCAAAATAATGTCATGAGGACGAATTATACAAAAACAAATATTGATTATACGTAACTGAATTGCGAGTGTAGATTATCCGGAAAAAAGAGAGGAAATGATTAATTACAAAGTAAGCGAATACAACTAACTGGCACAGAGAGAGTACACGTGTATGCACGACTCGGTGAAAAAGATTATTAAACGGGAATCATGTCAGATATTATATTTTGACCATACTATCAAATGGTATACACAGAAACCAGAGAACGAGATTCCTGAAATTATCTGGGGTCTTCAAATACAAACGAATCAAATAATCCCGACCAGAAGTCTAGACCAAATGCTAATTAACAAGAAAAAAGAACTTGCCTTCTTGAGGATTTTCGCTTTTCCTGTGGACAACGTTGTAAAAATAAAAGAAAACATAAAGATAGATAATTACTTGAATCTTGCCTCAGACCTGAAAAAGCTGTGGAACGTGTAAATTTATTTTCTTGACGACTGAACTTTATCATTATGAACTTTAATTCCTTAATCTAAATGTAAGAGGGCTCAATACACTAAGTAGAGCGAAATATATAATATTATTTTTATGCAAATTTGATTCTTTTTAGCGAACCAATAAAACGTAGTTTTGGTCCAACACTTCTTTAGTCAGAATCATCCTCATGACCCGCTTTGGTGAAACCAAGGTAGATTCTGTCTGGCTTTGTAGGCATATATATATATATATATATATAGTCATCCCCGGACAGACTGTTTCGTTGTATTACAACTCATCAGTGTGGCTAGACACTAAGGACGCTTGAAGCTGGTGTCAAAACCCACGCAACTTTACGTTGGATTTAGTATCAGATCGCTCGGCCAACAAGCGTACCTCGTCAGCTAGGGAATTATAAGGTATATTAAGTAGCAACACCAGCAGCAGCGTTCGTTTGTTTACATTTTCTACCTTATCGGATACCAGAGTGCTCAATTCGTTTAAAGAGCTTTGCATTATGCGAGCAGCAGCCGTAAATTCCATCGCCAGAGTGCTCAACCTCCATGGGGGAACGTATATATATATATATATATATATATATATATATATATATATATATATATATATATATATGTTTTTGTTTACTATAGGTGCTTTTTATCATATATAGATATATATATATATACACCCAAACATATATATATATATATATATATATATATATATATATATATATATATATGAAAATCAGTATTTTTAGATTGATCTAAATTAGATTGAAAAATTAAATTTTAGGAGATCAATATTTGGTGTGGCCTTATTTATTTACTGGTTGTAGTTTTGATGATACTAATCTCACTAAATTTGCACTTTTAATGAAATACTTTTCCAATATGACAGACTGCAGTTGGATAGAATTGTTGATCAAAAGGAAATTAACTTTTTTTATAAAAATTTAGAAGGGTCCCAATACATAATTTATATGTTTTATATGAAAGTTTTAATACTAAGATTTAATGGCTTTTAATGACTTTTCAAATATTCATCCCTTTTCGATCATAAAATTTGCAATGTTTTCATTAGATGAATTTGGCGTGCTATAAACAATAGACATATATTTTGATTTTTTCAGTCAATTATACCGCTGTACTGAGCAATTCCTTCAATAATTTCTATTGTTTTTGTTAAGAAATAAATAATTAACATATTTAGTCTGGAAAGTACTTGATAGGAAGCGTTTCCCGACTCAATCTAGAAAATATTGGGGATTTTATGAGAAATAAATATTTGCTTTATATCGATTCGTTAGTGTTTCAAAAGGGCATAAAATGTGTGTCGTAGTTCGGCTAAGTGCGAATAAAATAATTGAATTGTCAGAAAAGTTTCAGAATAAATCATAAGGTCCCTTTTAACTGTCACTTGATTGCTATAAAGAGAGGCGGCCTAAGAGAAAGCAGTATCTATAATAAATAATAGTAATTCAATTTCTCCCAATTCATTTCTTATTGTTCTCGTCGTATATTTGACCAAAACTCCTAAACCTTTTTATTTTACAGACGCCTCTGGCATTTCATTTTAGCAGAATTGTAGAAAGCATCGTAGATAGATAGATAGATAGATAGATAGATAGATAGATAGATAGATAGATAATCTCTAATTGATGAAAGTGTCATCTGAAGATTATACGTTCACAGTTTATTAAATTAACATTGAGACTGTATTTATGACCAAAATATCTCTTCCCTAGACGAATGCATTGATACGTTTATGCAAAATGTATTGGTATATAATAGATTGGGAATATCAATTGATATAAAGAAACATAGATTCACAGATAGAATGAAATAAAGTGTGATTGTAGAATAGAAACAGACTGAGACAGACTGAAATAGATAGATAGATAGATAGAAACAAAATTAAATAGATAGATAGGATTCTATGTAAATTCATCGCTGGTAAATTAATCGTATGATACATCCAACGTGTAGTATAGGACCAAAAAAATTAAAGCCTTGTGTCTGATAAAAAGAAATGAATTCACAGAAAAGTAACACTCGAAACTTGAATCTCAAGGAAGAAAAGAGTAGTCGTTTTATTTTCGGGAATTACAGCGGACTGTTGTTAAAAAGTTCATTCAATTGCGTTCTTCCTCGTCTTCTCTTTATTTATTTATTTTTTTTTTTTTGTCGCTATCAAACGTCTTCTTTTTTTATCACTCTTTCCCCCCGTGCAGTTTAGCTAGCGTTCGTAGAAAAGGTTCACCTTCCTCTTCTTGGCGATGGCGACGGCGTTTTTATCGTCGGCCTTTTGATGTTTATCATATCAGTCGGATTGCTAAGACAGGCTGAACTCTATATGACATGCGTCGTGCGGCGTGCGTCTTTGTTGAAACCTGTTCGAAAACCTGTCTTGAACTTCCAAAATCTCGCTACTTGATTTTCTTATATAGCGATTTGATGGAATCAATTCGAAGGTTCCTGAAGGTTCGATGCTCACCAGTGGAACAGTAGTGCACCACGTGAATATTCACGCGCGATTATATTAAAATCACGCCTTTTCTCTACAGGTCACTCTGCCTGCACAAGCGAGGTTTGTTACATTTTTTGATCGTCAGACCTTTGTACCCAATGACTGATGACAGCTGATGTGCTCGAATGTTCTTTAACCTTGAGAATGCCGCAATTTAATGACGGCGCCCATCCGTAATATTACAATCGTATGGTAAACGTATCCCTAGTAAATTCATCGCAAGTTAAATTTATCAGATTTATAGCACTTATAAAATAGTGTTTCATAACTATTACTTCTTAGCACTTTTTTATACTATGAATTTATCGACAATAAATTTACCGGACACGGACTGAAAGACAGTGTGGTTTTTTCGATGTTACTCGAGAGATGATGTCAACCGATTCTTTGTTAAAAGATAAGAAAGAGTAATCGGACATAGCAACCATGAGAATTTTGAGAATGCTACAATTCTGGGACTTGAAGAACACACAAAACAGAATAGAGAGACTAAACACAACACACAAATATTACCACGCATATAATACAAGAACAAATAGAAAAAAAAAGAAATTATAAAATTAAGGAAATAAAATAGGAAGAAAAATTTCACTGAAAAAAACGAGAAGAAAAAAAATACAATGATATTTCAGATTTATGACTAAATAAACTGCTCAATACATTGCACAGGAGAAGGCATGGATATGTCTACACAATAAAAATATGAATTTTGTCGTTACGGAAGACCATAAAGTAGAAATAAAAGAAAGCGAAAAAGAGAGAAAATACCTCTATGTTGCCAGAAAGTCGAAAATGTTGAAGAACATGAAGGTGACAATGATACAAGTTGTTGGAGTTCTTAGAACGATCCCCAAAAATCTGGAAAATTGACTGTATTGATTGAAGATCAGAGAAATCAATCTAACCCATTGAGAACACAGTACTGTTAAAATAAGATAAAATACATAGAAAAGCACTGGAAAGCTGAAAAAACTTGCTGTCACATAGAATTCTGTGAAAAACCGCCGGTTAAATCTAGTTTGAAAAACAAGCTTAGAGTATTAAGATAAAAAGATAGATCGATGGTAATTTTACAAATACAAAAATAGGGAACAAGTATTCCTTCCTTTCAAATTTAAGATATTTATATTGGACACATCTTACACTACAAATACATTAAAAAAAAACAATTTTATTGCATCAAACTAAAAACATCAATTTGAAAGGAAATTGTACAATATGAATAACTTGTAAGGAACACCATATTTTCCAGTATCCTCAGCATTCTGATAAACGGATGTGCCGAATATCTGCATAGGTACAATTGAAAGATAACAGGAAAAAGATCTTCACTGCTAAAGCCAAGCCAAGTAAGAATAAAAGCTCGTTTATTGGTTTGAGACAGTCATGTGGGATTTTAGAGGTTTAATTAGATTTAAAAACGTCAGTCGGAATCGATACTTTCTGAGAAAAAGCAAGCAGTATGGGTGTGAAGTGAAAGCACACACTGTGACGTGAGGACTAGCAACGGCTTATAAATAAATGGATGTCTCTCCTTTAACTCTATCAACGAAGCAAAGCTATAACATATCTACCTTTTGGGAGCCGTCTCAAAAATAATTTGGCCTCAAGAAATAAATGTGTGTCGGTAATGTAACCAACGTGTCTGTTCTTTTTCTCTGCAAACGGAATCAACCTTTTTAGAACAACCCAATTATATAACCATACGTATGAATACGAAACTATTTTATGCTATTTTATTAATTTGTATCCCATTTAAACATATTTTAGAAACTGATATACCATGTAATTATACATGATAAGTGAATTTAAATTGATTCAATAGGTAATCGTTTTGAAAAGCAAAAGGAGTATTTCTGATGTTTGATAAGTATACATGACTTAAAAAAAAACATTTTCCCAAACAGTACATAATTCATAGAAAAGATACGCGTATACACTTCTGACATATTATTCTTGTAGCAGCAATAAATTGTATCATCAACACATGGAACACTGACATAGATAAATATCTTGTCTAAATTACTGAAAGGAATTCTTAACGTTTGATAATTTTGCGCAACAGTTTTAAATAGACTTGGTCCTTGTGCAGATTCTTCCACATCTCTCCCTCTTGCATCCTCTCTAAGATTTGTTTCTTTAACCTCTACTTTATTCTTCTCTGTCCCCGCACTTATCTTTTTTCTGTTCCCCAGCATATCTTAGACGTCTTATTCAATATTACTCCCCACTTAGATTTTGTTAAAACTTCTACTTTCGCAAAAACAGCTACACGAATATCTATACCTGAACGAGTGATATAGACGAAAATTAGACTGGTAGTTACAAATGTCTTGTAATAATAATGATTATCAATCACATAATAAGCGAATACTGCAAATTAGTGCAGAAGGAATATAAGACTAGACACGATTGGGTCGGCATGGTGATCCACTGGGAGATGTACAAGAAATTTAAAATTGACAATACCAACAAATGGTATATGCACAACCCAGCACCTGTCCTAGAAATAACACACATAAACTGCTATGAGACATTGACACACACACGGATCACCTAATCTCGGCCAGAAGACCAGACCTTATAATAATCAACAATAAATATAAAGAGAACTTGCAAAATTGTCGACTTTGCTGTCCCGGCTGACCACAGAATAAAACTGAAAGAATGTGAAAAGAAGGTTAAATACCTTGACCTTGATAGGGAATAGAAAAAACTATGGAACATGCAGGTGACATTTACACCAATTGTAATTGGTGCGTTTGGGATTACTAAAGGGACTGGAGGACTTGGAAGTTGGCGGACGAGTGGAGACCATCCAAACCACTACATTATTGAGAACGGCCAAAATACTGAGAATAGTCCTGGAGAATAGTCCTTGAGGAGACTTGCTCTCATTCAGACACCAGTGAAAGACCCTCAGCTAACGCTGATATGAAAAACTCAAAAGAAAAAATATATATAATAAAAGTAATGGAATTGATAGTAGGATACTATCCATAATATATATAATAATAGTAATAATAATAGTAATATATATAATAATAGTAATGGAATTGATAGTAGGATACTATCCATTCCATTCCAGTAAAAGGTAAGCAGAAGTAAACATCGAGTGATGCACATTCCAGGGAAAATTGACTAATCACCATTACCATTTGTAATAGCGATGATGTCACTCAATCACATCCTTGGTAAATGCACAGCTGGATATAAACTCAGTAAATCGCAAAAAAGGATCAACCATTTGATATACATAGATGACATCAAACTGTTTACCAAAAACGAAAAAGAATTGGAAACAGAATACAGATTGTGAGAATATATACCCAAGATATAGGAATGGAATTTGGCATAGAAAATGCACCCTGATTATAATGAAAAACGGAAAACGCCACATAACAAAAGGAATTGAACTACAAAATCAAGACAAAATTAGAACGCTCGGGGGGAAAAGAAACGTACAAATACTTGGGCATATTGGAAGCTGACACCATCAAACAAGTAGAAATGAAAGAAAAAAAAATGTAAAAAGTATCTCAAGAGAACTAGAAAGCTACTCAATACAAAAGTATGTTGCAGGAACCTTATCAAAAAGATAAATACCTGAACTGTCCCACTTGGAAAATATTCGAAACTATTCTTGAGATGATCTTAAGCAAATGGACCAGAGAACAAGAAAACTAATGACCATGCCTAAAGCATCATATCTCAGAGATGACGTTGACAGTCTATATGTGTCAATGAAAGAGGGAGAAAGAGGACTTTCCAGCATTGATGACAGCGTTGATGCATCGATACAACGACTAGAAGATTACATAGAAAATCACTGAGGAAGAGTGATCACAGCCACCTGAAGTAATACTGACGACACGAGGATTGCTGTTCTAGCAATTACCAGAAAACAAAAATGGTAAGAAAAACATATGTATAGACGTTATAAGCGACAAACAAGCGACATCTCACACGAGAAAACCTGGACATGGCTAAGAAAGGAAAATCTTAAGAGAGACACTGAAAATCTTCTAATAGCAGCACAAACCAATGCCATAAGGACCAACTATATCAAACGGAGAATAGAAAAGTCTCTAAAAAACATCAGATATAGGTTATGGGGTGATAGAGACGAAGTCATCAATCAAATAATAAGCGAATGCAGCAAATTAGCAGAGAGAATGTAAGACTGGGCATGAATGGGTGGGCAAGATGATTCACTCGGAATTGTGCAAGAAATTTAAGTTTGACAATATAAAGAAATGGTATATGCATAACCCAGAATCTGTCCTGGTGAATGAGACACACAAACTACTCAAGAGTTATGAGATACAAATGGATTACCTAATCTCGGTCAGACGACCACACCATATGAAAATCAACAAAAAAGAGAGAACTTGCAGAATTGTGGACTTTGCTGTCCCAGCGGACCACATAGTAAAACTGAAAGATAGTGAAAAGAGGGATAAATACGTCGACCTTGATAGGGAACTGAAAAATCTGTGGAACATGAAAGTGAGAGTTATACCAAATATAATTGTGATTGTTCATGGTTTAAAAAAAGAAAAGGGGAGATTAATATATGCAAACAGCTTTTGAAGATTCTTTGTTGTAATTCGATGATGAAATTGTTACAGTGTAAATGTTGTGAATTAAGGAGGTTGAAATCTAAACACACACACACACACACACACACACACACACACACACACACACAAATATATATATATATATATATATATATATATATATATATAAAACTTTTTCTTTTTCCTCTGGACCGTGATTCGAGATATTTTTCTCTTGTTCCTGGCCAGGGGTTTTTTGTTTTTTTCTGGTACCGTGAATACTGGTAGATAATTGATTAGTAAATATATATATATATATATATATATATATATATATATATATATATATATATATATATATATATATATATATATATATATATGTTTAAATTTATTGATACATATCAGTTTGCTATTTTTATAGAATTACTGTTAGAGCATACATATTTAAGTTAGAATTGTGTAAAAAGAGTCGGTGACCATCTTTTTATTACCTTTTTGATTATTAAATCAATCGTCTCCGCTATCCTCAGTTATATATATATATATATATATATATATATATATATATATATATATATATATATATATATATATATATATATATATATATATATATATATATTTATATATAATTTAGTATGCTATATTTATAAATGAAGAGTATTCATTATCCCCGATAGAGCTCAAATATTTAAGTTTGGATAGTTTAGACAGAATCTACAATGGTTGATAACTGTCAGATTAGGGGAGTACACGGGCACTTTTCGAAAATTTTCCAAAATACTTGTAAAGTAAAACCTCCAATTTATCTTCACATCAATATGAAGAAATATTCCGGACTCGTTAACATTGTTGGATAGAGAATGTTTTCAAGCCACAAATTGTTATTTTTTCATCTCAACACCCCGTTTTCCTATATGTCTTTGTTAGAAAACAAGTATCTGCATACTGCATTTGTGTAAAGTTAGCTCCAAAATTAATGCTATTATATTACGACAGCAAACTGTATTAGATTTAAATACTTCAGTTCTGGAGAACAGAGAAATATAAAGTACTTTTTGATTGCTATTTCTCTCAAATCGACTCAGGCCTGGAGTTTTAATGTCCGTTAAGGTCCTATTATTAGTTTAAATCGATCTGTTTGATAATTGTGTGTATTCGATAGGACCGAGGACAAAAAAAAAACATCTTGAGAGATAACTACTAAATCAAATGTAAATATGTATATGTAATGAACATAGTAACTTAATAGACAAGTTGACATGCTGTTAAAATCAGTCAGATTTGTGCTTAGTTTTCTTCCTCATGGAATTAAATTGTTTCTAAGGGTTTTAAGTTCACATTTTCTTTCATATGCAATTTATCAACATTTGCACATTTGTAATGTTTTATATTCAATCGAATTATTATATTTTTTTATAGAGATGTCCTTTATCTGATATTGTTGTTTGATTCGAGACATCGTATATATGGGATAATTTTTGAAACTTTCAATTATATTTTTAACTTCCTACTTTTTATAGACTTATCTAATAACCTGGTGGGGGGGTCAACTATGCTGCGCACCTTGGATGGTGTCCATGCCTCTGTAAGTTTGGTTTGAATTCAGAGTTATTGTTTTTTTCTCCTAGACCGGTTGCCATACCAAGGTTAAATAGCCCGATCCCCCTTACTATTTATTCATAGCTGGAGTGAGAATATTTTGATTCAGCCCTTCCCTAGGGAGATTAGCATTTTCTGAAATGTAAACACTTTCGTTCAGGATTTGAATTCCTTGACCATTTGCAACAATGAAAACGATTTTAACAAGAGCCTCTTACGTTATTTTATATATGCCGTTAAAACCGCTGACTCACGAACAGAATGATAAAACTAATCTTTTTTCCTGAATTCAAAATGACTATTCTTTGATTTGCACTCATTAATTCATCCTGATTCAATCTCGGTTGATATCTGATTTATTTTTAATTATACACTCCATTCATTTTATAAAGAAGAATAAAGAACCAATACAGTTTAAATAGTTTAAGATACTGAACATGAAATAGATGTCTTCATTTCTTTATGCATTGAAAAAGGGAAACTACGACTTCCCTCAGTAAAGTTCGCGAATCGAGTGTCACAAGTAGAAGATAGATTGATGCCAAAAACGAAATAGATTTAACCGAAGAACCAAAAAATAAAGTGATATCACTTATTTATGTCTTCTATCCACAGTTTCTGTCTGCTGCATTTGAAAGCTAATTTCTTTCATCTTGCAATAAATTGGTATTATCTATTTCTTCTAAACCTAAATGAAAGCACGCCCTGTCGATATAGGATAAGCGATATATTGTAGGTCCGGATATTGAACGATTATTTTGTTTTGTTTTGTTTTCGTTTGGTTTCATTTAGTTTTCTTATTTATTGTGTTTTGTTTGTTTCGTTTTTGAATTTTTGGCATTGTATATTATCACTTCACGCAACTTTAGTCAGTATTTGATAATAGAACACTCATAAATGTGTTTGTTCATGGTTTAAAAAAAAAAAAAGGGGAGATTAATATATGCAAGCAGTTTTTAAAGATTCTTTGTTGTAATTTGATGATGGCATTGTTACAGTGTAATTGTCTGTGAATTAAGGAGGCTGAAAGTAGAGAGTCAATAATAATGTTAATTGATTGGGAATTATATACCTTGCGTGTGTATCGCTGAAAATTGGAAGCGATAATTGACAGTGAATTGGAATGGGTCCTGTCAAAGACGTAAAGAAACAAAAAGAAGCAATAAAAAAAATAGACGGAAAGAGAAATGAAGAATGAATATCATAAACCGTAGTTTGAAAGAAATTATGGGAGTGAGAGACAAAAAAATATACAAAATCGGTCTATTAAACAGTGAAATTGATTATGTAAAAATATTGCCAACTTAATTACAATTTTTTTACGTATTTAAAACAGTTTCTTTATGATACGCACTACAGGTCCCATAATGTTTTGGTCCGGAAAGCGTGTCTTGATCACAAACAGCCTAGTAGAGCCTCTTCCTCTCTAGGTCTACAACTGGTTTGATTTCAGTGATTTTATTCTCTTAGACCGTATAACATAACAAGTGTAACATACCCATATATTAATACGTGAAATATATGAATATGTAAAAACGTCCAAAGTGTTTATAAGCATAGAATGTTCATACGCATAGGAATCCGAAAAACACGAAACACTGACAACTTTCTTTAGTTCAGGTACGAAACTTTTATTACCTTCTTTAAGTTTAGGTTTCCGACACGAGGAGAGAGAGACACAATTTTCCCATGCTGACTGTTCGTCCATCATCAGCTCAACCAACGCGCGTGCGCACCCCGCAGTCCATAACTGGACTGGCCTCACCCAGGTCCAAAAATCAACTTGCTTCGTCCAACTCACTGCTTTTCTTCAAAATCACTAAGAATCCCAGCCCGTCACTTACGGGCATGACGTCATTCACATCCCTAGTCCTATTTCTTATCTGGGATTTTTATTGTGACATCTGTGATTGTCACATCCTCCCCGCGCGCGCGTGAACACCTGCACTCAATGTGTGCCCCTAACTAACCCATGCACTAAGCCAAAAGGTTTTAAGCTTAACTAAACCGAAAGATAAGATATATAAAACGAAAAATGATAATATAAAAAATCCTTCCGCAATTATATAACACCAGGTTAAAGAGCTCAATCCTTCCTATTTATCCATTCGCGGAAAATAGTGGGATGCATATTTTCCAAATGGTTTTAGCGGTAAGTGAAAAGAAAAGGGCATTGTTCAGCATTTGAAAATGTTTAGTAGAGGTCACTTCCAATGACAATAAGCACCTCATTAGTATATCAATAGCCAACAAAGATCGCCTGTCTACCCCTATCAAGAATCCTGGAAGTTTTAAGTAGTTTCTATCCAAAAAGTATTGAAATTCATTTTATCAGATTGGCCATCTAGATTGAAATCATGTAATCAAAGGTAATTCTTCACAAGCCATTTTCAAAATTTCACAACGATTAAATATAAGGCTCTTTAGGTATGTAATATTCTATTCAGTTCACGAAGTGACCAGTCGATCAGAACGGAGCTAACCAGTCTCGCTTGTCCAAAATGTTCAGTAACTTTTAAAAATGTTGTGTCCTAGGTAGGATTTTTTATGCTAAGGAAAAATAGATATGAATTTGGTTAAAATTGATTTGGTTCGAATATTGACCAGAACTATTTATTCTCACTGATAAACTTTCATGATCAACTCTCTTATGAGACGTTGATGCTTCATAAATCATAAAACGTCTTGCACAGATTCTCGAAGTTCCATTAATGTTTCTTCGGGGATCTGGTACAAAGATGTCAACGAATAATTTATTGTTTCCAGTTACATAGCGGGGTTTCTGCAGAATAAGCAACACATCCTGAAAGAACACAATGGGATTTTAATAAGATAAATATGGTTCATGGGCAAAAAAAGAAGTTTTCTTCACATTCCAGGAAGAATCCCCTTGCATTCTATATAATAAAGCTAGGGCCATTGCTGTGTTAAATGATAGCGTTGCTATCATTGTAAAATATTGCTATGATGGAATTAACTTTAATGATACTGGGTCGATGGTTCCGTGACAACGTACCTTCCATATAAATTATAAGACACATTTTTATAAACACCGACTTTTCCACCGTATATACCGGTATTATCGTTTATTCAAGATACTGACACACACTTACAGCTGGGATGAAGTATGACTTATGAGACCAGGCAGCCATCTTTGATTAGAATAAGGTTCAGTTCTGTGCTTAATAAGATTATGTTCGACGATTAATATTGGTTAGTATATGTAAATTCACTTGCTTACGCTACGCAACTCCAGAAGTCAGGTATAAATTGACCCATTGTTCTGGACTTCATAATTTGGTATTTATTTCTCTTACTCATGAGTGGAACATTCATGGTAAGAGAATAGGTTATTTATGTACAACTCCAAGTAGAAATTATTGAATTAGTTTACAAACAATTTTTATTTAGCTGTACATAAATTAATAACAGATGAAATGCAAAACATTTATTCTTTAATAGATGAAGATTTAGGCTTCATAAAATATACCTTAAACCCGCTAAATTAAATTAATTTTATATTTTTTCAAGTCATGAAGAGGAAAATATTATAGAAAAACCCAATATTCAAAAGAAAACTTGGACTTCATTGATAAAAAAATTAGAATTAATATTTAAATGCCTCGCTTCAAACTTTTATGAAACCATATTTCAGGATTGGATATCACTAATTTAAAACAGTATTCTTTATTAAAGTGGTTCCTACTTTGCATTTCGCATTTTTGGAATTTCGTGGATTTCCTTTGGCTGACAGAAGCTTCTCACCGTTCGCTGGTTATATCAATGATTTTATAAGCCTTTTCTGAAGAAAAGCTTTATCTCCGTTGCTTTGTGACAAGATGCATTATCTTCTTCAGAAATGAATTCATCTTCGCCAAACCGATTTTCTATCGACAGAATGAGAAAATTATCTTGGATTTCAATGTACACATTCGAATTGATCGTTGTGGTCATGAATGGCTTCATTGCTATTTCTTCAAAGGATATGCAACATTACATGATAATTCCATACTTTTGTCCGTATTGCCGGGTCTTTAACCAGTCGCATGACGTTTCTTACAGTGAATTAAATGAATTAAAGCCTTTTCAACTTCACTTTTAATTTACGATTTTCTATTTACTTAATGGAAAACTGGATCCAAAAAGTTAATTTTGACAAAGGTTGTAGAACCGAACGCAGAAATTTAAAGCTTCTACCTTGGCAGGAAAAAACATTTTCAAATTTTTATAAATTGCAAATTCATGATGTTATTTAAACCTGTTTTTATCAATAGTCTTTAAATAACAATTTGACATGCCATGGAGTAAATTTATGCTTACCAAACTCACTTAGTTTCATTTCTGATTCAAATTGCCCAGGTCTTTTCTTAAGATTACCAAGACTAATTAGAATTACTTGTCTCGGTCATTTACTTATAAATGGTGACTGAATACTTTTATTGTAGCAGGCTCTGTATATCTAATATTGATTGGAACATATATTCACAATAGAATTTACGTCATAAGTTTCTATGGTGGGTTGTGAAAAGTGGTGCAAATTGAATATCAGATTGTGAAAAGTAGGCGACCATTTACCAAAGAATAACACAAATGAACCAAACATATAAACAAACTTTAAGTAATTAAATCACGTAAGCTAAACACTTAATATTCAATTGGTCTCTTGATGTTTTTTTTTTATTTTTTAGTGTGGCAGTCTTCAAAAGCTATAATTAATCAGTATCTAATATAGTGATTTCTATAATTATTATACGGTTTCATTTGTTTAAATCAGTCTGAAATCGATATTTTACCAAAGGTAAAATATCATTTTCGTATTCTATCAGACTAAAATATATTTCGTTTTTCTTTTCATTGAGATCATATCTGTTGTCTCGATGGGATCACAGAACCAAATAGGCACAGCAGAAATTGATTGGTGTATTTTTTTAGTTTTTATCATGATTAATTATAACGGTAGCCAGCCCAATTGATGTAGCTTAGAATACGATCATTGTTTTTCCTACCGATGGATAGGTACGAATCAAAAAGCATTGGTGCCTTCGGTAACACACTAAATGACATATTTAAGGCTCCCGTAGTAGAGATCTGGACAGTGTGGGTCACCCTTTCATTGTTATTACTTCAATGCCCCCGCTGACACGAAATGTTAGTACCTATTTGGACTCTAGCTGTGGGTAAAATATATTTGTTTAAGCATTATTCGTATACGATTGGACTATGTGCAAAAAAGAAAACTCTTGAGGATCAACTATACAAGATATGTCATATAAACATATAATGAAAGTAATTCACTTAACTTTAGGCATAAAAACACTTTGAAGGATTGACATGCTGTTAAAATCAATCAATCAGTCATAAAATGTTGGGTTGGCTAGATTGAATTCGATTGCAAGATCTTTAAATGATTGTTTTTATAGCAATAATATGGTCTCAAGTAAACATTCCAACGACCTCAGTAGAACGAGAAAACCTCTCGAAACCAGCGAGAGAAGAACTTCAACAAATGAATCCGAGAAAAAAAAACCTATGGCTATGCATAAGGGCTTACATCCCCGAGATGACGTAGCCAAGAAAATAAGGATGACCGGGACTCTCTGGCATTGAAGATAGCGTCGATACATCGATACAATGACTCGAAGACTACAGAGAAAATACTGACTACAGTCACCAGAAACAATACATACAACAGAAAGACTAATCACAGTTTAAGCAAATGCAGTAAATAAGTACAAAGAGAGTATGATACTAGACAGGATTGGTGGGAAAGGTGATCCACTCGGAATTGTGCTTGAAGTTTTAATTTAACCATTTAAACAAATGGTCTTTGCCTAAATAAGAATAAGACGCATAAACTTCTCAAAGATTTTGAGATACAAACGGACCATATAATCTCAACCAGAGGATCAGACGTAGCGATAGTCAACATATAAAAGAGCACCTACTGAATAGTGATCTTTGTCGTTCCGGCTTATCACTGAGTAAAACATAAAGAAAACGAAAAGACAGTTAAGCACATATATCTTGCTAGAGAACTGAAAAAAAATGGAACATTAAAGTGACAATGATACCAATTGTACTTAGTGCCAACGGTACAATCACCAAAGGGTTGGTACGGGGACTGGACGATTTGAAAATACGAGGACGAGTGGAAACCATCTAGACAAAAGCATTTTTGAGATCAGCCAGAATATTGAGAAGAGTCCTAATGACTCTGGAAGATTTGCTCTCATTCAGATTTCAGTGAAAACCCATCAGCGAACGCTGGTGTGAAAAACTCTCATAACTTGTTGATACTTATAACTTGAAATAACATTTCTTAATACAAATAATTTGCCCAGAATTATATCAGTTATATAGTCTAATCTAACCGTCATAGTTTGCTTTTAAGTCACTCTTTCGGTTTGTAAATATGATTGCTAGCAGACAATTATAATTTCAAGTAACTATTGCACTTAATTATATGGTTAGTAGGGAAGCAGTTCAGTGCCATTCTTACGCCACCGTTTTCCGTGGTGTCTTACCCCCCA
Organism: Sepioteuthis lessoniana; assembly: GCA_963585895.1. Lineage (NCBI taxonomy): Eukaryota > Metazoa > Mollusca > Cephalopoda > Myopsida > Loliginidae > Sepioteuthis > Sepioteuthis lessoniana. Next base: position 126,528,143 of record OY757911.1, read on the forward strand.
AGAGGGGATGAAAATAGCGTATTCTAGATACCACCAACAGGTTTATTTCGAAAAGTAATTATATAAAATTCATGGGTTTAAAATCAGACCTACTGCTAGGTAATTCAAAAATTACATTATTATCAATTAGGCTTTATTCTTTTGGCACACATACCTTCTGCTATTAAGTAGTCATGAATCTAAATACAGATCAGGCTTATTCGATCCAACATTTTATGATTTGGCACGAAACACTACTTATAGTTTGACTTGATTATTAATAATATTGAGTTTTAAGCCGATAACAATTTATTTATGACTATTAACCACCGGACACTCCGTAACTAATACCACACAAATTTTTAAAAAATAGTGCAGAAATCGAGTTCAAACTTCCTTCCCAGACAAAGTCGCATTTGTTTAATGCTATCTTATCAGTCAACCGCAGAAAAAGATGTGATGTGTCACTCTATTAAGCCATCCCTGAATATATAGAGAGTATATAAAAGAATCTGAAATAAAACTTCGCCAATAATTTCAGGCTCAATGACTATACTAAATTAGAACTTACGCTCTTTAGGAATATTGCAGTCTGTACATAAACACAGGGGTTATATTTATATCAAAATAACATGTAGTCTACTAAAAAATACAGATTATAATTCGTTCTGAAATAAACAGTTTCTTTTTAAAGTAAAATAGCTTCTGTCGGAAATCACGGGATCTTTTTATAGTAAAATGGTCCCAAGCCCAAAATATCGGACTCACAAAGTATAGTAAAATAGTGAGAACCAGAAATATCAGGGTCACAGTTAATAATGAAATAGTGAATAGTCCAAAATACTGGGTTCATCGTTAAACGTAAAATGATGCCAAACCCGAAATATCGGACTCACAAAGTATAGTAAAATAGTGAGAACCAGAAATATCAGGGTCACAGTTAATAATGAAATAGTGAATAGTCCAAAATACTGGGTTCATCGTTAAACGTAAAATGATGCCAAACCCGAAATATCGGTCTCACAATTCTTCATGAAATAATATGTGGCTCGATTTATTGAGAGTTCGTTGCATAGCAGGTTATCATTCAATCAGAAATATCGAGCTCACTTTGTATTTTAAATTAAGATAAGCCCAAAATGTCGGCCAGGCTTTGCATTGTAAAAATAGCGTTTAATTAAAAAAAAACAAGACTAGGTTTCTGTATTAAAATAGCTAATATCAAAACATGTTTATCTCACACTTTATAATAACATATTATCTAACTCACTTAATTGCGAATATTAAAATAACGTTCTATTCGAAATATCATGTACATTATGAATAATACAATGTTACTTAATTTAAATTATTGCGTTTACCTGTTCAAAGAGTAAAGAGATAAAATCCTTTCCTCGAGACATTTTTCGATTAATTTACCAACAGATCAAGGAAAACTGCTTATGTCGTTAAACTATTTTAAAGAACTTAAAAACTTAGTGCTGACAAGAAAGAGTGTTTTAAATCTTGCAACAAATGAACTAAATCATTTTTAACACTGAAAACAGTTAAAGACAATGAAAAATAAAGAAACTGCATGAATATTGTTAAATAATTACGTTAAACCACACTTGTATTGTTAAGCGCTTCAAACAACGAATATTCAACACACTTCCCGTCATGGGGGTGTCCTCGTGGTGTAATGGTTAAAGCGATGGACTGCGGAATCGTCGTACGCGAGTTCGTATTCCAGTCGTGCTATTATGTTCACTTTCGGGCAAATGCACTTGGGAAAGGTATGAACCCCCTTATCCTCCCAGCTATGGGTTAAATAGTACGGTTCTTCTAGGAGAATGGCTTTGGCATTATATAACATAAAAAGAGTTGATATGCCATTAAACAAAGAAACCAAACCAACCAAACCACTTCCCGTCATATACACTTATGCAATTATTTCGTCTAAGATGATCAACCTCTGATTTGTGAACTTGAATAACTCATCGAATAACGAGTCAAGCGTTGCCTCGTTGAGTTCAGTGTCTTTCTTAGAAAGTCAAAAATAACAGTAGGAAAAATCGGGAAAGCACATAGCACAATAACACCATAGACTCTCCTGTCATTTCTTGAATTTATATGTACAAACGGTTGATGCCTACTGAAATGTTTGGTGTATATTTGTTAAATCGATCATAGTTCGACTTGTTTGCTTTGTTGGGTGGAGACAGAAAACTATCACTGAGCCCTGGGCCTTTAATTGATTATCAGTCAGGTTAACTGATAACATACGCGGCCGGTCTATTAAGTAACGCAGCTGATTGTGTAAAAACATTTTTACCATTAAGTTAATTACAAATAAACTTTAAAGGAGTACTCTTTAAAGGAGTACTCTTGTGAAGCCTCATACCAACAAAGACGTAAGTCCAACCCTTTGGAATATGCTCGAAGTCTACAAAAGACGGTGCCTCGAATTGGTTCTACGTGACAAAATAAACCTTTGCAACAGTTTATTACTGCCGAACATGGAACTGGGTTTGATTTTTGACCATAAGAAAAATTTCCCATGATTTAGATCAGGAGAGTAAGGAAAATGGATGAGATACAACATAAATATTGTTTTTGGTCCAAAATCTCGTTCACAAATAGTAATAAGTTAGAATTTTATATCTTAAAAGTAATGACTTATTCATTTTTAGGAAAAGTACCCTGATAGAAAACCAGCTGATCAATTTTAATTCATCAGTGAACATTGTCACCGATCAGATATAATGAGATTTCTTACTTTTGGTGCATTTTCCTCAGTTCAGGAAACGACTGGTTGACATGAGAAGGTTTCATCTTCCCCAGTCTTTCAGTCTTGCAAAAATCCCTAGCATAGCCTGATTATCTTCCAGCCATCCAAATATCTGTTCTCAGGATAGAATATAATTTTTAGAAGGGCGTGTTAACCTGTTTAAAACTTCTGTCGCATATTCAGAAAGACAGACCAAATCTGGATGACCTAACGACTGCATTTATTTAAAAACAAACATATTAACACCGACTATTCACTGTCTATGTCATTCATCATATATGTCTTTCCAAAATAAAAGCTTTAATAGCTTTTGCTCTGTAATAAGATGCAGTATCATACGAAAAAATGACTTTATCGTCTCCAAACCAATTTTCTCTCAATGAAATGAGAAAGTTTTCCGGGATTTTATTGTATACATGAGCATTGATTGTTAAGGTTATGGCTGCTATCTTCCCGGCTCATTTAAATGACATACAACCTCATATAATTAATGACTACAGAAATTAACTTGTTTCTTCAAGTAGTCATTTGAACAGAACAAGACAAAAGTTCCTGTACCATCCGATAGGCTAAAGTAAATTCTTGATTAATCACTAAATATCACTTTCATTCAATTATCCATCTTCGCTGTTATGTCTTTATTTAGTGCAAAATAAAAGAAATCTTAGAAAAATCCTCAATGAGAAAAAGCACTTCATATATTTTGCGATTGGTAAAATCTTAATCTAAGACATGAAATACGTTTTTATAGAGAAGAGAGGGAATAGAACATTTTCCCGTTTGTATTCTTTTTTATTTGTTGGATCATTTATCTTTTAGAGTTAATATACTGAAAGAAATGTATTCCATTTGAGAATATGTATAAAAATATTACGAACTTAAAAATATTTTATTGATGTGAACACTCTAAGCAATCAAGTATGTTTCAATGTTAGGAAAACGTTGTAGTTGATGGAAAAAAGTAGCAAAATGATCGGGTATAATTAACTTTGTTTTGTCCTGAATAAGAAAGGGCACTTGGTGTTCTTTTTCAAATCATCTCAATCCAAAGTCACCAACACATGAACTGTCCATATTTAATCTGTATTTTTATTTTGACGTCAAAGGGTCTTAATTATAATCATAATTAAAAATAGATTGACGTCATTATCGATGGAAATAGAAATTAATTCGCAATGATAAAACACACACACACACACACACACACACACACACACTCTCTCTCTCTCTCTCTCTCTCTCTCTCTCTCTCTCTCTCTCTCTCTCTCTCTCTCTCTCTCTCTCTAACACACAAACTATGTGTGTGTGTGTGTGTAGTGTATGTTTCCGAGTGTGTATATGTATGGTGCATCTGTTTGAACCCTGATTTGTAAAAGATAGCTATATATATATATATATATATATATATATATATATATATATGTGTGTGTGTGTGTGTGTGTGTGTGTGTGTGTGTGTGTGTGTGTGTGTGTGTGTGCACGCGTATGTCTATGTGTGTGTGTGTACTAGTGTACCCTTCTTCTGTATCGTATCTTAACTAAAATCGGGAACTTTTGGGGAAAAATCACAATAGTTTCCGGAGAAATCAATCCACAAGCTTATAGATACGGACTATCTGTTGAATAATCAAGGAAAACATCTCGAGGTAACACTATTGTTAGCAATTTTCCCCAAATCAGTTGATTCCATACACAGAGAAAAGATTGAGAAATACTACTTCATCTCGTCTCTCCAAAGAGACTATAACTGCTATAATGAGGCTCTGGAAAAAAACGTGAAAGCCATAGTTGGCCCACCAGATTGTGACTGACTTCGTCATTGTCACTGATGTCATAGAAGGAGATAAATATTTATGAAAGTATCTGCCTAGACTAGGAAATTCGAGTGTTAATAGACTAAAAACCAGATTGTCTTTTCACTGAAAAACACTAGGAGACAATATCCCACAGAAACTAAGACATAAGCAGACGCAGATGATCTAGCACTTCTTTTAACTATATTTGTCTGATTAGAATCTCAACAACATCTCATGGAGCAAGTAGCAGATTATAAATAAGACAGAGTTCAAGTGTTTAAAAGAAAAAGAAGCAATATACACTTTACGTTCCAAGCCTCTAAAATTAGTAGACTTTTTCATATGCCTCGGCAGCAATATATCATCTACTGAAAGGGATGTCAAAATATCCCAAGGATAGGTGTAGACTACTATTTGCCGGAAATCTGATTATTCTGATAAAATAAAACCAGATTTCTTCCAACCTGTTGCTTACAAAAGTAGTTATATTACTTTTGTATGCACCGCGTATGAAAGATATGGAGAAAAGGCTATATGGGAAGAAGATAAAAATGTTATGTGCTGTTTTGAATCAATCCCGGAAGTAATACCCTATAAAATAGCTGATATACGGTCATGTATCTCCCATCTCATAAACAATCTAAGTTAAACAAGACAAGAGGGTCATTGCTGGATAAGTATTGACGAAGTCATTAATGACGTTCTCTTACCCGACAAACAAATACTTACACACATCAGCTTTGTGTGAACACTGGCTACAATCTCGATGATTTACCTGGAGCGATGGATGCTAGGGACGGATGATGAGAGAGAGCAATAATCTCTGTGCTCTTAACACATTCACACGCAGACATAGATACACAAACATGTGCACACCGACAAGTTTGAAAAAAATTCTTTGTATAAGTTGAAATGTATTCTCCCATGCATTAACTCTACTCCACCCACTTTGATAGATGTGTATGTGAATGTATACATAACTGTACATATGCACACGCACACACATGTATACACACACAGAGAAAATACACACACATATATATATAGAGAGAGAGGGGGGAGAGAGAGAGAGAGAGGGAGATATTTGAAGAAAAAGAAAGATAGGATCAAAGGGAAAAATTAATCTAGTACACTTAAAAATGTGTTACGAATGTGTGTATAAATAAGTGTGTATACACACACAGAATACACACTTATATACACAAAAACATTTACTTACACAATAGATCTCCATGTACAATTGACTCCAACGGGACGTTCACAGGCAAAATAATGAGAATCAAACAAAAGCAAAACAACCAATCCAAATAATTATTACAATAAAAAAAAACAGCCAGGAACTTATCATTCAAATCTCCTGAAGAGGACGTAAAAGTCTGAAACGCCTGTTGCGTAGAAGAACAGAAGGAAGAGATGATATCTAAACCTTGCTGGACAACTAAAAAAATATGGAATATGAAGTTGACTGTGGTACCAGTTGTAATTTGTACACTTGGAACAATCCCGAAAGAACTAGAAGACTCAGAATATTAGAGAACAAGTGGAGACCATCCAGACAACAGCATTATTAACATCGGCCAGAATACCGAGAAAATTCTGGGAGACTTGACAAAACCTGTTGCCACCCAAACCCCAGTGAAAAACCATCACCTAACGTTGGCGTGAAAAACTCTCAAAGGAGTAAAATAATAAATGAATAGCAAAAAGTATTTACCTACTCACATTTTTTTTATTTCTCGTCTAAAAAGTATTTTTAAATAAAAAAAAGTTAAGAACCACAATGGTTTTATTTATTACACTGAATATAAGTCTTCCTGAGCCACATTAAATACAAATTAAACAAAAAAAAACACCAAACAATTCTTAAACCTTTGGTTACTCGAAGGGACATCCTTTAGCCGTTATCAGTGCTTCACAGATTTTAGGCTTTCTTTCAGCAAAGACTGGGGTTTGAAGATAGTTCTCTCAAGCTTTTCTGCAAGAGTTACGACAAATGTGCCGCACTTGAGGATTGTTTAGCTATGACTTTTCGGTCAAATTCATACCACACCAGTTCAATAGAATTTAATCCGCTGATTGCGTAGGCCAGGATATCAGTTGAAAGACATGCTGCAGTATGCTGTAATAGCCGGTCTGATTAAATCTGCAATTCAGCTAGTGCAAATACCCGACTTTGCTATAGAAAAAACCCTCCCTACACACACGCATACACCATAGCAGATCCCCCCACCTTGCTTTATGGTTGGTGTGATGCAGTGAGTTGCAGTTCTTTCACCAATTGTTCACCTCACATAGACCTTCCCATTTGACTCAAAGTTTTCAAAGTTTGATTCGTCAGTCCAAAAAGCTTTATTTCACTGCTTTACTATCCAGTTTTGTGCACCCTGGCCAACTGGAGCTTTTTGACATTGTTATGCTTCCTCAACAGTGGCTTCTTGACAGCAATTCGGCTCTACAGGCCAGCTTCACAGAGTCTACTTCTAACAGTGGATGTTGACACATCTTTTAACGTCATTAGTTCAGTTGTGTTGTGACATTTGGAGCAGTCAGCCTACTGTCACGCAAATTGGAGACTCTTATGTAATTGCAGACTACGTTTAGTCTTGTTTTGTCTCGTTTCCTGATGTCTCACAATCAGAATAATCCACCGAAGTTCAAGCTCAGTTTTGAAGTTAAAAAACACCTTCGAATCAATATTTTAAAAGTTATCGAAGGTGAAAGTTACTGTGGAAGACTGATATTTAGTATAATAAATAAAATCATTGTTGAGCCTAACTTGTTCCATTAAAAATAACACTTTTAGGATGAGAAAAATTTTTGAGGGTGACCAAATACTTTTGACTGGTAGTATATATATAATTGCATATTTTTACTAGGATTGTTCTAATTTTTGTAATGCTACTTATAACTTTTTGGGGTTCGAGACTTTCAGTGTTATTGTTTGGTACTAAATAATAACTAATAATATCCGAATTGCTTGTATCATGTTCTATTAGAAATGATATACAAATTCGATGCATTATTTACATTTTTCGAACTACTGTCCTCATCTTTGTCGCCATGTTTATCACAACGTTTCGGTCGTTGTACGCACCGGCCTTCTTCAGGTGGCTGGAATGTCGAACTTAACCCAATAATTCGCTTACTGGGGTTGACTGTTCTAGTTCAACGAGCCATGTTTAATGGATGCCAGTTATCAGTGTTCTCTTGTTAATTTCCCCTCTGAAAGTTCTCCACTGCCTTCACCAGGTATTGAACTCGCACTCTTTGGGTAAAGGCGTTGATTAGATCTAGTGACATACCCAAAGAGTGTGAGTTCCATACCTGGTGAAGGCAATAGAGAACTTTCAGAGGGAAAATTAACAGGAGATAACTGATAACTGACATCCATTAAACATGGCTCGTGGAACTAGAACAGCCTAACCCAGTAAGCGAAATATAGGGTTAAATTCGACATTCCAAACCCCTGAAGAAGGCCGGAGCGTACAACGGCCGAAACATTATGATAAACATAGCGAAAAAGATGAGGACAATAGTCTGAAAAATGTAAATAATGTACAAAATAAATTTTCTCGGAAATATAGATAGAAATTCGATGAACTACAGGAGAAGACAGAAACACATACACCGAACGACGAATATGAGAATTTGGTCAATGCTGACTTAGAAGCAGTAGCGAAATGCATACCAACTAAACAAAGAGCTAAATCTAGACTCCCATGGGAGACATTATCGGTTAGAAAAAAACGTGCAGACGTGAAAACTGCCTCCAAATGCAATAGGAAGAACCCAGCCAATATCAATACACGGAAACTTAAAAACGCTGAAAATCAATTATCTAACATATACCTAAAAGAGCAAACAGAATATAAAATCAGATCGATAAGATTAGAGACTCGGTTGAAGATAGACAATCTAGGGTAGCATGACAAATGGTAAACGAAAAAAGGAGAAGGAAGAGCACTGCCAAGGCTAAACTGAAAGCTACCAGCAAGAAGAAGGAATACAACAATGGAAACAACGTTTCGAAAATTTACTCTGAAAGTTACACATCACGAGAATTGATAGTAAACAATTAAACATCAAACTAGGACAGTTTACACCAGAAGAACTCGACTAAGTACTAAGAAAAAGTAAAAATAGAAAATGCAGCAGGGCTTGATGAAATGACCCCAAAAATATGTAAGACTACATACTGCTCCGACAGTGTAATGCTGTATATAATCAAAACACAATAGACAGATGGTAAAGGGATGCATCCTCCCCTTCCCTAAGAAGAGCAACCTCGGATGAACCAAGAACTACCGAGGTATAATCCTTACATCATTACCGGCGAAGACATACAATGCTCAGCAATGCAACCGCATAGAACCCAAAATTGAGAAGATACTTAGGAAGAACCAAAAAAGCTTTCGGAGGAATAGATCCACGACGTTACAAATTTTGACTATCCGTCGATTTCTTGAAGGTGTACGCGCAAAAAACCTAGAGGCAACAATATTATTTGTCGACTTCACAAGGGCCTTTGACTCCATACACAGGGGAAAGGTGGAGCAAATATAATTGCCTACGGCCTACCCAAAGAAACCGTCGCAGCCATAATGATGCTATATAGAAACGTTAAAGTATAAGTCCGCTCCATGGATCGAGACACAGACTACTTCGACATTGTAGCAGGTGTGCTACAAGGAGACACATTAGCCCCATACCTTTTTTATTATCTGTCTAGACTACGTGCTTAGAACGTCTATTTATAAAATGAAAGACAACGGTTTCAAACTGACAAAGGAAAGAAGCAGAAGATACATGAACAAAGAATTACCGACGTAGACTACACTGATGACGTAGCGCTTCTGGCAAATACACCCGTCCATGCCGAAACCCTGCTATATAGTCCTGAACGATCAGAAACAGGCATAGGCCTCTATGTCAACACACACAATACGGAACGGAATACACGAGCTTTAATCAAAGAGGTGACATCTCCACACTAAATGGTAGTTCTCTGAAACTAATAGACAAGTTCACCTACCTAGAAAGCACTGTCTCATCAACCGAGACAGACATCAACACGCGACTAGCAAAGTTATGGACAGCTATAGATAGATGGCTATCGGTCATATGGAAGTCGGACCTGACCGATAAAATGACAATTTTTTTCAAGCAACGGTCGTGTCACTACTGCTGTAAGGATGCACTACATAGACTCTAACTAAAGGTATGGAGAAAGAGCTTCACAGCATTTACACAAGAATGCTGCGAGCAATACTGAACACGTCCTGGAGGTAGCACCCCACAAAGCAGCTATTTTACGGCCACTTACCACCCATCACGAAAAGTATCCAAGTTAGACGAACCAAACATGCGGGGCACTGCTGGAGAAGTAGGAACTAACCCATAAGTGACATACTCCTGTGGACCTCCTCACATGGTCGAGCAAACCTACATACAACAGCTCTCTGCCAATACGGGATGTAGCCTTGAAGACCCACCGGAAGCGATGGACGATAAAGAAGGGTGAAAGGAGAGGGTCAGGGATATCTGTGCTGATGATGCGACATAATGATGATGGTGAAATTTTATTTGGGAAGAAAATTAATTAAAAAACTGTTTGTTAAGTGCTTATATGTGTGTGATAACTATATATCAGTTTACTGATTCTTTTTCCTTTGCTGATGGCTATGAGACCATTTTTTCTTGAATTGATGTGTGTGTGTGTGTGTGTGTGTGTGTGTGTGTGTGTGTGTGTGTGTGTGTGTGTGTGTGTGTGATTAAAGAAGACAGATATTTCGCTCTACCAATTTTCTAGTTGGTCCTTTCAAGTCTTCGTATGAGTCGTTTTACAGGAGACTGGAATGAATTCAAAACGGCGCCATATTTATACATGTACTTCCGGTCCATCTGGAGCCATTTTTACAGGAATGATCATTGAAATAACAAACACAATGAACAATCGTATTCATTGATATAAAGGTTAGGAAGACCTTTACATAAGGTAAGAAGAAAAATTAACAGGATATCTTTTTAAGGCATTTTAAGTTGGCTCGTTAATCTTTACATAAAGAACTTTAAGAAATTAAATTTGTTTTTTTTTAGTTTTTTTGCTTCTGTTCTATGGAGGTATTATAAATTACAGTATTTAGTATGTGGAGGAGGGACAGGAATATGTTTTAAGGTGATGCAAGATAGAACTAATATCGGATAGGTGAAGTGAATACTTCGGAATGTTTAAAAATGAAATTATGATAACATTTACCTAATTTAAAATATCTGGTGTAATCATAAAGTTCTTTTATTATCGTCCTGTAAGTTTCATTTATGTGATATATATATATATATATATATATTATATATATATATATATATATATAGATGGATAGATAGATAGAGAGAGAGAGAGAGAGAGAAAGAGGCAGATAGATGGACCGACAGACTGACAGAGAAAGTGAGAGACAGAACGATTTATGATTAAAATTTACGACTATAAATAGTGTAAAACATTAACATTTAAAACTTTATGTACAGAAATTTCAAGATATTTTAACTATGAAATAAAACAAAATAAATTCCCTCTCGACTCCATTTGAGTTTCTTGTAACTGATCCATATTTACCGACCCCTCCGCTCGGGCAGGATATGACACAAGATCAGTTTTTTAAGCGGAATTTAACAGGTCTGAATTCAAAGTTTTCCTTCTCCTCGACTACTTTCCTCACTAAGAACCTAGTCTGCCCTACTATTTTACCCATAGCTCGAGGGAGAATAATTGGATATATACCTTTCCTAAGGGTAATAGTGCAAGGTGAAATGCAATCAGTCTCGTCCAGGATTTGAACTCGTGTCGCCTTGTCCATTTCCAACGACGATAACCATTACACCACGGGCACTTCCCGTTTCTAGTAACTGATCATTAGATTTGCTTGAGAAATCTGGCTAGAATCTCACCTTAAGATCGGTACGTGAAATTCACAGTCAGGAATGAATATATATATATATATATATATATATATATATATGCAAAAGAGAAAGATATAATGATAATAAAACATAAAAAAGAAAATATTTACAGGATGTATTAGGCATATGAAATTTGACATTTATTGTCTATAAAACGATCTTCAGTATAAATGTCGTTGAATGTTTCATATGAAAAACTGATTTTCCAATTAAAAAAATTAAACGAAAAATGTATGCTCTTCAACGTTACTGATGTCAATATTAGGCGGTCGAGCACTTTTTTTTAAATAACATATTTGTTTGTTGTTTAAAAATCATTGCAAAAATATTGGATGTAAGTACTATTCAGTCATAATTATTAAAAACTAATTTAAATAAGGGATATTGCAACTATTTAAAGACCTAATTTTGCTAAAGAAGGATATAACCCTTTTTTGTTAAATGATATTGTATTTTAAATTGAAATATTTCTAAATTCAACAATCTCTTTGTGTTGATTATAATGTATTTTACTTAACATTTTTCGAATCTTTAGAATTAAACTGTTTGGATTCTTTATTATGCTAAACAAAACCTTGATGAAATTTACCTGATTTAAAATATCTGGCGTAATCATAATGTTGTTTTACAACCGTCCTTGAAGTTTCAACAATGTAAATCTGCTCAGAAAAATTACAATAAATAGATTATACGAAAAGATTTTAATGCAGTTATTTTTATCATTTTACTCCTTGAGTTTTTCATATCAGGGCTTTGATTGAAAAAAAAAAGTCTCCTCAAGTCTCCAGGACCCTTCTCACTATTGTGGCCGATCTCAATAATGTAGTAGTTAGGATGATCTCCATTCGTCCTCTTATTTCCAAGTTCTCTAGTCCCTTTATTAAACCTTTGGTGATTGTAATAAGAGGACTAATTACCATTACAATTGTTACTTTTATATTCCACAGTCTCTTCAATTCCAAAATAAGTTCGAGATATTTATCCTTCTTTTTACTTTCTTTCAATTTTGCTCTGTTGTCAGCCAGGACAGCAAAGTCCCCAGTTTTGTAAGTTCTCTTTTTTTTTTGTTGTTTATTATTATGAGGTATGGTCGTCTGGCTGAGATTTGGTGATCCGTTTATATGTCAAAATCCCATTGGAGTTATTGTGTCTCATTCTCGAGGATATATGCTGGGTTGTGCATATGTCATTTTTTTCTTATGGTCAAATTTCAATTTCTTGCACAATTTCAGTGGATCACTTCGCCCATCCATTCATTTCTATTCTTAAACTGTTTCTGTGCTAATTTGTTGCATTCACTGATTATGTGATCGGTGGTTTCGTCTCTATCACCACATAACCTACATATTCTGTTTTGTTGCGTCTTATCCATTCTTGCTTTGATATGATTGGTTCTTATAGCATTGTTTAGTGTTGCTATCCGGAGAGATTCAGTTTCTCTTTTAAGGTTTCCTTGTCTTTGCCACATCCATATTTTCTTTTGTGATATGTCGCTTATTAGTCGCGTAAAACGTCCATAGAGTTGTTTTTCTTCCTATTTTTGTTTTCTGCTAATTGTCACTCTGTTATTCCTCTTGTAGTCAGTATTATTTCTGCTGGTTTGAATCAGTCTTCCTCCGCGCTTTTCTATGTAGTCTTCAAGTCGTTGTATTGATGCGTCAACACTGTTTTCAATACTGGTAGGTCCTCTTCCTCCTTCTTTTCTTGATACATATAATCTGTCAACTACATCTCTGGGATGTATTGCCTTATGCATGGTCGTTAGTTTTCTTGCTCTCTGGTCCATTTCTCTTAGTTCTTCACTGGTTCACTTTAAGAACGATCCCGAATATTTTATGAGGTCTACAGCCAAGGTATTTATTCCTTTGATAAGGTTTCTGCAATATAGATTTGTCTAGAGTAGCTATCTAGTTCTCTTGAAATATTCTTTCTTTATTTTTTCTTTTATCTCCTCTTGTTTGATGGTGTCAGCTTCCAATACCACCAAGTATTTGTACGTTTCCTTTTCTCCAAGCGTTCTTGTTTTGTCTTTATTTGGTACTTCAATTCCGTCCGTAAGGTGTTGTTTGCCGCTTTTCATTACTAGCATGGCACATTTTTCTATGCCATATTCCATTCCTATGTCCTGACTGTATATTCAGACTGTGTGTATACGAGTTTCCAATTCTTTTTCATTTTTGGCGAACACTTTGGTGATTTATCGTTTCCTGCGATTAAATAGGTATCTATCCGGCTGCAATTAAATAGGTATCTATCCGGCTGCAATTAAATAGGTATCTATCCGGCTGTACAATTCTTGAGTATGTGGTTAAGTAGCATCATGGCCGTTATAAATATTAATGGTGATAGTGCATATCATTGAAGTATACCTCTTTGGATCTTTGCTTCAGCTAAGCATTTCCCTTCTGCTGTCAATTTCACTCTCAAGGTTTTCATGATTTTCTCCATAAAGTCCATGTTCCCTCTGGCTGTAAGTGATCGTTTTTCACTAGAGTCTAAGTTCCAGCAAATCTCCTTAGTTTGTTTTTTTTTGGTCACCTCTAAGTATTTTGGCTGCAGTTGTACTCTGTTCTGGATCGTTTTTATTCTTTCTCTCATCTCAATTTTATCGAATCTCTTTTCCACATTTCTTTTCACGAAATATTTGGTATTACTGTTAGTTTCACGTTTCACAACTTTTTTTTAGCTGTCTGGCGAGGGGAGCGTATTTGTCTAGCTTTTCGCCTTCTTTTACCTTCACTGCGTTGTCTGACGGCACTGCAAAATCCACAATATGACAGGTTCTTTTTTACTTGTTAATAAGCTGATTTTGATTTCTAATTGCACTTTTTGCCAAATTATTGCGAAATGTTCCAAGGGCACAATTTATAATTGATGTTTCTCATATTTTAGCTCTCCAGTAAGATCCATGAATTTTTCTGTTGTTTCACTTTCTTTTACTTTTACACTGTGTTCTCGTGGAACAGTAAAATCCACTTCATTGCAACTTGTTCTTTTATTGTTTATTATCCCTGGGCCTGATATTGTGCCTTGATTAGGTGATCTGTTTTTATCTCAAAATCTCAGAGAAGTTTATATCATTTCTGTGAACGGACTTTGGTTTGTTCATGTACTATTTCATAGAATAGTCAAATTCCAATTTCTTGCGCGGTTTCCAATGGATCGGTTTTCCCACCCACCTCTGCATAATCTTCAATTTCGTTTTTGTTTGTTGGCTGCATTCATTTCTCATGTGATTAAATATTTCATCCCCGTCTCTTCATAAACAATACTTGTTATTCTGTTGCGTAATATCAATTGTTGATTTTATGTAATTAATCCATATGTCATTATTTTGTGTTGCTATTAAAAGAGACTCAGTTTCTCTCTTAAGACCTACTTTTTTTTACCCTCTCCAAGTCTTCTCAATTTGGCCAGTTTATCACTTGAAATATAAATAAAGTTATTTTTTACCATTTCTAACATAGCTATTTTTCTGTTGGTTCTTATAATGACATATCTATTACCGGCGGCTGCAGTTAGTTTTTCTTTTCTTTTTTTAATGTATACTACGAGTCCTTGTATTGATGTATCAGCAAAATCTTCTTCTTCCTTCTTTTCTTGACACATAGATTCTCTCTATGTCATCTATTGTGTGTAAGGCCTAGACCATCATCGTCAATTGACTTGCTGTTGAATCTATTTAAGTGAGTTTCTTGCTTGTCCATTTCAAGAACGGTCGAAAGTAACTTACTAGAGGAACTACTCCATATGTTTATTCTTTTGATGATATTTTTATGGCAGAGATTGGTTCCAAGAAGTTTTCTAGTTTTTCTTAGGCATTCATCACTTTTTTTATCTTGGTTTATTTGATGGTGTCTGCTTCCAATATTTCCCAGTACTTGTAATTTTCCTTTTCTCCAAGCGTTCTTACACTTTCCTGATTTAAAAGCCTTATCCCTTCCACTATTTCTCTTTTCTTACTTTTTATTATGAATATGAAACATTTTCCAATGCCAAATTCTATTTCTATATACTGGTTCTATATTCCCATTGTTTGTGTCATATTTTTAAATTTTTAACAAATAACTTGAAATCATCCATGTGCATAAGGTGGTTTATCTTTTTCAATGATTTTGTGAATTCGAAGTTTCATTTCCGACATATGTAACTGATAGTATTATACCTATAACGAATTGCAATGACGACAGTGAGCTTCCCTGAAAGACGCCGTTTTGGATTTTTTTTTATTTCTGCTAGGATTTGTCATCCTTCGGTTAATTCTACTTTCCAATTTTTCATAGAATTCGTGAAGAAATTTATGATTTTTTATTTTGATATTTTGTACATTTGGATCATACTGTGATCCAAATGTGTTACACCATGCCATAAGCTTTTCAATCCATGCCATAACGATATTTGTCCGCCTTGTTTTGACCTCCTTAAAGATTTGATGATGTACATACAGTAAGTTATCTGTTTCTCTTATTCCCTTTTTCATCCTTTTTGTTCTTCTAAAAATAGTCCACGATATTCAAGCCTATTATTTCTTTTCTATCTGTGCTGTTAGGTAATTGTACATCATAGGTAAACCCTTTATCGGCCTATAGATGCAGGAAATGCTTTCTTTTAAATGGTCTCTATGGTTATGGGTATTTTTTTTTTCCATCTTCCTGAATTCGGGTATTTTTTCTTCTTCTAGGCCTTTATTCAGTTAATGAGCCAATCTGTACGTGAATTTTTATACCAGAATCCATAAATGACGTTATTGTCATGTGTTTTGCATATTGGTATTCCCTAGAATGTCACTGTTTGTAAGTCTCATTCTATACTCACCTTCGGACCTTCTTTAAATATGTCTAATCCTTTTTTTTATCTTGCTAATTCATTTGGCATTTTTGTTAATTTTTTCCTGATTCAATTTCTACCACCAAAAATATTTTGCTTCCTTTCCACTCGCTTTTTTCAATTTCCCTTCTTTTTTCTCTCCCAAATATTTGGTAAAAGGTGCTTTTGATACGTTATAAAATCCGGTTATGTTTGTATTAGTGAACGCTGTCTCAATATATTTTTGTCTCCTTCCTTCCGTGAAAATCTTTCAGTTGTATTGTCGGCTCCTTTCTATTTTTGATTTCTTCATCCATTGTCTTTTCGTGTATTTCTCTCTCCATAATAATTTTGATTTCATTCGCGGACTCTTTATTTTTCCTTTTAATCTCATTTCCTCTCCAGGTTTTGTATTTCGGTTCGGGTTCCATTGGGAAAACCAATTTTTTCACAGATTCATTTTTTTCCTACGTGAACGAGATCGCTTAGTTCCTTAATGATTTTCTTTGGGATATTTTCAATAACTTTTTGCCATTTCAGTTCCTCCCGTGACTTTTTTCTACTCCTGAATCCGTACAGATCAACTTCTTTTCTGCAATGCTTTTTTCATTAACTCTACATTTTTTTCATTTTACTTGTGTTAATATTGATGATGTGATGCTGTGTTCCGTGAGATTTTGGTTTTCAAAGCTTTGTGTTTCAGCTCGTGCAGAGAGCTCCTTTTGAGTATATTTTTTACGACCTACCTGTCCTCATATTTCTAGTATCCCGTTGTCAGAAAAATAGCATTTCTTTAAAATCACACTCGCTGACCCGAAAGTCATTGGCTGGTTGAATTAAATTCAACTGACTCTGCCCAAATTTTAATCTTCTTTTTCCTATACATACTTTGGGCAGGATTGCTTTTAAAATAACTGTGGATTAAATTTTTGCTGTCCTCTCTACTCCTTTTTTTTCCTTTGGTATATCGCAAATGCATTGTTGCTTTATTCTTCATTTTTGCACTTGAAATTAGAGCAACCAATTTCTTCAGAATGCTGAGCGGGTTCCGCATGTTTGGTATAAAGGGAGCACAAGTTGAGCATGACACTCAAACTTCTCATGTTAATTCCAAATTGGTTAGGATTTGTATTGGTCATTTTTCATCGTTAGCATATTGTGAATATTCCAGACACAGGTGCAAATAAATATATCTATGCTTCTATCATGGATGTAATCAGGGATTCTTCCAAGGAAGAAAGAAAATGAGTGAACCACACACACACACACACACATACACAGAGTTTTATAATCACTCCTTTGAAATTTTAAGTTTGAAGTAATATTTCAGAAATTAAATTTCATTCTAAAAAGGCTTTGTGGATTGATCTTATTACTTTCTTCCGTGATTGTTTTCTTTTCTTTTCCTATTTTCTGATGGTACGCAATACTCAAATATGTAAACAAAAATAATTTAAATGGATTGTCTTCTGGCTGAATTATTATCTTTCTACTCACACGATTTTCTTTAAAGAGTAGACGCCTTTGAAAAAATCACTATCTGAAATCTATTTATAAGTATTTTGTTTTTGCTTTTGTATGGAGGCAGAAGGAAAGGTGAAGGGTAGGCTTTACCAAATTATTATCATTTTTATCCTTTTAAGTTTTGCTATTATTATTATTATTATTATTATTATTATTATTATTATTATTGTTATCAAAGTTTCAATACCTAATATAACACAGAAAAATTTGGAATCGAATATGATTTATTATATTAATATTCAATATATCTTTATGCTTTCTAAAACGCAAAACATTTTTGTTGATTTTTCAAAAAAAAGTGACGTCATGTCTAGTTTAAAATGAATCTCGATTAACTTTGTAGAACGCATTTTTTTATTATTTCATTTCATTTTACCATTTGAAAATTATGTATTCAAATAGGATATTAAACTACAATGACACTACTTTAAAGATCTTCGCATGAAGCAGTTAATTGGGTGGTTGGTTGTTTTTACGGCATATCAACCCTTATAGGATGTTTAATGCCAAATGGTGATTATATTGTTTATAAATGAATAGTTTGTATGATACAATATCTAAACAAACCAGAGAACATTTATTTTCACACAGTTAAATGCTTCTAGTACTGCTGTCTAACACTAATCGTTTATTTGAACACACATGGTTTCAAGTATTGCTGTCTTATACTAATAATTTAATTTAGCAATCATTTGTTTGAATACAATTAAATGTTTTCCAGTATAGAAAATGATTTAATATTTCTATTTGACCAATATACTATCCGTCAGGTACAGAGTAAACTACGCAGTAATGGCAACGAAGTAGGCTTTCCACATTTCCCAAAGATCCAGAACTGGAGTCTCACCATCAGATAGTTTAGTATCATATCCAGGAAACGAGTTCGAGGTGGGCTCTTATCCCTTTGCAGAGATTCCATCAACATATACTCCTGCCTCAGCTGAAATGACAGTTATTAGCCGAAAAATGTCAAGTTTCAGAAATGCATTTTCTAAAATTGTGTGTCTATATATATATATATATATATATATATTGTCAATATATATATTGTCATATATATATTGTCAGGATGCTCGAAGCCGGGATCGAAACCCGTCCAAATTTACCACGTTGGCTAAGGGAATTTTTAAGGTGTATATATATATATATATATATATATATATGTATATATATATAGGGGAGGGTGTGTGTGTGTGTGTGTGTGTGTGTGTGTGTGTGTGTGTGTATGTGTGTGTGTGTGTGGTTTAAGCATAGTAGACTATGAACTTTAACTTTCAACTGATCTAGAAGGAGGAAAAATCTGAATTTTTCCCAGCTAATGACACCTTGAAAATTGACCTAGTGTCGCATACTGCCCGTATGGATGGATGGGTTATATACATATATATTTAAAATATTCCGTATTCCTTGAAAATATTCTATTTCCGTTGATAGCGTTCTGTTTTTTAAATTCATCAGCAACTCAGTTTTATTCAACTTTGTGTTTGAGTAGTTTTGTTATGTTTTAAAAACTAAAAAAAATTTCAAAACTCTTTAAATAAACACTCGTTACAAATGCAAAGAACCCCTGATGATGGCCAATAAAAGGTCTGAAAGCGCTCGGGTCAATTTTTGTAAATGTATCTATCAAGTCCAACTTGGAACCAAGACACTAATCAGGAAACTTGAAAGAATCTTAATAAAATTATATAGACAAAATGTGCCTTGCTTATTCAATCAAACATGCATATATATATATATATATATATATATATATATATATATATATATATATATATATATATAGTAAGAGAGACTTTGTAACCGACAGTCAATATTTCTGCCTCATTAGCTAATTGTTTTTCATAAAAGTAAAAGATTTTGTATGACGATTGACACATGTGTCAATTGTCATACACTATCTTTCGCCGAATCTGAGGCATACGGATGTATTATATATATAATGGTACATCCCTGTCCCTCAGATTCGTCGGACACTATTATTCAGCCTTGAAATTGAGTTCCTCGTTCTCCTATACTGGTTTTTCTACTAATGATAAAGAGCCCATTCAGTCCTACAATTTTGCCTCGACACCGGGATAAAAGAGATGCATTCTTGCCTTTCTCAAAGATTTTATAGTAAAGAAGAAAATCACATCCTGAATTTGAAGTTGAATTCCCTAGCGCATTCACATACTATGATGATATATATATATATATATATATATATATATATATATATATATATATATATATATATATATTACATTTATTAATGTGATATATACAAATACGATGCATCACAAATAGACTGATACACGGTTCAAATTAGTTATAAGTCAATTTGTCTCTCTAAAATGTCAATTTCTGTGACTGTTTCGTTTTCATATTGCGTTCCATTTATAGAATATCTGTCCTAATTAAGTGTAAGTAAATACAAGAATGAATAAATAGATGTTTTTCTTTAATTACCATTTAATAATTATCACTTTTAAAAAATCAATGACCATGATAATCAAACGCAGGTTGAACAATCTTGTTACTAATTTTTAGAATTCAATCAGAAATTTCTTTATCCTTTCAGCATCTTATTTTCATTGTGCAATAATATGCCATTTTCGCCGCGATGCAGTAATATTGGCAAAAGAAAACCTGATCATTATAAAATAGATTTTTATGAAAAAATCCACCTTTCATATCCAGCAGGTGGATCCCAGAAAATAGATAAATCGAAACTAATCCATGATTTAACCGTTTTCTATTCATTGTAAGTGGTTTTCAGGGTGTAGTCCTTTCAAGAGAAAATGTAAGAACCAAAAGTTGGAGTTCCGTTTAGAAAAGTAACGTTATAGATAAAATTAGTTTATATTTTCTCTTATTAAGAAGATTTATATCCTATTTATAGATTTTAGCTAGATCTTTGGAAATGACACGGCTTAATTAGAAACAACCGTCAAAGATCTTCAATATTCTTAGGATAAGACATGTGCTTGAATATTATGCCCTGTGTTCACCTTAAATGGAAAATGCAGCCTTTCCGCTTGATTTATGCGGCAAGAAAGGAAAGAGAAAGAACATCTTACACGTCAAAGACAAATTAAGGAAAGTAAATTAAATGATAGTGGGAAAGTGAAAACGGTAATGAAAATAGAAAGAAAGAAAGAAAGAAAGAAAGATTAGATTAAAACGCTATACATCCGATACTTATGGCCTGCTTCATTCGGATGGGAAAAAGAAGGAATAAAAATTGACGAAATAAAGAAAGGAAAGAGAGAGAGGGAGAAATTAACACAAAAGTTTAAAAAAGAGGTGGAGGGAGATAAGAAATAAAAAAAACAGTGTAAGAAAAGCAAGAGATTTATACTCAAGTCACGCTGAAAGTACCAGTAACGGAAGTTAAACAGTGGTGAGCCTTTTCAGTACTTAGATGGGTGATCATTAAACGGCCGCAGGTACTTTTAGCAATCTATAGCCTATCTGCCACATCTGAACAAAGCTTAGTAAATGATGAGGATGAAGAGAAGAATGTTTATCTATAAAGCTTATTTTGAAGCATAATTTTGAACCAAAAAAGCGTTTCATAAATACTTTTGAGTATATATTTCAAAGCAAAATTTTAATTGTAACACCTAGCGGCAACACCCCACAAGGCACCAACTATACGGCGACCTGCCTCCCATCTCGAAAACTATCCAAGTTAGACGAACCAGACATGCAGGACACTGCTGGAGAAGCAGGGACGAGCACATAAGTGATGTACTCCTATAGACCCCCATATATGGCCGAGCAAAAGCAGGACGACCAGCTCGAACATACATACAACAGCTCTATGAGGATACAGGATGTGGAACTGAAGACCTACCAGATGCGATGAACGATAGGGAAAAGTGGTAAGAGAGGGTCAAGGATATCCGTGCTAGCGGCACGACATGATGATGATGATGAAACAGAATATTTTCCGATTCCCCTGAATCAACGCAGAAATAAATTTAAAAAAAGTAAAACTTCACGATATGACCGGTCCTTACTTGCAAATAGTGATAGAAACAATCAATACACAGCAACCGTAAGAAACGGGTTTGGAAACATCTGAAAGAAATACTTCAAATGGCGAATATAAAAATGCTGTTACCGCTCGTAGAGAAGCAGTAGCTGGGTGTATACCAACCAAACCGAGCACCAAATGTAGAGTTAAATGGGCGGTAATAGCAGTGAGAAAAAAAAAAGAGATAACGTGAAAGATGATAACTTTACTTTATAAAAGAAACCCAATGAATGTCAACCTACAGAAACTTCAGAATATCTCGAGAAAACTAAGGCATACTGAAAAGAATAACTAGAACACATTTACAATCAAATCAATGCAATCAGAGACACAGTCGCAGATAGACAATTACAGTTAGCATGGCAAACAGTAAATAAAGCAGATGGAAGGAAAAGCACATTGAAAGAAAAAAATAAGTGCTGCTATCCAAGAACAAAGACATCAGAATTGGAAGGAATATTTCAAGAATCTGCTCGGAAATACTTCTGAAATACAGCCCACTGAAAAACATTAATTGGTAACTAGAAATCAAACTAGTACAGTTTACTGAGGAGGAAATTGATACAGTACCGAAAATAAATATAAAAGCAGAAAACCTGTATTCCAAGACTAAATAACTCCTGAAGAATGGAAGACAAGAAAATAGAACGGCTTACTTCTTCTATTATATGACTTTGGGTATTAACAGAATACAACTGAAATATGGACGAAAGGCTGCATCCCCCACTTCCCTTAAGGAAAGTGACCTCGGAATCTCAAAGAGCAACAGAGGCCTAACTCTTACTGCTATAACTGCCAATGTTTATAATGTTTTGCTTCTGAATACTATCCTGCCTGTGGGTGACAAAATTCTATGGAAAACTCAGAATAGCTTTCGGTGAAATGGATTTACATGTTCTCAGATTAGGACTCTCCGTCAAATCATCGAACGTGTTCTCGCAAAAAGTCTCGGGCCAACTTTATTATTCATAGATTTCTCTAAAACATTTATTAATTCCATTCATAAAGGAAAGATAACGCAAATACTTCAAAGGCTCTGCTGAAGAAGTATAGATGAAATCATAGACAACGTGCACTTATGGGGTCTCCCACACGACGAAACAATGGCAAATATTTGCATATATCTGCACTGTGTGAACACTGGATTATAGGGAAGCATGGTGAGAGAGATAGAGAGAGAGAGAGAGAGAGGTGGGGAGAGAGAGAGAGCGACCTTCATGTAAATCCGTGCTATTTGCATGATGATGATGATGATGATGATGAAAGAACATTTTCAGATATTATTTCCTTTTAATAAAATTATGGAAACCTTCATTAAAATATAAAAATAAACGGAAAATTACATTCGAACTCGTCTATGTACATGTACTTTTTTTTAACTTACGAGGAAGTGGGTAATTAAAAGCACTAAATAAATAACGATATACTATAAAATAATTTAGAAAAAAGTTATCGCACAATCGTCTGGAAATTAAAATATGCCTTTTTTTAATTCAATAAAGTTTTTGTGTATTTAGGTGTAAAAAAGAGAAGTCAATTGTGAAATTTTCCACGTGTCCTTCAATCATTAAATATTTCACGATTTACTTCCATGTTATACATATATCCAAATAATACATACAATACTTATTTAGCTATATTAAATACAATCGAATAGATTATTTAAAAAAAAAGAAATAACTAAAAACCCCAGGGCCACTATGGTTAATGGAGGCAAAAGCTAGATTGAGAGATTACGACGAATATACATCAAGAAAATGAAACACCATACACGTGATTATAGAAAATAACAGTTATTTAGTTATAGATGTTCTGCTTCTGAACAGGTCAAAAAGTAGGTAAATATATTCTGGAGTCGATGAAGGAAGACCTATCGTTCAATCATAGCTCACATCTTTATGGAATGTGAGGTGGTTTTGCAAACCCTGAAATTTATATTGTTACCTGTTGTTCTTCAAATCTTGACCGTCCGTTTTCAAAAAATCTCAACAATAACCACTGACGGTTTCTCGTGACTACCACAAGAGATCTCATGATTGAAACTTTGTTGTCGTTTACTGATTGTGGGAAGCGACACCTTGATTATATATTACTTCATGATAAACAATATAAGTTTTGCAACAATAATGATTTCTTTTACTGTCTCGGCTTTCTTCATTGTTACAATGCGCAACTGACATTTTAACAGTGACTGCAAATTAGTTAAATCAAATTGTTTCGATTTATCTCACTGCTTTATTTTTACTATGCTGGTGTCAGGTATTTTTTTTTTAAATAAAGAAAACATAAAACCTATTGAGGTTATGGTACACCTAAATAAAAAAAATAATTTTGGATCACGGTATCGAGAAAGAAATGGATTTGAACTACGTTTAAGAGACAAGAAAATATGGTTTTATTTAATTTCCGTTTAATGGCATGACAGTATTCGCGGGTTATTTAATATCAAAGCTATTCTTGTACAAGAAGAGTAGTGGTACCAGTAAATTCATTAAGAGGGACATACCCTTCCCAAGTGTATTAGTGTGAAAGTGAACATTATAGCGTGATTGCAGTTCAAACTCACAATGGTGTCGGAGTCCAGTACTTTAGCTACAACAGAGACTTACCCTGTTAAAGATATATAGAGGGAAGTATTGGTTGGGAAAAATGTCACTGTTGTTTTTTGGGTTTTTTTTTTTTCGTTTGTCTTTCCTTCCTCTCTTACAAATATATCTATAGCATTCTTTTCATACTCAATAACACACCCCTTGAGTTTTGTAGCGATGTCACTGACGATTGCCGTGTCGGTGACAACTCATCCACGGCTAAGGAGAGAAAAACACGAAAACACAATTCTACCTTCAGCGTCAGAACCTTTGGATGTTTTTTGTCTCTCTCGGCTCAATATCTAAGGCTGTGGAAGAAGGAAGAATTGAGCAATGGACATCAGGTGGTTAGTTCCTTGAATTTTCTTAGGACAGAACTTTTTTTCGTATTTTCGTTCTGCGTCCTTCGTTTGTCTCCTCTCCAACATCAAAAAAGAAAAAAATGCCTATTCAGGAAATCATGGTATAAAGTTGGATAAATCAAACATTTAACTTGAATTTTGATGTGTGATATTTAGTTCGGTTTTTATTTCATAGAACTACTTCGGAGACCATTTTCTCAGTTTTTCTATTTAAAAGCGTATGAAGATAACTGATAAGATGGTAGAGAGGGTATAGTTGTAGCTGGAAAGAAGGGAGGTATTTAAAATCAAATTTATCAGGTTTCATTAAAGATTTTTTTTTATTGTAGAGATAGACAACTAGAACTTGCAGTCATTTCCCAAATAAGCCATATAAAACAACGTTCAGTTTGTTTTTACCTAATCTCACTATACATGGCTAACATCATACTAAACGAAAACAAAATCAAAATAGAAAACGGATTGAAAAAACATTTTCTTCACTCTGTGCCACCATACTTTTGAGAATTCTTTTCTTATCCCTTTACCTCAAGCCCTTTCTCAATACAATTACCACCTAAATACCACAATATAGATAAATTCCTGTGACATCACATTATAGTCAATATCTTTCTACGAAACAAGATATACTGAAATCCCTTCATCCATCTATTTCCTCTTTCAAAACAAAGAATATTTAATGAATTCTTCCCTTCTTTCCTGCTACAACTATATCCTCTCCACCATCTTATCTTTTCTCCTCACATGCTTTTAATAGAAAAACTTAGAAAACGGTCTCAGTCTGAAGAAGTTCGATGAAATAAAAACCGAATGAAATATCACACATCTAAATTTCAGTAAAGTGCTTGATTTATCCAACTTTCCACATTTTTTTATCATATTGTCAGATTCACTACAATCTATTATTTCGACATACATATATATATATATATATATATATATATATATATATGTGTGTGTGTGTGTGTGTGTGTGTGTGTGTGTGTGTTGAGGTTTACAGAACACTTCACTCCCATTTCCACCTCATTTGGGTGTTACTTTTAATGGATACCTCTGCAAATCCTTCCCAGGTTGCTGGAACAAGCATATCATTCTACAATAAGCCCACTGAAAGAGATATTGAACTCTGTATTCTCGTACTTCTTTCGGCTGCTGGTTTATCTCTTCACACCATGGTTTTAGTTGTCCACGATACGAGAGTTCATAGGAGGATACATCATTGATGTTATACAGAAGTTATATTAGTTTTTTTACAAGTTCACGTTGATTAGAAACTGAAAATTAACATATCATTCTGCTTCTTTAATGCTATTGGATTGGTGTGGTTAGAATTTTTTCTTTAGATATCTTAATCTTATACAAATTATTCTCCTCAGAGATTTTTTCAATGTTTAATTGCCGTAAATATAACATATTATTCTTGAGAAACGAAAAATGATGACTCCTTGAGGGAATAGTATTTATTGAGATGACAATTGGCTTCTTGATTTAGCATCTTAATTAATATTACCTGCGATTTCAAAGATTTAAATATAAAAAAAAACATGGTAAAAAGAAATATTTTCAGAGATTAGCAGAAATATCAATGTATTTTAGATGAAATCGAAACAGATCGTTTCTCAAAAAAAATCCTTTGGACCAGTTTACGCACAGAAAACAAAACAATGAATACATTGAAAATAAAAGACATTCTTCTAATTGTATTAAAAAATCAAGTTGGTGAAAGAGTGATTTGAAAAAACGTTTTCAATATTTTGTTTTCATTGACCTTTTAGATTGTAAATGAATAAATAACATTACGACAACAAGACACATGTAAATTGATTTTTTTAGTAAAAGTAAAATTTGATAAGGTTCCCTCAGACGTTAATGATACTGTCATTATTAGAAATTAAAGATTATTATACGGTAAAGATTTTCTAGAACTGAGAGATTTGAATGAGAAATATATCTGCTATTTAGGAAAAAATTACACATTTGAAGAAATATCCTTTGATAATTCTTTTGAAAACAAAATAAGCGTTTTATCAGCGAAGTTTAGAATACACTGACTCGATCCCCTACGAAAAATTAAAACGCAAAATTAGAATTCTGGGCATGGTATTGAAATGCATCAAATAATGAGGTTCCAATTTTGGAAATCTGGTGGGTGTGAAGTATTTCCTAATTGCTATAATCCCAGGTCATCTATGACGTGGAGTGTTAAATAGATAAGTTTAAATATTATTATTATGTGACCGTGTTAAAATCATTGTTAAGAAACATCTAAAAACATAAAATAGTGTTAATATGAACGAACAATGTAGACTATTCCAAAACAGACATATTTTCCAGTCGGTTGGGGCTGTAAAATACACCGACTGCATCTCTTCTGAAGATAAGACCCCCCTCCAACGAGTGTCCTGGATATGACCCTAAACAATCTGATGGTGAGGTTCCAGTAATGCTGGAACTTTGGGTTATGTGGAGTACCCCTTCACTGCCATCGCTCACCAGTCAACTCCGGCCGGTGTGGTAGCACCTGACTGGGACCTAGCTATGGGTCAAATAGAACTAAACTGCATACTTATTCTAAGCTGAATTGTTTGAAATAGAACTGTTTTTGTATGATAAAATCAATAGTTTGAAATAGAAGTGCTTTTGATATAGTGTTTTGGATATACTTACGCTAAACTGAACTGTTTGAAATAGAACTATTTTGACATTTAACTATGTAAACAAAAACTATACTCATACTAAACTGAATTGCTTGAAATAGAAATAGTTTTGACAATTAAACTGTGTACTTATACTAAACTGAATTGTTTGAAATAGAACTGTTTACTTGTATGAAAGTGAATTTGGCATTAAATAACTTACAAAGGTTATTATGCCATAAAACAACCAAAAAACAATCAAACAAATAAACAGGCATAAAATAACCCTAGATGGGTTGAGATGCTGTTAAAGTCAATCAATCAAAGTGATTTCTCAGTTGCTTAATGAAAAATGTAAAATTTCTCCGCTACTTTCCAGTATTTAATTTAAATTTGAACATTAACATTTTTGTGAAGTTGGAACAGACTGAATAGTATAATTTGTTAGTAAATCAATGAATTACATATAAAGTTTAAGATATATATCGTAAATTGAGGCGTATCAGTTAAACTATTCAGCCAGAAAAATCTCAATAAAACTCTCTGACGACTGAAGTGGCAAAGCTAAAATCTAAAACTTTACCACAGAGTAATGTCAATTAATGGTGAAGATCTAGATTTTAAGAAACACCAAAGTAAAGGTACGATCACCAGATGGAGACACAGAATACTTCAACATTGTAGCAGGAGTACTACAAGGGGACACGCTGGCTCCGTACCTCTTTATCATCTGTCTAGACTACATTCTTAGAAAATCGATTGACAAAATCGGAGAGAATGGCTTCGAGCAGACGAAGAAAAGAAGCAGAAGGTACCCCGCAAAAACAATTACCGACGCCGACTGCGCCGATGACATAGCAATACTGGCAAATACACCCGACCAAGCCGAAACACTACTGCATAGTTTGAAACAAGCAGCTGCAGGCATAAGCCTCTATGTTAATGCACACAAAACGGAATATATGTGCTATAATCAAACGGGGGACATCTCCACTCTAGACGGAACCCCTCTTAAACTAGTAGACAAATTCACTTACCTAGGAAGCAGCGTCGAATCAACCGAAAAGGACATCGAAACGAGGTTAATGAAAGCATGGACAGCTATCAATAGGCTATCGATTATATGGAAATCAGACCTAACCGATAAAATGAAACGCAGTTTCTTCCAGGCAGCGGTCGCATCGATACTGCTATATGGATGCACTACATGGACGCTAAAAAACGGCTGGAGAAGAAGCTAGACGGCAAATACACAAGAATGCTGCGTGCAATCTTGAAGAAGTCCTGGCGACAACACCCCACAAGACACCAACTGTACGGCCACCTGCCCCCTATCACGAAAACTATTCAGGTTAGACGAACCAGACATGCAGGACACTGCTGGAGAAGCAGGGACGAACTCATAAGAGATGTACTCTTACGGACCCCCACAGATGGCCGTGCAAAAGCAGGACGACCAGCACGAACATACATTCAGCAGCTGTGTGAGGATACGGGATGTTGTTCTGAGGACCTGCCTAGGGCAATGAACGATAGGGATGAGTGGCGAGAGAGGGTCAGGGATATCCGTGCTACCAGCGCGACATGATGATGATGATGATGATAAGTCGACTACTAGTTCTATAAAGATTTTTCTGGCTCCAATTTACACAGCAATTTACGGTATGTTCACAAGAATTATTGGGAAGTACAAGGTTTCTAATTGAGCATCTAAACTAGAGCGTAGAAACATTGAGGGATTCAGTGAGTAAAGTTCTCCCCGCTCTTCTTATGAAATCTCACGAGTGAAGAGTCTAAGAACACTACTTTAGATATTCAGTAAATTTGAAATATACTTTCAATCACGCATCAATGAGAAGCATTCAGTTACGATTGTTACATATAATTAAGCTCATAGGTAACTAGGTTGACACGACAGTATCAACAATCACTTTTTAAAATAGTTTACGGGAAATTAAAGTTAAAATCTCTCTCTCTCTCTCTCTCTCTCTCTCTCTCTCTCTCTCTCATCAGGATAGTTATATTGAGGATTTGTATTCAAAGGACCTAAATCAGATTTTAAAAGTGCAAATGTGTTTTTCTTCTCCTTTTTAATTCATGTGTTCATCGGGAATTTAAAGTTTTTTATTGTTTAAACCTAATTGAATGATAATTACTTATGGTTTTCTAGAAGATTAAGAAACCTCTCTATGAAAATGAAAACATTTGTCATTTTTACTAGATATTTTATTCGCTATTAGCATCTATTTCAAAGATAAAAATTTGAAACCGCAAAGTAAGAACATGTTTTCTAAGCTAAATAAATAATATAATTGCATTCAAGATGAAATTGAAACTACTTATTCCTCAATAAAAAAAGATCGGAATTTGACCAGTACAAATGTGCTAAAACTAAGAGAATGTAAAAAGAAAAAAAAAATATATATATATATATATATATATATATATATATATATATACATTGAAATATGTCGGGTTATTGCAATAGAGCTGTATTCCAGAAAACTAAATATTAGCATGTATGATCTCCTTTTATTTAGTAAATAACCACCAAGTAAATTAATTTCAATTCAAATTTTTCCGTTATCATTCAATTTTGGTGATCAGTAACTTGTGAGCATTTTAGAGAACTAAGCTCATGTGTTTGTTTGTTTGTTTGTTTGTTAGGTTATTTGTTTATTTGGTTGGTTGATTTTTTTTCTTGTTTGTTTGGTTATTTGGTTGGTTGGTTATTTGTTTGTTTGTTTGGTTGGTTGGTTGGTTTGTTTGTTTGTTGGTTTGTTGGTTTGTTTGTTTGTTTGTTTGGTTGGTTGGTTGATTATTTGTTTGTTTGTTTGTTCATTTTGTTAGCGTGTTTGTTTGTTTGATTGTTTTTTGGCTGTTTGTTTGGTTAATTTACGTATGTTTGTTTGTTTGTTTGGCTGTTTGTTTGGTTAGTTAGTTGTTTGGTTGTTTGGCTATTTGTTTGTTTGGTTTGATGATGTTTGTTTGGTTGATTGGTGAGTTATTTGTTTGTTTATTTGTTTGATTTGTTAGTTGTTTGTTTTTTTTTATTGGTTGGTTGTTTGGTTGTTTGTTTGGTTAATTGCTGTTTGTTTGTTTGTTTGTTTGGTTGGTGGTTGGTTGTTTGTTTGGTTGGTTAATGTTTGTTTGTTTGTTTGGTTGGTTGGTTGGTTGGTTGGTTGTGTGGCTCTTTGTTTCTTTGGTTGGTTGAAGTTTTTTTGTTTGTTTATTTGGTTGTTTGGTTGGTTGGTTGGTTATTTGCTTGTTTGTTTTGTTATTTTGCTTTGTTTTTTCGTTGGTTGGTAATGTGTTTGTCTGTTTTGTCACTCTGTTCGATATTTTAACGGCAGAAAAGAAGTGCAATGTACTGGAAACAAAATAAAGGTTAAACGGTTGGTGAGATTTGAATTCATTCGCCTTTTGCAACAATATAGTCGAGTTAACCACACCAGCTGTTATAAAAATTGAATTACGTGTATCTTTGAAATTGTAGATGCTTAAATGATACCTATAACCCACCCTTTATTTTTTTCCTCCCTGTCGGTGCCAAATTTGTTACTATTCTTTTACACATTAGTACGAGAGTCACTTCATCAAAAAAAAAAAAAAGAAACAATATCCTATTCAGTACACCTTCATCATTATCATCACGTCGCGCCATCAACACGGATATTCCTGATCCTCTCTCACCACGCCTCCTCATCGTCCATTGCTTCCGGCAGGTCTTTAGGGCTACATCCCGTATCGGCACAGAGCTGTTGTATGTAGGTTCTAGCTGGTCTTCTTGCCTTTGTTCGTCCATGTGAAACGGTTCACTGGAGTACATCACTTATGAGCTCGTCCCTACTTCTCCAGCAGTACCGCTTAGTAATAGCTAAAAACCCCGGGGGCCTATGTGTTTGACGAAGAAAAGCTAAGCATATACTAAGTAGAAAGAAGCATCTCACAACATCAACGACATGTTAAGCAACGCTTAATCTGTTCACTACAAAAATGATTGATTACTAAAGTTTGGCTTGGTTTATTTCACAGCATATCAATTCCTTATTGAATGCTAAAATTTAATTATTTACTTAACATTTTATTATGAGCAAAGTTTTTCAACGTTCAACTGTATTCTTCTTTTAATCCCATTTTCTTAATTTATCCATAGTAAACGTTTGTTTACACAGTTATTTAGTTTCAAGTGTACAACGTTAATAATTTTGAACCTCTAATAAGTCATAAATAATAATAGGTGTTCAAGTTAATTTTCCCATCAAATAATAGTAAGCATTCATTAGCACCAAGGTATATGGTTTAAAGTATTTTTTCATTGATAATATTTTTAAACAGAAATATTTGGCCAATAGAGGGAGCCTGATATACAACGAATCTGGAACTGAGTGAACCTAGGAATAAAAGCTATGAAGGGTGGGGTTCGATTCTCCCCAGGACTCCAGAAACGGAGCCTCACAATTGGATACAGTATTTTGCTATTGACGAAAAAGGATTTAGAAAAACAGAATATAGTATTTTTACGAAGCAATATAATAACAAAGTATTTAAACAGAAGAATAAAAGAAAAATTAAGATCAGAAAAATAGGCGACAAAATGAATAACAAAATGCTGTTATTTGCCATATTTTGGTTGTTAAGCTAACAACAGATTAGTTATTCCCATTAACCGTCAATTTGACCAAGAGACGTTCTGCAAAAAATAACAGATATTAAAAAGAATATACGACGTTGTCAGAGTGGAGCGTTGTAACATCTCATAAAACATTATGAGAAATATGTTTTCTAATGTATTTCTTCCACGCTAATGGATTTATTTATTCATTTTATTTATATCATTTTACTTAAAAGTGAATCCTAGAAATATTTTTATCGAAATAGAATTTCGTATCCTTGCTAAATAAGACAAAATATAACTGAGAAAATATTTAAGAATTTTGTAGCTATTTCTCTTATTAAGAGCAAAATACAAGGGAGATTATTATTGTGTTGATATGACATCAGGCAATTTTTTGAAATGGGATACAAAAATAGTACCTGTAACAAGGTTCCAGGTAGCCAAATCGACTCGGAACCAATTTCCATCTCATTACCAGAGGCAAATTTTGTTGAACCGCAACATAGACATTTTCCTGTTTCCCCAATCATTAGGTTACAAATAAACTTATACAGATATCTATTATTATTAATATAGTTTTTTTTATTATTATTATTATTATTATTATTATTATTATTATTATTATTATTATTATTATTATCATAAATAGATGTCAAATTTCAGTTTTTGTACCAATAATATCAAATGTTTGAAAAGGTATAAAAATTATAAAATATTCACAATTTTCTGAGCAACTTTATTTATTAATAAATTAAGATTATCAATTTCTGTGAAGTGAATTACTTTATATAAATAACTAACCAATTTAATAAAGAAGGCATTCAACAAAATTTGTTATTAATAAGGATCTACAAAAAAAAAAAGACCAGAGTGGAAGTGAATTAGCTGAATTTTAGGTCACACAGGGTTCCCGATGTACACAGCAATTATTTTGTTAAAAGAATTTTACGAAATAACCGCAGTCGCAGAAAAAGAAAACCTCAATGGACGATATAACATCGATAATAGAATGAAACGAAGATAAATGGATAAAACATATACAGACGCTGACCCCAAATGGAATTAACATAATAATTAGTGATACTGACATGAAAAAAGGATAGATATAACTTAGGGACACATAAATAGATTAATCAACAAATAAACACACCAAGATAATTTGAAACACACCTCTCAATGGCTTAACATATATATACGGAGTGAAAAGCTGATTTGTCTGATATCTCAATTTCAGATATGTAAAAGTCAATTTCAAAAAATAATTTTCATTCAACAAGTGTATATACTTCGTGACTTGTGAATTTTTCTTACACTACATAAACTCCTTTAAAAATTCACTAAAAACACTTTTTCCAGAAAAAATATTTCTTTTGACGACGACTCAATATCGGATCCAGTTGAAAATAATAAAAGAAAATAGATGTAAAAGAAATATTCCAATTTGTCTAATTACAACTATATATATATATATATATATATATATATATATATATATATATTGACATTTTTTCATTAGTGGTAATTTGGCATTGGACCAGAAGAATGAGGCACCCTGTGAGAATCGAATCTACTAACAATGATATGCAAAGTTACTTCCCTAAACATTTCCGCACAGACGATGAAGTAGTGAATTGCGCAGGTTTAAAGATGATTTTACGACATTTTTGAACACACACACACACACACACACACACACACACACACACACACACACACACACACACACACACACACACACATTTAGAAATACATGCATATGCACACTCACACAAAGACAAACACATATAGATACACACACAGAAGCGCACATGGACAACCAGCCGAATTTTTATATTGTGAACTTACTTAAATTATGCGTGAGTAAAGACAATGAGTATAATTGCAACCTGCATGATAGATTTTATGAGTAGCATAAAAATTACGTTAATAGAATAAATTATTAACACTGTCCTTATTAAGAGATTCAAAGAACACGAACTTTTTTCTTGTCTGTCTTTCGTTGATGCTACATTGCTCTCCATAAATTTCAGTATATAGAAATTCTTCTCCGTATTGCTGTACGTGACTTTCCTGCTGAAATATTTCCATTGTTTTTTGTTTGTTTGGTTAGTTTTGTTTTGTTTTATTTTTCCTCTTTTACTTGAAACAACACTCACACACACATTCAGAATGAATGCTCGTTTTGTTGAAGTGCTTTTTTCCGTCTTGTAAGGATTTATCTGTTTTTTTGTCACGTCGGCACAAGCCTAGTCTTGAGAAGAAACACGATACATACATATATATATATATATATATATATATATATATATATATATATATATATATATATACTTGAAAATTAACGGAGGCATTGCTAAATTATTAATCATTTCGCAACAACATAACTCCTGTCAAAATGAAAAGTATCATTAGTCTGGCAAATTGCTGGCTTATTTTTAATGCGTAAATATAATTTTGAAATCAGTTCTAAAAATTTGAACTTTGATTAAAATATTCTTCAAAAAAATAATCCATCAATGTTGTCTTTTAATGACTAGCATATCTATTATAACTATAAATCTCTATCTGTTTCTTTATAAACTAATTGTTGGGAAAGCAAAATATTTCAACTTTTTAAGCTGCTCCAAAATTTGCCCTGTGACGAAAGGAAAATTGATTTCTAGTGACTTCAGCAACCAGAAGCCAACTTAGAAAATTATCAGATTTTTCACCTTTACAAAAATCCCCCTTGTCTTTCAATTTTTCGAAGTCAAATCAAGTTGGAAATCATTTCTGCATGGAAAAGTAGTTATATTCCTTAGAGATGGTTTGGTTTCTTTTGTTTAATGACATGTAAACTCTTTTTAGGTTATTTGATGCCAAAGCCATTCTTCTAGAATAACAGTAGTGGTACTATTTAACCCATAGCTGGGAGAATAAGGGGGTTCATACCTTTCCCAAGGGTATTTGGCCGAAAGTGAACGTAATAGAGCGACTGGAGTTCGAACTCGCGTACTACGATTCCGCAGTCCATCGATTTAACCATTACACCACGAGGACACCTCCTCGTCCTTATAGAGGATTTGCATTGCCATGATGATTACGAAAAGTGACCCTGATTTTTGCAGAAAATATACCCTATATCGCGAAATGGAAAAGGCGTTGAAAATAAAGAATTTTCATTTTAATCTTTTTTTATTGAGACAACATAACGTTTTCAGTTTCGAAGGAAAATTCGTAGAAAGATCTATTTTAACTCGGACTTCATTTTGTTTTAGTTTTTTTTTTTTCTAAAGAAATATAACATACAGTTAAATATGATGTTATTCCTTCCACACAGGCAACGCAGGGTGGTGCTATATATATATATATATATATATATATATATATATATATATATATATATATATATATATATATATATATATATATATGAACAGATTTCCCTGGTATTAATCACTATGAAAGTCTAAAAACACCCAGTGCAGTGTAATGATCCTATACCCCAAAAATACCCCCCTTTTCTTTGTCGTCTCTGCATATAAATAACACTAATTTATTATTTATTTGATTCTTAAAATATAAAAATGGATAAACTCAAAAGTTATTAACATTTCTTTGCAGGCCGAAGCTATGATCTGTCAATTAAGATTTTATCAGTTTCGGTAAAGAAAATTGATTTATTCGAATAACACATTTGATTAAGTTGGCATACAACAAAAAATTATTAATAAAGATTCAAACGACCAGATTGTAAATGAATGATAAATCACTACTATTTGTCTCAATTTGATTTTAACGCTAAATACATCAATCAATTATCTTTTCAATTGACCAATATATAAGCGGTGACATGTTGCTAAACGTAAATAATGTGTCCCAAAACCTTAAGTTTCTGATATAAAGGAATTATTTAAAAGTAACACTTTCAATTAATATATCCACAAATGCACACCTACGATATAAAGGAAAAAACAACTAATTATATACATATATAAGTGTGTGTGTGTGTGTGTGTGTGTGTGTGTGTGTGTGTTTGTACACGTGAGTGTATGTTTGTAAGTGGTTGTGTGATTTTGTACATATGATAATATGTATTTGCTTTAATGTTTGCATGTGTGTTTATGAGTGTGTTTGATTTTGCATACATACACATATATATATATATATATATATATATATATATATATATATATATATATATATATATAAAATAAATGAATATATATTAGATATATATATTTAATTCATGGAATATAGACTGCGACCACTGCGTTTCATGGAGTTTTTTTCATAACAACAATCGTCAGGCAGTTAAGTCATTTTCTTAACTGCCTGACGATTGTTGTTATGAAAAAAACTCCATGAAACGCAGGGGTCGCAGTCTAAATTCCATGAATTAAATATATATATCTAATGCATATTCATCTATTATTATTACATAATAGCTCTATCCTAGACATTGAGCACTCTCCATATCATATTGCATTTGGTTTGACACAAACCCACGAAGTGATTCAGAGAAAACCAACACTGTTATAATGTATATATATATATATATATATATATATATATATATATACACGGTCGTATGCGCGCTCGCGCGCGCGCGTGTGTGTGTGTGTGTGTGCGTGTGGATTCCATTAATTTTCTGGTAGATTATCATCTGAAATTAGGCATAAGAAGACGCTGTTTACAAAGAAGAAATAATAAAATGATACATGAAGATAACGTGATGAGAGATAACAGAAAAGCAAGAAAGGCAAAAAATGGGTAAGGCAAAACTAATCGAGAGCAAAAGACCAAAAGAGGAAGAGTGATTTAAAAGACGAAAATAGGAGACTAATAAATAAAAACAGAAAAAATAGTGGCACGTGTTTGAATAGAGGAACAGGAATTGGGGAAAAAAACGTTTTTAAGATTCGAATATTGTAAGAATGAAGAAGAAAATAGAAACTACCGTAAAATGCACAAGTAAATTAGTAAAAATGACTCGATTAAAAAAGAAACAAGAAAAACGAAAATAAAACAGTCAGATAATGAAAGAGCAGCATTCTGAAGATATTTAAGAAAATAAAGAAGTGTGAATAAATGAACAGAAAAAAATAAAAAGAGAAAGTCATGAATATTTTAAAGAAAAACGGAATTTAGCTTTTTCATCTTAATTGAGTTAATTCTACATGTGACGCGAGTGCATCTTAATGATGTTTAATCGAATACAGATCGAGAAAATCACAGATTTACTGACACAGAGTAGTTACACTCTTTAACGCTATAAAATCGAACCTTTATACACGGATATTGGTTTAGATTTGATTCAGCTTTGCTACATTTAGAAGTAAAACTGTGACCTTTACTAATATTGATCATTTTCCTCAAATAACAGGGAAAATATTTTGATAAAGGTCTTGTAATCCGCAGCAAAACTGAGGGATTGAGAGACTGCTGATATATATATATATATATATATATATAT